>VZRF01010036.1:665584-849342 GCA_013396875.1 Vireo altiloquus
ACTTCCGCCTGCCGCCGCCCTCACGTGGGGCGCCGTCCGCCCGCCGGGGCGGCCCCGCGGGAACGGCGGCGCCGCACGATGGTTCCGGGGCGCGGGCCGGCCGGCACAAAAGTATTCCTGGAATCGTGGAATCATCAGGTTTGGAAGAGACTTCCAAGATCGTTAAGTCAAACCACCAATCCAGCACTGTAGCCACTAAACCATATCACCCACCGCCAGATCCAGAAACCACTTGACATCTCCAGGGACGGCGACTCACCTCCCTGGGCAACCTATACCAATGCCTGGCCACGCTGATAGTGAAACATTTTTTTTCTAATATCTGATCTGAATATTCCCTGTCTCAGCTTAAGGCCATTTTCTCGGCTACTCTCACTGCAGGCACGGCAGAAGAGACCGGCCCCCACCTCCTTTCGGGCAGGTGTAGAGAGCGATGATGTCTCTCCTGAGCCAGCTCTTCTCCAGGCTGAACAAACCCATCTCCCTCAGCCACTCCTCATAAGTCATATTTCCTATGCCTTTCAGGAGCCTTGCTACCCTTCTCTGGACGCACTTTAGTATCAACATGTATTTTTTTAAAGAGAGATTAAGCTGATGGCTCTGTAGTTCTCCCACTATTGGAATACTGGGATGGGTTAGAAGTGATGATCAGTAACACTCTAAATGAGGTGTGTGAGCAGCATACCATCCAGTTTTTACACGTCAAAAGTGGCAGTTATATAAATCTTCATGCATTTTTATACACAGCTGTTTCTCTGAGAAGACGTCACTAAAATCCAGGAATGTTCCCCATTTGTCTTGTGGTTGTTAATTATTTCCACCCAAAAGCTGTCTTCACCTTCTTGCAGGGCAGCCAGCCTTAGTGAGAAGCAGTGTTTCCAGCTGTGCTCCCTAAGTCCTGGCAGACCAAGCAGCCTCTGAGTCTTCCCTACTTGTGTAGAGACCCCAAATCCACCTGATGCTGTTCCAGCCTGTCCCTGGAACAGCAGCCACTGCTGAAAAGGGGCTTGAGCCCAGCCTGGGAAACAGCTCAGCCTCATCTCAGCTCCTCTGACACCTTCACAGAGGAGCAGCAGGCTGTGTGACTCAGCCCATTTATTCCTTCTCCTCCTTTTCATACCTTCTGCCTTTCTTGTAGCCATTCCGGTACTGGAAGGGAGCCTACAAGAAAAGTGGAGAGAAGCTGTTTATAAGAGCAGGTAGTGACAGGACAAAGGGAATGGCTTCAGACTGAGAATAGGCTTAGATTAGATATCAGGAAGAAATTGTTTACTGTGAAGGTGTTGAGGGACTGGCACAGGTTTCACAGAGAAGCTGTGGATGCCTCATCCCTGGCAGTGTCCAAGGCCAAGTTGGATGGAGCTCTGAGCAGCTTGGTTTAGTGGAATGTGTCCCTGCCCATGGCAGGGGGATCAGAGCTAGGAGGATCCTTAAGGTCCCTTCCAAGCAAAACCATTCTAGGAGTCCATGGTTCTCTGTCTAAACTGCTCAGTACAAAACTGCACATGGCCAAAAGCTGCTCTGATTCCCCTCTCCATCCCCAGCCCCCACTTGGTGCCTGTAATTTCATAATCCTTTAGATTCAGGAGACTTTTCAACTAGGCTATTCACTCCTTCCTAACACAATAGGTTGTGTAATACTGGCAGTGCATCAGACATCTCGGGCAAGGAGCTCGAGTTACTATGGAAACACAAAACACCTTTATTTAAAATTCAGGGAAAATTGCCAGCAGACTGTAATGAGCGTACATCAGGTTTCAGCCTTAGCCAAACAATTTGTCTATTTAATGACTGTATCTGCAATGAAAGTGTTTTGAAGCGTGAAGGTGGCTCTGTGTCTTCCCCACCACCCACAGCCATAGTCTACGATGGGCAGATTGACTGCTGAGTTGAAAAACATGCTGAATCTTTAGAAAAATACAGATCACATTTTGAGCTGAAGTGAACAATACGCAGTTCCAGAGGCATCACTGCCTTTGGAAGCATTTGATGTAGAAAAAGAGAGCCTGATAAACTTAATTTTTTAAGTCAATCAGAGAGGTCTGATACACAGATAATAAATGTGGGGGTTTTTAGGTGGTTGAAACAGCCTTTGGGACCTCCAAGCCCAGTCCTGGAGTTTCCTCAAAACTAGGAACACCAAAATAAATGAGAACTTCTGAGCCACAGGCTCTTGGTGCTGCAGGAGCTAAAGGTTGCTTCTTCCAGTTGAGTTCATTCTTCCCCTAGAAAGCAATAATGAGTGATTAAGTAAGCAAAGCTCCTGGATGAATTATTAAGAAAAGAGCCCTGGGAGTTTCTGTCTTAACATTTAGAATTTTTCAGTTTTGTTTCAATTGTTTTTAATGTATTTGTCAGCACACCAGTATTAGAAACAACACTGTTAAACTACAGTTTGGAAGGAAGAGGAAAGGCAGCTAAAAACTGTATACAAAAGTTGATTTTAAGGAAATTATTAAACGGTTGCCATGAGCATAATTGCTTTTCAGCTTGCTAATCTTCCAGAGGGGCTGAAGATGTGTTTCATCTTCAAGAGAGCTCTCGGTGGATTATCAGCCGAGTCTGAGCTTTAGCAGCAGCAGGCTGCTCCCTGCACGGCTAACTCTGTCCTTGCTGGACCAATCCTCTTCAACTTAATGGAGCTGAGCTCTCTCATCTAGTGTGCTTTTTAAAAATAACATACACCGTGCTTTAAGGACGAGATTTGTCTGAGAGTTGTAATTATACACTGGCCTCTCTAAGCTAAACCTTGCGCTTTGCTGTCGGCGTGCTGTGTCGAATTAGGGGTTTTACAGTTTTGTAGTTGCTCTCACGTTTATCTCCATTATCAATACTCACACACCAAGTGCCTCAGAGAGCTCAAAGGTCATTCTTAGGCTCTTAGGGGAGGAGGGAGCCCTGGTCCCCCCTGGCCATGGACCATGCACCATGGGGTGCATCCCCCTGGGATACTGGGGCACAGCCTGAGCCAGGCTTTTGGGAGCAAGAATCAAGGCTATGCAATGGAGACACAGCACAGGCTGTGTGTCTCCAGGCATTGGGCAGGGCAGCTGCTCCAGGAGCACATCTTTCCTGCTCAGTCATCTTACAAAAATAGTTTATAAAGATCTTTGTATTTCCAGGCACTGTACGTGCAGAGTGAGTTTCCTTTCCTGTTGCAGGAGCCGTCCCGAAGCCACATGGTCGCTGTAGCCAGCAGTGCAGTAAGCTGTGCCTTTGCTCCTCCTTGCTGTGCTGCACTGATTCACACGTGAATATGAGAATTTTAAAAGCTTTTCTTTGCTAAGTACCTTTATGCTCTGTGGTAATTACACTGGAATTGTAATTAAGAAATTGGTGTAGGGCTGCTCCACACGCTGCAGCTGAATGGGCCTTTGCTGTCACAGGGTGGATGTTCCTCAGGGCAGGTAGGGATAGATGCTATTTACCATTATTTAAATCATCCACATTATGATTATTTTTTACTAATGCAAATTACCATCACTTTATGTCAGTTCAGCCTATTCACATTCAGAACTTGCCTGGCTTCTCTTTGTTTTCCCAGCTGAGGAAATCTTTTCATTATCAACAATGGTATAAAAGAAAAATCTGAGGGGATTATGTAAATAAGTGATTGATTCAGCACTTCTGCACTTACTGGCAGCACGAAAGTGATGTGATGTTTGCACAGAAGAAAAACAAAGTAAATGCAGATTCTTTTTTTGTCTATTCCCTACGTTGAGTTAAAAAACTAAAATGATGGCATCACTTGCCACAGCAGCCTTTACTTAGCAAAGAAACATGGGAAGAGATTAATTACAATGTCAGTTGCTCTAGGATAATGAGAAATTCACCTTTCAGCAGGTTGGTCATCAGCATTCCTCTGAATATGTTCTCTCATTGGCATTGCATCCCTTCAAATAAACAGCACAATTTTGTATCATGAGTTTCTGTTTTGGACCAAAACCTCAGTGGCTTGGCTGCGGTCTAGCTGCTGTCCTGGCCTCATCGTCTTTGATCCCTGGAGAATACAAAGAGAAATCAATGCCAGTGGGGTGGATGGGGTACAAGGTTTACAATGAAAGCGAGCTCTCCAAATCTAGTTCATCTCAGAGCCCCATTACATTACAGTAATGCAATGTAATGGCTCGTGGCTTCCTTCCATAACCGAAGCGTTATTTTGCAATCTGCTGTCAGGAGTTATGTAAAGCCTTTCAGAGCAGAAGTGCATGCATATGGAAAGGGCAAGCTGGGCAAGCTGTTTACCTCTGTATTTCTATATTTGTATTGATATTTATGATATGAAGCAAATGGAGGGAAGTGCTGGAAGAGCTTTGCGTTTATTTTATCTTTCTGTCTCAGTGAATCCACTGCTGACTTTTCTGCAGGCTGTGAGAGTTCAAGGTCCCTCTCTGCTAATGCAAGGTCAGTCAGGGCTCTCCCACACTGCAGCAGCTGAGTCCCCACATCACACACATGGGGAGCACGCCGAGCTCTGCATATGGTTTCAATTAGTGACATATGTCATGCTCTTATCAGTGCAATTCCAGCTGCATGTCCCTTCCTTCAGCAAAGGACACAGGCTGCAAATACATGGAACAGCAGCTTGTAGGTGAGACAGGGGCTTCAGCTCTTCAACCATCATCTGTAAGTCCACAACTCTGGCTTCATCCCTTGCAGCATGAAGAACAGCTTCTGCATTTGTTTGTTTAATCCAAAACTTATAAATAGCCTCTGCTAGCCCTGACCCAGCAAGACCTCAGATGCCCTGCATGTATTACTCGTGGGAGAGACAAGGTCAATGCTGCTCCACACACTTCATCTGCTGCTCCTTGTCCTACCCCAGAGAGCTTTTGCTAGAGGCATGGAGGCAAACATGCCCAAAAAGGAACCAGTTTCTTCCTCATACAGAGTAATCCACCAGGATTACTCCAATAAATTCATGCTTCCTGTTTTGTATTCAAAGGGACTGGCACGAGAAGTAAAGTGACTCTGAATCCAGAATGTGCTCTACCCAGTGTCAGCCATTTCATTCCAATCTTTGCTGCAGCCTGCATGGAAACACCATAGCCAGGGGGAGATAGGTTAAGGGCAAGCTAAGATTATGTTTATGATACAAGTCCAAGTGGTTTTGTGGCAAATTTTATCATTACTTTCCTCAAACTTGTTAGGAAGCAGAGGGGCTTTCAATAACCTCAGCAAGAAAACTGGGAACCCCTCCATGCATTGGCTCAACTTTCTTCCCTTGCCTGCTATTTTGGTCACTTTTCCAAAACATGTATCAAGCAAGCCCTGGATGGCTGCGGGCCCCTCATTCACACTTTGGTGTGGACAGGAAACAAGGAGTGTTCATTCAGCACCTTGCTGGCCTGGGTCAGAGGCTGAAATGCAGTTACTCTGCAGATACCTGCTTTAATTAGGAGATCTTTACTTTGCCAGCAGACCTGGACAAGGCAAAAATGAAAGCTTGGAGGCAACGAATTGCATTTTGCTCTGTTAGCCTTTTTTCTGTTAGCATTTTCAACCTCTGTCAGATCTTGTCTTACCTATTGCATTTAATTCTGCTTCCGCCGGTCTCTGGCGTGGTGCAATGTTAACAATATTCTTTTTCTTTTAGATTCATATCCCTAATAAAACTGAAAGAGCAGGAATTATTCTTCTGTATTCTTCTTTATCCAGGAAACCATTCACTACCGCTGCTTGTCCCTAGCAGCCACAGTATCACACAAAGTATTTCTTATAAAGAAAATTCCAACAATTCCACATACACAGAGAAAGTAAGCTGCATTCAAAGACAGCATCCTGCAAGGTGAGTCAGACATTTCAGATGACCACGAATATTGACACTATGACAATATTTTGTATTCTGAGCTTGCCCACCATGGTGCTGTACTCACTCAGGATCAACCTTTTGTCTGCGGCCATTAACCATTATGGATGCCAGATCCACGCGCAGTTAAAATGTACCCAGACAAGACATAAAGTCTTCCACTCAAATCAGGAGTAACTTTCACACAAAGGGAGGTTCTGGCCTTTGCATTTCATTCAAGTCCAATCTGTGCTAGAGACAACCTGAGAGCTGGCTCTGCCAGTGCTGCAAGCAGCATCGATTTTGTGCCACGGCGCTGCCAGCGTTTCTGCGGAGGATGCGGAGCGGTGAGTGCCCTACTTGCTCTGTTCCCATGACAACACCCTGCAAAGCAGCTCCTCACAGCTTCCCCCTGACTGCCTCCCGGCACCCAGACTCCAACTTTCAACCCAGACAACGCTTCTTCCTTTAATTACCAAAAAGCCTTTTCCAAGGAAGAAAGATCTGTTTGAAATTGCGATGTTTTGATCATCAGAGGCATCAAGATCTCCACCACCCAGACATGGGGAGAATGGCTGGGTTTGCCATTCAAGCTGCACACTGCTCCTTGGGAATGTAATCAGGAATGACTTTTGGGTTGGCTCCAGGGACTATATTCTTCATTGGTTCTGCTTCTCCTTGTATGCTGAAGTGAATTAATATCTTACAGTACTTCAAGTAACTCATGATTTCATGTAGTAGATGGCAAGCAGCTGCTTGGACTGATATTCTGGAGAAAACAATCCGCTTTTCTTGGGAATGAGCCTTGTCCTGCCAGTCCTCCAAAAGCTGTGTGCCTCCTGGCATTCCATGAGCAAAGCCTTGAGACTGACTAAGCCAGCAGTTCTTCAGGCAGAATGAGCAGGAGCAGATGAGAAATATGGAGCAGAAAGATGAGTTCAGGGCATTGAAGCTGGGTGGCAGTGGAGGAAAGTGGGATAAGTTCTCCTACCTGCCAGTCCAGTGTAATGCTATAGTGAGGTAGAGGATGATTTTTTTTCTTAAACCTTTTTTCCTGTACAGATTCTAAGCTTTTCATATGTAGAATGTAGAGATCTTAGTCTGTGACTTTGGCTGCACCACTCCCAATTGCTCAGTATTTGCCTCAACAGGTACATGTTGTCATCTGTCTGGAAGGGAATCAAAACTAGGCTTGATAACAGAAAAATGGCTGAGATCCTTACTAGGACTCACCAAAAGATCCACAAAAGGGCTCCTCCAGGACTACCCAACTGAGAGGAGCTTGCAACTGAACACTGATATGGTTATCCTCTTTCTGGCACATGAACATCTTTGGGGTTGGGAAGTTCTCTGTCCTGCCATGGCCATGGCCTTACCCAGGACAGGTTTTGTGAGGTGTGAGTAACAGGGGCTCCCTGCACTGCCCCTGAGGATGGCAGCAGGCCCATGGGTGACAGCACACAACCCATCCTGGGCACTTGCCTCACCAGCAGCAATTGAACTCACTGTGCCCTGGCTGAAGTGTTTTGCAGCACAGCAAAATCTCAGAAAAAAATCCATTGCAAAAGCCAGTTGCCCTGGTAGACTGAATGCATTCTATGGGTTTTTGAGCTCAGGATGCCCACTAGAAGGCTGTTCATCCTGCTGCTGGGTGACCACAACATACGTATCTTGATTTGTTCCATTGTCAGTGTTGTCCAGCCCAAGCATTTCTGTGACCCCAGCACCAGCCTGCACAGTACCTTCCACTTAACTCAATTAATGGCTCATTTGCTATTCCATTTTATTTGATCTGAGTCCCACAGACCAAATCACGTGTACTGCAAATTACACAATGTCCATCCTTAACTTGGACAACTTCAAGCAGGTGCTGAGGAACAATTAGATCACTGTCTAGAGAAGCTGCTATTTAAATAAGAAAGAAAAGACAACTCTAAATAAGACAGATGCAGAGAGAGTTCAAAGCTTGCTCACACTGATAATGAAAATTAATCAAACATCATTAGCAGTCTCCAGAGAGTTCAGTACATCATGTGCTTCTGAGATGTGCTTCTGGTTGTTCTCTGCCTGACAAGAGCACCCACTTCTCTCAGCTCAAGGGCAGAAAAGAGATTTGCTGCATCAATTAAAAGATTAAAATTTGGGGTTTTTCAGAGAGAGTTGGGTGGCTTTCTTAGGACCAGCCTGTGGCTCATTGGTGGTGAGCAGCCAGGATC
Source organism: Vireo altiloquus (assembly GCA_013396875.1). Classification (NCBI taxonomy): domain Eukaryota; kingdom Metazoa; phylum Chordata; class Aves; order Passeriformes; family Vireonidae; genus Vireo; species Vireo altiloquus. The sequence goes on from VZRF01010036.1 coordinate 673,589, forward strand.
TCTGGGAAGGTCAATAATTGCATGCAGGTGATTCTACTGAATACACAGCCTTGCTTTTCTTCCCATAGCATGGGTCTTACCTGGAGATAGTCCATTCTGAGCTGAGCTCCCTGGGAGGCTGCTTCTACACCTAAATTCAGCATATTCCATGCAAAGGACTTGTCAGGAGAGTCAGCGACTGGTATCAGTCTCCTAAGAATTATTTTAGCAAAGTTAATTCTACTAAAACCTCATGTCCTTCCTTTTGCCATCCTCTCTTCTTCGCTATCCAAGTTGCCCTAATTTTAACTCATCAGCCTTAAAAGTTGGACGCTGAGTTCATTCCATTTGTATTGTGTTTAACATATTGGCCCCGTGGTTAGAGCTTCTGAGCCTTTACTGAGTGTTTTGTTTGGGGTTTGTGTTTGTGTCCTTCAGATCTGGTTGTTTACCCACCACCACCACTTATGTTTACAGTTTGGTATTGTGGGAGTTGTGGGGAAAGTGATTAACTGATCTTGTTAGTTGAAGATGTGTCAATTCAGGCTTAAAAATCAAGAGAAAAGAATCTAAAAGAGCTAAAGAAACTCAAGGTTTGCATTTGCACACGAGAATGTAGTGATGCAGACCTGTAACCCTCCCACAAATCAGTCTGAAGGCAGGTGCCTGTTATCCTTTCCTCCTCTCATGCAGAGTACTGAGAGCTTTTCTCCTGAAGCTGGGCCTTTGGGATTGACCCTTGGGATTGACCCACTGACCTCCCTGCAATTGTGGCTGTTCACAGTGCCTTTGCTGGGCCTGGCCTCCCCTGCATTAGCCACCTGCGACCCTCAGGAACAAACAAGACATATTTTTCTCCTGAAGCAATAAGAGGTGCATCTGGATCACCTTAACTTGATTTGGGATGGCAGAGAGCGGAAGTGCAGGGAGAGCAACTGATGTGGGCTCATTGTCATCAGTGTCTTCTAATACAATTTTTGAATGAGAGCATCCTATTAACTCCCTGTGTGCAGACTGCAGTGATTCATTGTGCCAGAGCTTTCTCCAAGCAGCTTTTTTCCAGCTGCCACTGCACTCAGATGCTCTCTGGATAGCTACAGGGGAACCCAGTAGGCACTTCCTAGCTGTTAGAACATTAACCAGGACCATAAGAGAGACATCCCCACTGAGACACATCTCAGTCCTCACGGCTACACCTGAGATCTTCACCCTACTCCCTACTTCATTGGAATTTACTGAACAGGGCATTGGAAGGTGGCTTGTGACCTTAATATCACAGCATAGGAAGCAGCAGGAGGAGGGAGATACCAGGCAGAAGTTTTCTTGCAACAAAATGTGGCCTCAGTTGGAGCAAATTTAGCCAGGAGGCTGCTAAGCTGTAAATGCCAAGTTAATTAGGCCTCATGCATAATTTTTTTAAAAAATACACTGTCATCTCCTGAAGGAACAAGAGGCTGTTTCCCTTCTGTTAGCCTTAAAAGTCAATCTGAAAAATGCCATTGAAGTTTAAACCAAGAAGCATCACGATGCTTTCAGTAGAGAAGCTCTCTGTGAGTAGGAGCTTAAAATCCACGTATTTCCTCTCTAAGCCTGCCAAAGCAGACGGCTGAACAGCCTTCCCAGGGCACCTCTCACAGCAGACCCACTTCACTGCATTCTCACATGACTGCATGACTGTGGAGGCCCAGTTTCTCTGTTATACCAGCTCCAAGGCACATTTTGCCCAATTATGGGTTTTCTCCCTCCCCACCAGCAATCAAAAGGGCTGGTGGCAAACTCCTCATCACTTTTCATGTGTCCTGATCTCTACTGGCCTGGATAAAACTAGGCCACTGGGCTGCAATACACTCATCCTGGGCTTTGTCTTCCACCCAGAGATTTTGAAATGGTTTTTTGATTTGTGATCTAGGAAAAACCAGTGATTATCTCCCAATTATATTTTTATTTTCAAATTAATAGCCTGTGCCATCTGGTGTTGCACAGTTTCTCTTTGCCCCTGTTCTCTGTGACTCAGTATGTTTTGCATCTGTCAAATGCCTGATCACTCGCCTGATCTCTCCCATGTGATCTTGCTTGTGGAGGAACAGAGGACTGTGATTTATAGCAACACTTTAAAAGATATTTGTTTTCTCATTGAGGTCACACATCTCAATACTGCTCCTTCCCTTAGGCAGTATTTTTCAATGCTGCCTTTGCCAGCTTCCCAGATGGCAACACCTGGAATATTTGATGGCTGGCTGTGCAGCCCTGGTTGCAGGTAACAGTGGTGCTTGGCCCTGCCTACCTTCTCCTTACAGCAGAGAGAGGCTTTAGGTGGCTGGGTCCAGGTCTCCCTCCCCAGTCTTCCCGTTCATCCTCTCTTAGTGCTTCATCCCTTGGTAGGAGCATCTGCTGCCTTTCTTCTGGCACCAAACCAGAGCACCAGCTTTCTGCAACCCCCGTGTCACCCGTGGGGCTGCTGCCAGCAGGAGCACAGGGACACTGCAGCCCATTGTCCCCCGGCAGGGTCCCTGCACTCCATCCCAGAGCCAAGCACAACCAGCTGGAAACCACAGCACAGGGTCTGTGCTGTCTGTGCCACCCCAGGGGCAATGAAACCCCAGAGGTACCTCAAAGTGTTAGGCAGTGGTTTCCTCACCTGCAGTAGCTCCACTGAAGGGAGGAGGTTGTTTCTCCTGTCTCTGAGAAAGAGAGGTGAGAGGAGGTGAGCAGTACATCAGTGCTGGCCCTGCCACTGTCCAGGGGGAACAGGTGGAGACACAAGGGGCTGAAACTGATGCCTTAAATGGCTACCTAGAAACAGAGACTAGACAGGAATAAAGGAGGGATTTATTTCAAAGGCCTTCAGAAGTACACTCTGGGCTCCAGAGGCTCCTACCTCAGTGCATCCCAAAATGGACGATGACAGCTCCCGAGTTCTTCCCACTTTGATATCAGCATCAATTCCCCAAGCAGAAGCCAGCCAAGGATGGAATTTGCCCAAGCTTGCCCCCCTCTCCCCAAGATGAAGGTTTGCAGTTGTTGGGCCCAGGAGGGTCTGGGTGTCCTTGGAGAGCGAGCTGGAGAGGCTTTGTTATGTCAGTGTGAGGATGAGAGAACAGCACTGAACGAGCTCCAGGGATCTGCAGAGTTACACTGGGCACTGCAGGATTGGAAAAATATAAAAGTTAAAACCTAAGGCATCAAAACAGTATATAGAGCTCCCCACATTCTGCAGATCCCCCCACCTGTTTCTGAACACTGGGCGGGTTTATGTTTAGTGAGCACATAACTTCACACCCCTTCCCGTTGTGCGAGCCGAGGCGCTTTTCTGGAGAATCCAACTGCGTCTCCCTGCGGGGGCAGCCACGAGCCCCAGGCATCGATCCTACCGCATTCAGAAAGCAGGGAGAAAGTCCCTGCAGCTTCCCCCCCAGCTAGTTCTCCCGCTGCCGTGGCTTCCTGTTATTCCTAAACTCCGATATTTTTAGGTTGTCGACTGTCTTCACACTCACTGTGGGAGCAAAGAAATCTCATCCTGGGGAAGTGGTGGCAGCACCACTCTAGTAACAAAATCATTAAATCAATTGCCTTTGCAGCAAAGCCATCTCTGGTGAAATGTCACTGATACCTGCAGTGTCATCTCCAGAGAGCCTGCAGCCTTTCATCAGCCATGTGGTTGTTAACAGAGGAGGAGGAGGAGGAGGACACCACTTGGGCTTCTGCCAGCAGTGCAGAGCCCATGGAAAAGAGGGAAAAGAGGAATCTCATCTTAGGAAAAGGAGCAGTTGATGGAAACCTTATACTTCACCTCCATCTATTAAGCAGCAGGTGATAAAGCAATACAGACCTCAGCTGATGTTTGTCCCATAAAATAAACCCAGCAATATACAGCCCCAAAACATATGTTTATATAGAAATAAGTCATCAAGTTATTTGCTTCTGAGGCAAAAGAATTAGATTTGTTTTCGCAATATGTTGAGCATCACTTCATCATCTGTAATAGAAAAGCTGGTGTAAAGGACCTCCCTGGAGAGCTGTTAGATAACAGATTACCCTGGAGATAACTGTGAAGAGGCGTCCCAGCAGGTCTCATCTAATCAGCTGCTCCGCTCCTAGAGGTGATGAAAAGCCGTTGATAGATCGCAGCAGGACCCAAAATGCAAGTGAATGATTGCTGTAGGACTACTCCTGGCAAGGGCTTCTGACTTCCCACTTGGATCAGAGTGGCCAGCCCACTGCAGAGTGGCCAGCCCAGGAGGAGTTAATTAGCAAATGTGGTGGAAGTTTGGGGGGCTGTTGGGGAGAGCCCCACTCTGCAGCCCCAGGGTGCTGCTCCTCTGCTGCTGCCTGCCCACACACCCTCAGGTGCATTACTTGCAGTGCAGTACAGGCATGAATTGGGAGCCTGACAGCTGCTCTCCACCAGATCTCCAGGTCTCTACAATTTTCAGCAAGTGTTGATGCCTTACCCACATGGGCCATCTTAATTGCAAGGGCCCAAGCATCAAGATGCTGCATGTTCCACCAGCTTTTGAAGCTCTGTGACAGGCTCACCAAGATTCTGTTTAATGTCTGCTTTGTCTCAGTTTTAGGCATGACCAAAATGAACACAAGACGTGGTCTTGGAGGGAGCAAAGGTGTTTTGTTCTACCACACGAGCACAAGGGACAGTGCTCTGCTCAAGGAGCAGCTGGCTCACTTCCCCTGGGGCCGCTAGGGAAGGGGGTTGTGCTCGCCCTCACCTGTGAGATGTTTGTGTGCAGCAGGACAGTATTAACCAGCTGAATAAAACATTCACCAAAACCCTCTACCACCCCAGAACTTCTCATCATTTCCTCTCACAGCTGTCTCTTTATCTCCTGAGTCCTCCTTATCTCAGATGGCTGCAGGCATTGCCCTCGTCTCTGCCCCAGCCCCCTGGCAAGAGGCAGCAGGTCCCTCGGTTACAAAGCCTTCCTGCAAACCCATGGCAGGGAGAGGTTGCCAAAGGGGCACAGGCACACACCTGTGCTGGAGAGGAGCAGGAGCAAGCATCCAGAGCTTGCTGAGCTGCTCTGCAACACTCACCATTTACCCCTGGTGACCATGCAAGTGCTTGTTGCAGAGATCTGATATTACTTCCCGTGTTCTATAATCCCTCTGCACTGAGGTGAATGCCTGTCTCCTGTAGCAGCTGTCCTGTCATAGAGATCCTATTCACAGGAGCCACCTCTGAAGGGCCACCAGCTCCAGGGCTAGCCCTACTCTGTGCAGAAGGGATGGAATTTTCCCACTGATTTTCCTTTTCCATGTGCTGGGACTCTGCTCTCTAGCATCACTATAGTCTGAGTAAACCTAGAAACCTGTAGCAGCTGCAGGAAGCATGAGACATTATTTTTGACTGTACATTGATCCTTCTCATTTTTTCTCCACTTCATTGCTGGAGCCTTGGTTTCTTTCCACCCTCAGAGAAAGTGTCAGATCACTGCTGAGGAGAGCCAGTTTTACTGGGCTTAGAGTATTGCTGCTCCACCAAAGGTTGTTGCTGTGGGACTTGGAGTGGGTGAAAGGATAACTTGTCATCAGTAAGACCGAGTTCAACTACTGCTGAAGCAACCTAAAGCCCATCCAGACAGAGACAGGAAGTCCCTAAATCTGGATTCAAAGTTTTGGGGAAGACCCTGATCTCTGTCTGTGGTCACATGCCTCACCTCTCTTGTGTCCTAGCCACTTTCTTTTCCCAGATTTCCAGAGTTTACAGAGAACTTTCATATCCGCCTGCATTGGCATTGCCCCAGCGAGCCAATCAAACACAGCACAAGCACCTTTCCTAAAATGGCTTTCCAAAGGGTAAACCTGGAAAAAAGAGGATCTCATATCTCCCTTGGGAGGGAGGGAGACACATGATGGCAGAAGGTTGGGATTTCAAGTGCTCACCTTTACCCCAAGTGCCTTGTGCCATTTAGCCTGCCCTGGGTAATTCATCCCCACTGCTGCTCTCCATCAGTTCAATGGCAATTCCCAACAGCATTTCCAAAAGCACTGTAGAGCCCCATCAGACTAAAGAGTGAAACAAACTCATTTTCTTAACAGAGACATGCACTGAAAACAAAAAAAAACCAGCATATCCAGCATACAAGCAAATAAACAGCAATAACAGTGTAACTTTATTTAGATTTAATTTGACATTTAGCACAGTAATATGCACAGAAAGAAAAAAGTACCAAAATACCAAACTCATAGCATATAAAATAATCAAATATATTTCATAGTTAGTGAAATATTTCTACAACACATCAGTGGGACTACCCTGGGCAGCCCAGCCCTGTAAATATATATTTATTTATTTATTTTTATAGCTGTGTTATATAAAATACTGTATGTAGAGAAAGCACTGAAACTTACCACCGAAATAGAAAATAGCTCAAAATACAGATAGCTCAGATTTTCTGGATATACCCAATATGGAAAAGAGGTTCAAACCCACTGCAGGAGGTAAAGCTCCAGCTGAGCTGCTCTGGCAGGCATGGGATGGTGGGAGTGGGCACACACTGGATCAGCTGGCAGGAGCCTGGCTGCTGATGGCTGCGAGGTGACAAAACTTTCTGATTCTTACTCAGAACCACCATGAAGCTCCTGAAGTGGGAATGCTGCCACTGCTTGTGGCTGATGCCGTGGCCAAAGGGCTTTTGCTAATCCTGGATTCCTCAAGGATCCAGCGGCAGCAGGACTGGCCATCAGAGAGTGCACAACATTACAAGGATATTATTCTGAATTTTAAAGATGCCTCTTCAGCAGATGACAGTGATTAATTCCCATAAGATTTTGAAAACATAAAAAGCTGCGTTTGTGCTAGGCCAGGCTCCCCCAGGCAATAATGTACAGCAAGGGAAGCAGCAACCCTTCTGCTCCAGGATAGGGATACCGAATGAAATGCTTGTCCTGGCAAAAACTCCCACCTCCCCTGCGGGTAGTCAAGGGTTGTACTTAAAAACCCAGGCAATTGTAGACAGATATAAAAAATATGGCATTTCTGGCTGCAGCACTGAGGTGCAGCTGGAGTCAATAACCTGCCCTGGCCGTGGCTCGGGTGCTGCTGGGGCTCAGGCTGGGTGCTGGGTGGGCAGGGATAGGCACAGGTCCTGGTGGCAGGGGGAACCAAGGGCACTGCATCTGCTGCTTTCCAGACAACACACTTTATGCTTGTCTGTTGCTTTGTGGCCCCATGGAATGATCGATTGACTTGACCACCCCCACAGGAAGGCAGCCAAGGCTTGCCCAGAGGATCTCTCCTCAGAGGGTTTCAAGCACCAGCACTGGTGCCAACCCCACACCAGGAGATCACCCTGGGAGCCCTCCCAAGCCCTGCTTCTATGCTTCTGCCACGCCACTGCAGAGAAACCTATAACCTATTAATAATTCTGCAATTGCTCTTTCTCATCAAGCCAGCAGTTGCATCCCTAATTACATGGCAACAATACTATGCTAACAGGATGAGCTATAATTCCTGGGTAGTATTAACGTTGTTATTTTACTCTGAGTAACTTCCTGGTAATGGCCATTTGAATGTGGCAATATCGATTAAGAGAATATAAATGCTTAGCCCCTGGAAAAAATCATTAATAAAAATCTCATTCTGATAGCCTCTAATCACAGCTAAGTACAATTACTCATACGAGGCCACTATAAAAAGTATTTTTCTCATCAGAAGAAATTCATAAGGTTTTCCCAACTGTTTGTAATAAAGAGGACACTATATAGAAAAGTCCAGAAAATAAGCACACGTTTGTTTCTCAAAACCCATAGATAAACATGACAACATATCTAAATTACTGGCTACGAACAGGATTTCAGTTAGCTCTACTCAAGCTGTAGCCTAGTATAAATGTTTTCAAAGCAGCGCGTTGCTGTTTCATCTGGAACAGCTGCACAGGATTTCTTTGATATCAAGCTCTTGTGTGGGGATGGTGTTTCAATTTCTCTTTATGCCTCCAAACTGCTGAAACTGGAAGGAAAAGACATTTAGTAAAACAGGCGTTTTGCATGGGGGAAAAAAAAAAAAAACAGCATAATTTGGCCTTGAAAGCAGTACTAAGAAGTATTTTATCACTGCAGTGGTGACAGAACCACGCTGCGTCTCTCACATCTCTATTTCAGAGGAGAGGGCGAAACCAGCCTGTGTTCTTGCATGGCTCCCCACAGAGCTGTACCTGGCGCTCCCTGGGCTCGCACGCTGCTCCCAGGGCCATCAGCTGTCCCGGACACTGGCCACAGTGTGACCTGGACACAGAGCAGGCACACCTGCGCTCCCATCCCGACTCCCCACGCCAGCCCATCCATCCCTCCTGCACTCCCCAATGCCCACAGATACAACCAGCTGAGGGAGGTGTGCTCCTTCCCCTCCTGCCCCGCTCCCACCCTGCTCCCACCCGGGCCCCTTGAGCTGCACGGGGCTGCAGGACATCCCAAATCCCCGTGGCCAGTCCCCACAGGCAGCTAAAAAAGGTGCTGCCCTACATCATCCGCCAGACACTCTTTCTTAAGCAGTGAGCAAACGATTTTTAGGTTGCTCATCGCTGAGCAACCCCAAGCACTGCCTGCGAAGGCACAGAAGTGCAAACCCCCCCTGTCAGGCACTCGGTGCCTGCTGCTTTCATGAGTCAGAGGCAGGAATCGGTGATACATCTCTTCTTCACAGCAGTCAGCAAGAAAGAGCCCTGTGCATTGCCTGGGAGGAGGGGGTTTGCCCTGCCTGCAAAGCCAGCCACCGCCGCTGCACACATTTAGGATGTACAGCACATATTTATCTTTCTTAGGGAGATAAGGCTGGAAAAATCTGGGACACCAGGAAGAGCTGGCAGGAGGGCTGCCGGGGTAATGCGGGGAGAAGTGGCAACACTGTTATCTCCAGACACGGTCTCTCTCTCAAACATTCATGTGGGTTTGTCGGCCTTGCTTCATAAATATTTTCCAGACAAAGTTTTGTTAGTGAACACTGTCAGAGCAGGGCTCAAGGAGTGTTCTCGGTGACCTCCAAAAAGTACATTTCCTAAGGCATTCCCCTGTGCATGTCTTTTCAGACACCCGCTTTGACGTGCAATGCTTACTAGGAAAAAAAAAGTGGTAAAAGCTGACAAAGGCTGCCGAAAAATCCAGGGACTCAGTTTCAAAATTTGATGAGCTGATGAAAACAATTTCTGCCAGGGCCATTGACCTCTCACTTGCCTCCAGCTCCTGTGTGGCCCTGCCAGGGGCAGAGCCACCAGGCTGAGGGATGCACATGCAGCTCACCTCCCCAGACTACTTACTGCTCTCCTGCCTCAGCGCTGTCAGTGCCTGCAAATGGGATTTCTTCCCTGTCCGTCTGCCCCAGAACAAGGTGGTGCTTCTCCATGTTTATGACACACTGTAGAGAATAAATGTTTTTAGGTAAGAGGAAAAACTACAAATTAGGGTGGTCCCAGCTCCCCCACCAGCATGGGTAAGCATCCTGCTGGAAACCCCTTACCTTCAGAGACTTCAGTGTCTGCAGCCCGAAGGAGAAAGGTTGCTCGTTGTCTTCTGAAAAAGTTAGGACCATTCAGATTTATACATTCAAAATGTCCTCCTATGCTTTTTGTCTGTGACTCCATCCTTCCTTCCTTCGTGGCTGCTCTGCTAAACAAAACCCTGTTTATAAAGGGACTGACTCCAGAGGAGAACAGGAGGGCACAGGATGGCAGGAGGGCAGGCGGATGTGCCTGCAGGGAGATGCAGGGTTTGCTCCATCAGCACGGCAGAGCCAAACGTGCTGAACATATCCTCCCCCCTCCTTCTGAGGGGCCAAACAAGAACTTACTCTATTTTAATTTTAACATCTTCCTAAAGCTCTGCTTTTCCTGCTGGAGGAAGAGGAAGGAGACCCCAGCCCGTGGTGCAGGAGCAGAGGGTTAAACACTCACCCACTACGAGAGCAGCACACTCCACGGGGACAGCTCCCACCGTCAGGGACAGACACTCGATCTGGCCAATGGCTCTCACCTTGTTTGGCAACGAAACCACCTCGTCTTCAGCAGGGAGTGCTTTGAGGTGCTCCTTTAACCTGTGCATTGAAAACACTCCTAACATCAGATGGCCACGGCTTGGCTGTTCCAGCAAGGAGCAAAACGGTGTTTGGAGGGTGCTTACACCTGAAATGGTCTTAGCCTCGCTCATTTACCACGCTGTTAATGGGAAGCTGCTTCCCTGGCAGGTGCTCTGTGGATGCTCTGCAGGCAGCCAGCAGCCCACACCCACATCAGACCACAGCAGGACACTCAGTGCAGCTCTGGGGCTGCCCCAAGCACAGCTCTGCACTGGATTTTGGGTAGTGCAGCTCTGGGGCTGCCCCAAGCACAGCTCTGCACTGGATTTTGGGTTTTACCTGAGGAATCTTTTTCCTACAATTCCTCGAGACTTAGGGAGTACAAAATTGCTTCTGAAGCAGTGTGGGTGTAAGGAAAGGTTAGTTTACTTCAGCTTCCACGAGTGGAGCTGACAGCTGTGTCCCCATGGAATCACTGAAATGTTGGGTTTGGAACAGACCTCTAAGATCACCAAGTCCAGCTGTTAACCCAGCACTGCCAAGGTCACCACTAAACTGTCCCCAGATGCCACACCCACACATATTTCGAACACTTCTAGGCATGGTGATGCCACCACTTCGCTAAGCAGCTTGTTCCAAGGCCTGACCACCCTTTCAGTGAAGAAATTTTTCGTGATATCCAAATTAAACCTCACATGGCACAACCTGAGACCATTTCTTATGGTCCTGTCGCTATTACTTCACTCAAGCCTCCTTTCAGGTAGTTGTAGAGAGTAATAAGGTATCCCCCGAGTTCCCTCTTCTCCATACTAAACATGGCTCACATCCAGGACAGCCCAATCCGTGTTTATTAGTTTGTTAGGCACTGCTGCTGGGTTTGCTCAGAGGAAATGGGGACAGATCAATCACATCAGCCCAAAGAAAAGAAAAAAAGGATGTCAGAGATACCTCAGGTACAGCTTCTATCTACACCCTTTGAACCAGTTTGACAATACTAATTAATTATTTAGCTTCAGTTTCTCTTTTAAAGTGAACAAGAATCTAATGGAAAGGCTGTTTGAGGTGCTCATCTCTCCCTCAGATAAAAGCCATATCAATTTTCAGCTATTTGAGGTACCTTTCTGCTGAGCCGCATTGCAGCAGTGCATGTGTGTGTGTGTTTGTATGTTTGTGTGTTTTTGTGTTTGTCTGTCTGTCCCTCTGTCCTGGAAGGACCATCCCCCTCAGAGGCCCCAGGACTGAGGTGGGCATTGCCCACACCATTTAGCACAGGTACAAGAACCAGGAGGGGTAGCAGAGAGGAGGAGCTGGATCCCCTCTGCTGCTTTCCTGGAGACTGGCCTTAAAAATCAGTGGGAACATATCAATGAGAAGTTGATGAGTTCCTTTTGGCCACCTCCTGCACCTCCTACAGCTCCACAGGGGATTTCTCATACTGCCAACCTATGAGCCTACTCCACTGCTTTCCTCAGAGTGAAGGGGAGAGGATGACTGGCACCAGGACAAGACACAAAAAGATCTTTGAAAAAGAAGGGAGGAATTGAGCCTGAGCATCATACACACAAAGTGCTGCTTTGAGGCACTGAGTCCCCTGAGACCTGGGCAGCAGAAGCAGGCTCTAACCTCTTTCTTCAGTGCTCTTTGAAGGACAGGGCTGCTGCAGCAGAGCAGTGCTGCAAGAACTGCATAGGACACAGGGAGTCAGTAACACAGGGAGCAGGAAATCCCTCCAAATGCCATCGTGTGGCCATCCCTAATCTTGGCTGAGCTGCTCCACAGATTGGGACAAGATTATAGTAGCAATCAGCCACCCTCCAGTCACTGAGCACTGTTGTGCAAAGAAGTACTTAATGTGAGGGCAGGAGCAGGCACCATTCACTCAGGGTTGTGCAGTAGCACTCAGGGAGCTGCTGTAAATTTTTTTTGCATAATTACTGCAAGTTAGCTGCAAAAAGCAATGACTCCATGGGAATAAAGTGCCAAAACCTCCTTGATATCCTGTGAGGTGATGCCTGATCCTGATCTTCAGAGATGAGAGTGAGTTTTGCTGCAAATGGCTGTCAGTCACCTCTCTAACAATCCGTAAATACATTTCCTTTAACCAGGAGAAATTTGTAATTGGGAGCAGCACCAAACAGACAGTTTTGAGAATATGCACACAGCTCCTTTACACTGGGTGCTGTGCCAGCAGCCTGGTCCCTGCCCTGCCACAGGAGCCTGCAGAGCTGGGCTGGGCTGCAGCCCCACTCCCTGGGGACACAGAAGGTTGGGGAAGGTTCAGCTCTTTCATGAGGCACTGAGTGACGAGCAGGCAGTGAACAAATACAAATGCATGCAACCCTCTGAAGGGATTCCCTCAGGGGTGGATAGGGGTGTATCAGTGGTTTTCTATTCCATCTCACTACCATCTAAGATTGGGACAGGATTTGGTTGTAGCAGGAGGTTCAGGGGCTTGCCCAGCCACAGCCCAAAGCATTCCCTTCTAGAATGACCATCACTGACATGAGCAAAGCCCCAGCCCCAAGACACTGCCTCTGCTGCAAGGTGCCATGCTCCTACAAAACAGAAATCAGCTGGATATTTACCCCAGCCTGTCCAGGCAGGCAGACGACATGAGGTTGTGCTGTGAGCCAGTGTCCACCACGGCCTTCAACTCCTTCCCCGCACACTGCAAGAGCAAGAAGAGATGGGAAATGACATGTGGGGTACAGGATGAGCACAGAGTGTCCAGGGTCTCTGGTCCCCATGAACTTTCCTCATGCCAGCTCATCCCTGCTTGCCTGCAGGCTCAGAGGCATGTAGGGTCCTGAGCCCTTCCTGGCTCATCTGCCCCTGCAGAGAGCAGATGGGGCAGCCCCAGGCAGGAGGGAATATTACGGAGAGGAGAAAATACAAAAGAGCACGGGGCTAAGGAAGAGAAATGTGAAATTACCCTTGGGCAAAGAAAATAGGAATGGCACTTGAGGAAAACAAACAGGCTGGGAGCACAGGGATTTGCCATGGATAATTACACCTCAGCATCTCAGCAGGCTGCCCCAGCCTAGCTACCCCCTCCACCCTGATGTGCAAGGGAAGACATCTGTCAGACCAGTTTTCACTGCGATTCCCAGGTGGGTATCTCTGCCCCAGCAGCCTGGAGCTGCAGAGGGAGTGCATCCCCACGGGTGTGACAATCCCACAGGAGCACAGCCCTTACTGGGAAACGTGGAGAATGAGAGCACAGCCTGAGTCTGTAAATCTGCAGGAAAAAAGCCCACAAAAGGCTGTGGAGGGGCTATTACCTGGCAGCTCACCGCTATGAGCTCTTCATCCTCCGTTTTCCCTGAGCTGCCCAGTTTGGTTTGGTTCAGCTTGTTGGTCTGTGATGAGAGATCACCCTTCTGAGACCAGCTGCCTCTGCTGCCTCGTAACTTGGATAAGTTTGTCTCCATCAGGCGCTTCTGCAGGATGTTATGTGGTTGCTTTAAGAAAGAACACACACAGAAGAGCAGGGTGAAGTCAGAGGAAAGCCACCCAGTGATTTGTGTCACCAGCCTGCCTGTGGTGCCCGTGGGCCAGTGCTGCTCTCGCAGGAGGGATGCCCTAAACTCTCACTCTCCCTAATTCCCAGACTACAAGTACTCTTCCTGGCTAGCTCTGGCTTACCTGGCTTTGACTAAAGAGAACTACTTTGTATTGCAAAGAGAATAATACTTTCAAAATCTTAACCAGACTTTGGAGGGATGTCTTTCCTTTACCAAGCTCAAAGTTTGATTGCATATAGGAATACAAACAAGTCCAGCCTTTTCAAGCTGCTGTTTCATCCATAATTGCCTTCATCTCTTGATATTGGGAATTCTGTAATGATGTGAAAAATAAAGATGTGAAAAATTACCCTTCCAATAACATTCACCTCCTAAGCATGAAGGTCTAAAATTGCCCTGTATGTCTCCTTCTCCATATTTTTATTTAGCTGCTAAGGATGGGTAAACAGGACCAATCCTGAGTGCCATGCTGCAAGAGGAAAGGGAGAGGAGGGGAAGAGGTAAGCTGGCCTGAGGTAGGTAGGTATTCTCCCAGGAATTCCCAACACTTCTCTCTTTCTCTGTCATTTCCTTTTGCTCTGGGAGAAGCATGTTGCCTCTCAAGATCTCCTCCAGCCTCTTTCCCAAAAGCCTTTTTATGTTTAATGTTCATCGCAGATGGATGCGCATACTCTGCTGGAGGTGAAATGACTCTGCCTGATTATCTGCTCATTTCTCTGCCTGGCTAATCTGCCCTCCCCAATACTGCCTCTCATTCTGATTTTAATTTGTCTATGGTGAGACATTCTTACTGGCTTATTCCTGAATTTTTGCATTCACGTTAAATATGCCTGGGTGTCTGCAGAGACATCTGAACCAGCCAACCTTCTCATTCCAAGGGAATATCAGGGTCAGGATAGCTTTTAAAACCTTGGGCCACAGCTCCCCAAGTTGGCCAGTGCCCACCCTTGTGCACAGCTTGTTAAATAACACCACTCACACTAAAGCCTAATGCAACCTGGCATCATCCTAAAATAACTGCAGCCACGTTGGCGCTTCAGATCCTGCTGTGGGCACAACAAAGGCAGTGGAGCTGGACCTGACTGATGGGATGGGGCAGCTGCAGCCAGCACCAGTGGTCCACTGGGAGTGGACTGGGAATCCACTGAGTCAGCTCCTTGCATCCCCACTTTCCACTGTTCTTATTTCTGCTACTTGAAATAAAATCCCAGGGCCATTTGGGGTTGCTGTGTCCAACCACCATGCTGCAGAGCACGTCCTGTGTGCAGGCAGTGGCACAGCCACACTTCTGGTGGGGAGGAATCAGATCTGACATGGTGCTGCCTTCCCAGCAAGGCCAAACAGCTGAAATCAGTATTACTCAACTGGGTTAAAGGCAGGCAGACTGGCTGCACTGGTACTGAACCCTGTGTGGAGGGACAAACAGATCAGTTTGTAAGCAAGGGCTCCCTTGTAGGAGGCAGAAGCCGTAGGTGCACAGTCAGCACTGTGATCACCTCCAGTGCTCCTCACCAGAGCAAAAATGCAAGCCAGGGGTTTCTGACAGTGGATGGGATGTCCTTTTTACCCTCTATGTTTGACTGCAGCTCAGGAATACAGCTGGAATTCTTCACATCATTTAAGAACAAAAGAGGGGATAGAGGACTGTAGAAGCAGATGGGTGAAGTTCACCCAGCTGGCCAGAAGACAGCCCAAAACACAGTGGTCACCTCCTTGTGCCCAGCCCCACTCAGGCAGGACCAAGACAAATTTCTGAATGACATCATCCAGGACAGTCTGGGTGCTCTTCTGATCTGCCTGGCCTCAATCTCCAACACACTCCTCACTGCTGTTTTAACTGTCATCTACCCTTGACTTCAATGTGATTTGTTTTAACTACAAGTTCTCCTATGGATAGTCAGTAACATACCTGGGTTTTCTCAGGCCCTGGTTTTATGAATCCTATGTGGGATCCATCACCAAAAGGAAAAAATCCATCACCCAGTGAGTACAAGTTACCAGCACAAATGGGATTGTCTTTTGTTGACACTTGCCCTTCTGAAAACCACAGCAAATCCTGCCTCTGGGGGGACAAATATTCCTTGTGCTGTGCTCCAATACAGAAATAATCTGGCAAGAGGGGGCTGAAAATGTTCCCTGCAGCACCATCCTGTCTCAGGCTATTAATTAGTTTGCTTTAACTTGGATTTCTCTTGACTCTTGTGTGCAACAGAGTGAGGGATGTTAGTCACGGAGATGACTCAAGTGATGGATACATACTTGGTAAATGGATAACGCACCAGGGGACATTTGCAAATACACATTTTGCTGGTGAACTGCAAGCAGACCGTGTCTGGGAGGGAGGGATAGGAGGAAAACTTCCTCCTGACATCAGTGGAGAAGGCAGCTCTGTTCTCCCTCCAGTGTGAGCCTGGCAGTGTTTGAAGGAATCCAGATTGCCTGGTACAATATTCCTTTGCATTGCACAAAACTGCTGAAAATTTAAATAAAATATAAAATGTTACATTTCATTGTGTAATTGAAAAAATAAGTTTTCCTAGTATCATTCTACACTATATAAATACAAATCAGGATTTCCAACCCTGAGACCTTGCAAAAACCCATGATTCCCTAAAAATGTCACAGCAGAAACCTAAAGAAGCTAGTGGAGACACCATTTATTGCTGAAGTTATTTACAGCTCTCTGTCAAAAGCACAAATAATTCTGTCCAGCTTTGTTCCTCTCTGATTTATAAGCAAGTGCATTGCTGCAGCTTGCAGTATTCTTTCCCTGGCGGGTTTCCCTCTATTTTGGCTTCTAGATTTGGGGATGACAAGACCCATCAACTATTTCACTCAGGTGGAGATCAAAGTCAGGGAAGACACCAGCTCCCCTCCTCCACAAACCCATCTCAGGTTTGCCCTCTCTTCTGTACCTAGAGAGTAGGAAAAAAAATAAAAAGGGTTTCAATGCATCAACAGAACAGAACTCATCCCAAGAAATAATCGATTTCTCTCTTTTCCTCCCAACCTTCATCCAAATTCACGTCTTCTACCAGCATCCTGTGCTGTCTGCCCCTCTCTTAGAGTGGGACAAGAGCTGCTCCATGCACCATCTCCTGCCGATTTTCTGGGCTTCGGGAATGAGGCTTATAGAGGGAGGAGGTATCAAAACAAAGCCATTTCTGTTCTCTGCATCCAGCCCTACATTTGCCACGTTCATTGTATGCTTTTCTATGGCTTGGTCACATATTGGGCAGAGTGGAGTATGTAAAGGGAGCAAGGAGCTAGAGATCGGTCTGAGCCAGAGTAGGTCACTGGAAATGAGAGCTTTGAAATGGATGATTACAAGTATTTATCAATTCTGCCTTTGCATAGCATCACCAGGAGATCTGCTTCAGGAGCTGAGTAATGGCACACAGACTGGAGGATGCCAGCACACCCACCCTGGTGACCTGCTGCTGCTTGGCTGTGCACAGCACCCGCGGCACTGTGGCCAAAAGGAAGAGGATTTCTGCCCAAAACTGGAATGCTTGCTGCCAGCTGCCGCAGTGACAGACAGGATCTGTTCTCACCACCTGTCACCATCTCTGAGGAGTTGTTCCCTCCTCTCTGCTCCTGCCAAGGCTGTTGGAAAACCCCCTCGGAAAACCCCGCATTAATAACGCTGGGCACGTCAGGAGCCCCTCCACCCACGTCACCACAGCTGCCACGCAGCTTTAGGCATGAAAATGTGCTGCTTTGTGAGGAGATGCATGATTATTCACAAGGAAGCCATGCAAACGCCTTGGGCCAAGATCTCTGCTGCCCTGGGCCTCCTGACCATGCAGCTCAGCCCCTCTGGGCTGGGGCCTCTCAATTTGGAGCCAAGCCAAAGCGCAGTCCCATATTTTGGAGGGTCTGCAGTCTCAGAGGTGCACAATCTCCCATTCCTCCTGGGGACAACTCTTGTGACATCCAGGCAGCCACAGCAGAGGGACACACAGTGTGTCCTCTCACAGCAATGCCCTCTCCCACCCCAGCTGTGTGAGGGGTGAGTGTGGCAGCAGCGCTTCACTGCAACACAACCCAGGGACACATCTCTGGAATTCACAGGATGTTCTCTGGGGCTGTGGGAACTGGCCTGAGCTCCTGCCAGTGCTCTCACTTTGGGGACTCCCCGTACACCCCATGGGGCAGGAGGCTGTGGCCAAGGGATTCCTGGCCACAGATGCCCACCGTGCCATCCCCCCCTGCTGTGGCATGGGGACGAGGGGGATTTTGCCATGGGGTGCCCACACCAGCTGAGTTCTCCCCCCATCGCCAGCCAGAGACCCACCCCAGCCAGGGTAGATAGACAGGTGGGTCATGTCTGCCACCCTGCACCTCCTTTTTGTCCTTGGAGGGGATTGGGAGCTGGAGACCTCCCCGGGGCTTTGGCACATCCCTGGAGAGAGGTTCCCCTGCAGATCCTCCTCACAGGGACTGTGGGTGCAGCAGGGGTGATGCTGCAGCCATGGCACAGGAGCAGGGATGACACCTCGAGTGACATTTCTGTGTCCAAGGTGACGATGAGGAGCCCCAGGCTCTGCCTTTGGTGCTGGTGCAAAACCTGGTCCTCTCTGAACAGGGCAAAGGGCTTCAGTGCTCTGTGCCCCTGGCTCCTGCTACCTGTTGCTTCTCGTCTGAGCAGAGCAGAACCCACATCAGGGACTCAGCCCCGCACGCTGGGGGTCACTGAGCCACAAAATGTCATTTAGACTCTGCTGATAGCAGCAGTAATAACACATTCACTCCCTGAAAGGCACTTTAGCCCCCCGCTGGAGAGCTGCAATTCAGGTGAGACCAGGAAAGCTCCTTCTGAGCCTTTCCCTGGGCAGGGGCTTCATTTCCTACAACTGCAAAACACTTGGAACATCAGAAAAACCACCTCTATGTGCACCGCAGAGAACAGCCGACTCATTCCACTTGTCTCAGGCAGGCAGAGCCAAGCCTAATCCAGCTGAGCAGGAAGGCTCTGACAGAACAAAACACTAGAAATAAAACTATTGACTTGGTTTTTCAATAAAACCCATATCAAGCATTGGTAAAAAAGCAAATATTGTTTTACAAGGTGCAAGAACTTTGCTACACTTGGGCAAAAAATCCTAAAGGAGCTTTCTCTGGCAGGTATGTTTTTTAAATTTCACTCCTTATGTCAGAACTTTTGATGTTACATTGAAGCATTATTTCTCAGTAGAGAAAGCTCAAACACTTTCACAGTCTTTAGAAATGCTCTCCAGCCCCCAGACATGGTGAATAACACCAAATACAGGATCACGTAGATCACTGTATATGTAAATATTTTAAGCCTAAAATCATGTCTCTTCAGTTTTGAAAAACCCGATATATCCATAAGCCTTTATTGAAGCATGCTCTTGACAGTTTTATATTTTGAAATACCAGTGACTATACTTTACTGAACCTTTATGATTATGTGTTGTGTGTATATACACACAGGCAAACATGTGTGTGTATGTATGCATTGTATGAAGCCATTTTGATTTAATCTGACCCAGAGAGGAATTTTGCACTGCTAACAGTATGCCATTTTTGTGCAAAAGTAAAAAAAAAATATTTTAAAAAATTAAATAATATTAACTCTGAGTGCCAGCCATCTAAAAGCACCTACTAGAAGAAAACAACTGCAGTTATAACTAGCATCATATTTCTATTTCCACCCACTTCCTTTTACATACAAAAGTCCTGTTTTTTACAAGTTGGTTTCCACACACAATCAACTTCTCCTAGGAGAAAAACAGCAGGAAGAGAAAATCGACATTGCCCTACCAGCTTAAGTCTCCTTCCAGTAAGCACAACAGAGCCTTACAGTATCTTTCGAAGTCCCCAGCTTCTTCAGCCCATCCAGAGGGAGGAGATCTGCGGAATCCTTGTGAATAAACTGAACCGCCTGCTTCATCCTCCTCTGCTGGCGGAGAGACGCCGCTTCCCTTATCTCCACTTCTTTCCTGCTCGGCTCCGTCAGGATCCCCGAATAAAACATCTCTCCGCCCGTGAGCGGCTCACCCCTCGAAGATGCGGTGCTCAGGGAGCTGCGGTGGGGAGGATGCTCTGTCGCCTGCGCTTTATAGCCGGAGCCTGGTGACGTGGGGAGGCCGGCAGGTACCTCGGCCGGAGGGGATGGGCACATCACCAGCGGCTCCAGCAGCGGTGCGGGAGCTGGGGCTGCTCCGCGGGGATAACACATCGCTACCCTTCCTCCCCGCTGCCTCTCCTGACAGCGCCGTGAGCCACAGGCGTTCCACGGCTCTCAAAGCCCTCACGGGCACAAGAGAGCACAGAGGCACCGGCGTGGAGCTTTGAGAGCTGCAGGCAGCCCCAGGAGCCAGCTCACTCCCGGCAGGGCACAGCTGGGTCTCCCCGCACGGGGAACTGAAGTGTCACGACAGGTGACACTGCTCAGCACCCTTGTGGGGCTGTTCCTGCCCGGGCCGGGGTGACACAGCCCCGCACGGACTGCGCAGCTGGCCCTGGGGAGGTTTGGTACCTTATGCCGGCTCGGGATGCCCCTGGTCCCATCACAGCATCGCCAGCACGAATATGGATCATCACTGTCCGCTCAAGCACCCAGGAAAACTGTCACAAAAGTTGTCCCAGCCAAACTGGGGCACCTTAAATGCCATTTCACACAGGGGTTCTGTACCCATCAAATGTCCAGGTACAGCATAATTTGACCAATCAGTAACACCAACACAACTGATTGTAATCAGAGCAAAACTTGACAAAGCAGTTAGAGTTTTGCAGCTTTCTTGCTGCTTTTCTGATGATCCAGATGTTGCTGGAATCAGACTGGCTCTAGTTACTTACCTCTGATCCCAGACAATGCTGGGAGACGTGTTTGAGGATGAGGATGCTGGCATTATCTTGTCCAGTGACATCCTTTATTCTTCACAGGCAGCTCTAGCCTTCCAAGAAGCAAAGCCATTTTTCCTGGGGCTGGGCTGTCCTTTAACTTATTTTACTTAAGCATGAACAAAGTCTCCAGTAAAATTCCTCTACCTCTTTCCATTAGAGTGTACAACATGAACTAATACATATTAACAAAAAATAGACTTCCATGCTATAAAGACTGTTAATGTAATAGTTAGAGAAGGGAATTTTCTTAGCAGGACCCACAGCACACTTGGGTTTCTTTCACTGCAACAGCAAGTGAGGGCGACAGGTTCTTCCCTGAACTTTCAGCAGTCCCAGTAATTTGTTGCATGGAATAGGTGCAGAAAAAATGCAGCTATGCCTCAGAGGGACAGTACAGATCTGGAAACACTCCACATGGGTTTGGTTCTTGTTAAACTCAGAGACACCTTCGGTGTGCTAGGCAAAGCACAAGAAAAGCAGAGCTTAGCCCAGGAGTTATGCCAAACCAGACTTCGAGGACACTTCTTATCTCCCTGAGGAGCTGGGACACTGATTGTCCTTTGCTATCGCCCACCAACAGAGCTTGGACTCCCTCTTTCTGCTCACCAAGACACCACTGGCACCCTGCAGCCCCTGCTCCTGGCCTGGAGAGTGGGGCTGGCACTCAGCAGGGCTGATACCAGAACAGCAACCCTCAGTGGGTAAACTTACACATCTGACCTCTGCAGCCACAGGCAGACCATGTATGTTGAGCCCCTCCTCGTGTTACCTGGGAGAGAGGAGGGAAAAAATCAGAGACTGAGATAAAATACCATAAAACCCAAGCCCATTATTTCACAGCCTCATGTAAAGGCCACTATTCATGAGCCAGACCAGCTCAGTCAATGTGTCAGCCTGCAGAGGGATAACAGGGCTGACAGTGTAAAGGGGCATATAATTTTTATTCCCTGTGCTGACTCAGCTCATTACATGACAGGACCATTGTTCCACTCTGGGTTGGGAGGATAAAAGCACCTTAGTTTTCACCTTGGGAGCTATTTGGCACTTTTCCAGTGATTAAATAAAGATACACGGCTACATCCATGCCCTCCAAAAGGCAAGGAGGAAGCAAAAGGGCTTCCACTGAAACCAGGAGACATTTCTTAGTACAAAAACTCCCTGGAGTGGCAGCACTCTGCCCAATGTATTAACAAATGCTCAGTCAGCTCTGGTTTATTACAAGAAGAGTAAAGCTGCAAGCACAGGTGGAGCCTGAAAAGCCTTCTCACACTGCAGCTCTGAGGCTGCAGCCTCTGCTCCCATTCAGCACATTTTGTCTGAGTCCTGCAATTTCACTTCTCCTGTATGTTATAAATGCACTTTATGCCAACAGCTCCAAAGAAAATCTGCCCAACACTCAAGAGCAATAATTAAGGCCTAATTCCTCTCTTGGTTTTTAATCCTGAGAAAGAGGAAAGGGGAAGAAGCAGTTAAGTCATTTGTTCAACCTATGCAGGACCCACACTGGAAGAGGGGCTCAGTTTGGACAGCTGGGGTTAAGTTTGTTACGGGGTTAAACCATATGTTTGCAACAGATTAGCTGGTGGTATTTCTCCCCCTTCCCCTACAATGTATCTAAATAGGGGCATATTTCAGAGAAATTCCCATCCACTCACTGAAGACAAGCCTGTGCATGACCACTGTCCCTCACTCAAGAAAAGCTCCGAGGGACAAAACCACTTTTCCTTCTCTTTCCTACCTCCAGAGCAGCACAGAATGTTCCTCCACACCTCCACATAACATCAGGTTCGATGTCAAAAAGAGGCTTTACAGGGTTGTGATGGAGAAAACCCCTCCAGCCTGGGTCTGTCCCTGTCCTCCAGGCCAGGCTGGCTCTGCCAGGAAGCCGAGGGGACAGCAGGGAAAGGCTGCAGGACACAGGAGGCTCTGTGGTGGCTCTGGCAGGCACCAGCAGCGCTGCAGCAGGTTTGGATCAGGCTCTGTCCCATGCCCGGGGCATCTTCCCCAGAGCTTTTCTGCCTGCCCAGCAAAGTCCTCGTTGTGCAAAACCACTGCAAAGAGCAAACAGAGGCAAATGGTGCTTTCCATGGCCTTTCCAAGGTACCCTCTGCCACCACAGCTGGGGACAGGGAAAGCAGCACCACAGCAGCACCAGCGAGTGCCCTTGGAGGGAGGAGAGAGGATGTGCAACTTTGATAAAGCTTATCAACCAGCCTGCAAGGCAGACAAAGCAACACCGGCACAGCCTTTCAAACGCGATTTGCTTCACCTGTGATGGTTATACCCCCATTTTACAGCCGGTTTGTACTGACTCAGTCGCCAGTCATGCCTGCAGCTTAATCAGCGTGAGGGAAGAGGAGCTGTGGACTTTCGTTCACACCCCCATTCCATCTCCTCTCCCCGTGAAGAGGAAAGCAGCAGCAGGCAACGCAGGAAGTGGGTCGGTCCTTTTTTTTTCTTTTTCTTTTTTTTTCTTTTTCTACTTTTCTTTGATTTCTCATCTTCCCCTAAAAAGAAGTGATTTGTTAGTGGTTGCCATATCCTGAAGAGATGCCCCAGAAAACTCTGAAGAAAGGACAGAGTGGTATGATTTAACAGAAACAGAAGCAGGCAGTAGGTCCAAAAGGAATAATTTGCTCAGCACAAAGAGAAAAATTTAGAGAATCCATTTCCACAGAAAAGACTGTGAAGAGCTTAAGAAAACGAAATCACAATAATTGATGTATTAAAATAAGCTTTCTGTCCATCAGTGCATTAGTAAGGGTCAGTTCTAGCATAATCAGGAAAAAAACTGAGGTAGTAGGGAGACTGCAAACAAGTCGTTTTCTAAAAATGTTGGATTCAAAAATCCAGAAGGATTTTCTGAGCTACTTAATTATCATTTGTAGCAAGACAAAGCCTATGGATAGAGCCAGAGAAATCCTCTAACACACAAAAGCAGAGTCAAGCTGAGATTCCTGAGAAATGTGGCCCATTTTGACCAGGAAATCCACACTCACCTTCTGTGTTTGCAGTGCTGACCAAGGGAAAGGATCTCCTGGGCTGGGATATGGGCCCCATCACAGGCATTTCATGGAGACATCTCTCTGTGTTTATCCTGGGTGCAGATCCAGCCTCCTTCTCCCATGTGTGTTCTGTGCAGTGCCCGGGCTGGAAGCATCAAGCACGAAGCAGAGGCTCAGATGACACTGGGAGAGGAATCAGACATTGCACAGCTCCTCCCAGGAGACTGAACTGAATTTATCTGTCTGGTTCTCTTCATGCACAGAGGCAACAGGTGGATGAGAGTTTCAGGCTGCTAAAAGATGCACATGTCAAAACAAGAGATTAAAACAGCAAGCCTTGCAAGAGCTCCCTTACCTTTATTTTCCCTTCTTTAAAGAGGCTGAAACATGAGGAGAGCTGGTTTTCTTCAAAACAGGAGGAAATGGTGCACATAGAGGGCAGGTGAAGTTTCTCCCCAGCATGTACCCACAGTAACCTCTGTTTATTATGTGCAACAGCAAAATTATTTCAGTGTAAAATTTTCAAAATTATTAATTTGAAGGAACATTAATACATGCTAGTTCTCACCCTCCCATATGTACGTTAGAGTTGAACTGCAAATGTTTATTTTGAAGTAGTCTACACATATATTCAAAGTGCCAACCATAACTACACCACTCAGGCTTCCCAAAACTCAGGGGATTTCACTTCTCCTGTCCTGCAAAAGGCAGCTTGTGTGCTGAAGGCTTCCTCTGCTGCTGGGGCATTCCAAGCCATAAATTTTACATTCAGGTCATTAAATATATAGGAGGGATCTTGTTAAGGCTAAACCGGGGCGAGGCACTTCACACTACACAAACAGAGTTTTGTCGCTCCTTTCTGACTTTCCAGAAGCCTGACATCTGGAGACCGAGGAGGAGCAGGGCAGGACACGCTGGAATGCCACTGCTGCTCGGGATTTCTGAGCTCTGAGAGCCAGGAGGAAGAGGGCGCTGCTCTTCTTCCCATCGGGGTCTCTGCCAGTCCAGCAGGAGCTGCTAAGGAATAACCGGGAGCCTGTTGCTCTGGAAAAGCAGGGGCTGGTGGGATGAGATGCTGGCTCTGAGGGGCAGGAGAGGGCAGGGAGACCCAGGAGACACAGGCTCTGCTCTGGGTTCTGCAACGAAAAGCATCACAGGTAGGATCGAGCAACGGGGCTGGGATTTCCTGGCTCTTCCTAGAGCCATTGAATTCCCTGCTGTCGTGGAATTGCTGCATTCAGTGTCTCTCCCTAGACCCAACTCAGAGCTCCTGGACAAGGCAGAGCTTGACAACGAGCTATAAACACCAGAGGTGGTACCCAACCATCTCATCAGAACTACCCCACAGGCAGTGTCTTGCTGAGCCTGCTCCTGTTCTCTTCTTGAAATAGTTCCCAGCCGTCCCTAACAAAGGGATTTTGGGCTCCCCACATCAAGGGAGCTGCGGGATGCTGTCACTGTCATTAGCCACTGGAGTAATGGCAGCTAACAAGAGACATGGAGAAACAGCCACTGTAGGAGCAAGAGCAGCACCCAGTTTTCTCCAACAGAGACATGCCATTATTTTCACCCATAATTTCCTTGTCCCATTAGTAATTTTATCCCTTTCTTCTGACCAAGGGACAAAGGGTGTGCACAGCACTCAGGACAAAGCCCAGGCAGGCGAGCAGCCAGTGATTTCTGCATACAAAGGAGTCCAGTCTTGGTCTAAATACTCCAACACAGCAATCCATTTCTATTCACCAACTCACTTAAGCACCTGCATAAATGCTTTTGTGAATAGGAATTACAAAATTTCTCCTCCCCAGCATAGTGAAAAGTCACTCCATAGTTCACCAAATATCAGCATGCATACAAAATCATGTGCAATAGGTATACATTTCCCTTGGATACTTGGACATCTGTGTTTGTTTTCACATCTCTGTGGCTAGTTAATCATAAGGCAGCTAGCCATATTTTTCCTTGAGTCAACACCTTGATCATTAGTGGAGATACAGTGGGGATACATGGTGCCCACAATGACATCTGTGCCTCGCTGTAGCCATGGAAATAATTCCCTAACCCAATCCTAACTCGGTAGCAAGAAGTTGCAAATGTTTATCCCTCGATTGTTACAAATGTGGAACACTGGGTTGTCATTTTCTGCCTTTTACTTTCTTCTCAAACCAAAAAATTATTCTCAGAAACAGCTGGCACCCTGAGCCCATGATGGACCAGGAGAATAACACTTCACAATCATTTTCCGCTGGGATCGTGTTAGAAATGGTGTTTATATCCAAGGTTTTCTTTTCCACAACCCCATGTCTTCATCAGTGTGAAGTGCACACAGGCTTCAGGATAAAAGATGGAAGCTATGGAGTGTGTGAGGCCACAGACTCCATGCTCTGCCCTCTCCACACAGTGACAGGACTGAAGCAGTTGCTGAAACCTGAGCTGGGGATGAGAGCAAATCAAGGCAGTCTAAGCAGGAGCAAGACCAGGAAATTCTGGCAGCTTATACAGCAGAAAGGGTGTCCTAAATCTACTGTCTTTGAGTGACAAGTTTAGAGCTGGCACAACTATCTGAAAGCTCCCTGACACGGGGAGGAACTCTCAGTCCTGAAAGGAGTTACGCAAACTTTTTAAAAGCCCTCTGATTTTTCTGGCTTTCTAGCCAAATAACTTCCCTCTGGCCAAGTATAAATCTGCTGCAGAGGCACTTCTCATTCCAGATGCTTTGGAGTGGTATGATTCCTCAATAGCAGTACTTGGGGAGAGGGAGGGTGAACTCCTCGAGCAAGCTCTGTGGAGTTTACCTCATGGAGAAGACGAATCTCAGAACATAATTTAAAACCTTCCAAAAAAAAAAAAAATAAAAAAGAGATCACTCTGTCTCTTGAACAGGACGAACTCAGGTCAGCTCTGAAACAGAACTGCCTTTTGAAGGGTTCCTCTATGGCTTTCCCAGTTTATCAGGTGATGGTGACAAAAATAACAAAGTCCAGTGATGCAGTAAGCAAGCTGAACAAAATTGGAATTTCCCAGCTCTTTTGCAAAAGCCCCAAGAACAGGTGCTTATTTCAACTCCTGCCAACGTGGGATGCACCAAGGAACAACATTCTTACTATACTTTTCAAAAGACTGACTGTGAAGCTTTTCTGCCACTACCAGTTAAAGGAGTATTCATAGAAGGATTTCCTTTGACAAATATTTCCACCTTCTTATGGAGCTTGGATCTAGGACAGCTTTGCACCTTTACTTCAGAGGAGAAGAGAAGGGGGTAGCTTATTTTGTAAATTAAGTCTGAAATTGATCTGGTTTCACAACAGCCCAATATTCAATGAACTCAGGGATTGAATGTTATAAGTTAAAGATATATAAATTTTGTGACTTTAAACATTCAAATCCTAAATTCATCAAATGCATCGAAATATATTTATTTGGGAAATTTGAGATAAAGCAAAATCCGAGCGTAAGATATTTACAGTATCCATTTAAGACAAAAATATTATTTACATCAGCATTAGAGAAGAGGTCACCACAGTGTTAGTCAAACACAGGATCTCTCACCTCTGTGGAGCCCTTGTGTTTATTTTACGAAGCCAAGTCTCCAGGACTCTCAAGTGCTGCAAATATAAGTGAGGTCCCATTGTACCCTCCTGCCACAGCCCATGCAGAGCTGCAGCAGCTCCTGATGGGTAAGATTCAGTCAGAAATGTTACTAGATACTCAGGGCTAATATTTTCTCCCGTACAGGATCGCCAGCAGGGCTTCAGTGTGGCTCTCCTAACACAGAGGTTGTGTTTGCCATGTTGTGGTTTGGTTAAATGTCTCCACCTTCAAGTCTAGGCCACTGAAGGACATTTGGGCTCACACTATGCCCCAAAAGGAAGGCAGCTGCCCCAGGAACACCAGCACTGAGGGCAGGAATGATGAGGCACACAGCACTTTGAGGTGTTTGTGCCCTGCCTTGGGTGTAATTTACTGCAGGATCATCTGTCCAACCACTGATAGGAGTCAAGCTGTGATCAAGCTGAGCAACCAAACGATGTAGGAAATCAGTAGCTGACTACACACACAATTTCATTTTCAAAGACAAATGTTTGAAATCCATTATTGACATCTGTAAGAACTGAGTCACCAGAGTGATGGGGCCAGGCAGAGTGCCAGAATCACTCACTGTTCTCAGAAGTAAATAACAGCAACTGAAGTTACAAGGTCCTGGCCCATTTCCTCCAGCTTCCTTTGAGGTTGATTCTGCCGGGAAATCAACAACTTTCAACCCACACATTTCCTCACCGGTAATTTGGAAGAGATGGGGGAACAGCCTTGGTCAGAAGTCAGTTCAGAAGGAGGTGTGCTCCCACTGCAGCCCGAAGTGGCAGCAGCACAGGTCCTTCCAGCCCCCAAATTGCACTTTGTAAAAACAGAGTAACACAAAACACAAGGTCACTTGCCAACCACTCCCTCCCCTCCCAAGGGATTGATCAGAGGCAATGGTGGGGCCCGAGAGCTGCCGAGCTGAGGGAGCCCCAGTTTCAGTCTGGGTGCAGGGTCCTGCCGCAGGAGCCCCTCCAGACCCTCCCGCTGTGTTCCAGCAGGGATATCAGTGGGATCTGTCTCTGCTGGGACCACATGCTGCCCTCTCGTGGGAAGCCCTGCGGATGGTACCCTGCTACCCGGGCACAGCCAGCCCCGAGCCGGGCACGGCTCCGCAGGGAGCTGCTCCCGCTGCCCCGGCACGGCAGGACATCGCTATCCCAGCCCAAACCCTCAAAAATCTCCTTATTTGAGCGCTTTCACAATACCCCAAGGAAGAACAGACCCTGAGAGGTGTCTGAGGGATGGATGAGGCTCTAGAATCTCACACGAAGTTATGCCAGAGTCCCTGTCCAGAGCATCCCTAAGCCAGACTGTCTTCATGAGAACTTACTTCTCCAGTCCTGCATGAGGAAACATATCCAGGTGGGATAGATAGGCCTTTTTTATCCACTCCAAGAGCAAATGATCACGTTGGATTTGTGTCCTGCACAGAGCTGGGATGGATATTTGCAATGTGTTTGTTCCAACGCTGCTGCATCCCTCTCACACCACAGGCACTGGCTGCAGAGCTTTCTGGACAGCCCTGGGCAGGACAGCAATGCCTGCAGTGTTGAGCCTTCAGTTCCTAGAGCTAAGCTTCCTTCTCCCACTGAATGAACTTGCTGTTCTCAGCATGGATGAGCCTTTTCAGGGTTTTATTTTCGTAAGTTTGCTGAGAGAATTAGCACCTACAGGAGCCGGGGCACAATAGTTGTGCTATGTAAGCCAGACAGGCTCCCTGAGCACTTTTCTGTCCGTGCTGTTTTTAATAACTGGTCTCAGCTTTTCCACACAGCCCCTCACACCAGCACTGCACCAATAACAGCCAACTGGGGGCCACCCAAAATCCACGAGCACTGTTATGCCACACAGAGGCTTATCCACTGGACACAGAGATGCTGAATCCCAGTTTTCTGGAATGCTTTCTAAATGTCCACTTTAAACCTCACAAAAACCACCACCCCCTCTCTTGTCCTTAGCTGCTTTCTGTGGCTGGGTTTTACCCCAGGTGGCACCTCCAGAAGCCAGGTGAGCTGGCATTTTGCAACAGGTGGCAGCTACCACTCTTATATTTGACTGAGGCACAGAGGATGAGGCTTTCTCCAGCCAGCCATAAACCTGTCCTGTACAGAAGTGTTTCATGGATGTTTGTAGTGTCCATAACAGGCAACACCTGAGCTAAGAACTCCTAAACAACAAATTGCATCTCAAGTGGTCACTTCAGAATATTTCAGCTTTCAATGCAACTTTTTCTCCCTTTAAAACTACGAACCCTTGATTTCCTGATCCCCAGAATCATCACAAAATGGCAGTTTCATGGCATATGATTTATAAGTCTACATTGCCTATTCAATAAATTTCCCAGTGGAAAAAAAAAGAGGACTTTGTTTGCATCAGATCAAGTTTAGCAGCTAGACAGTGTGAGGGAGTTTCCTTTATTAATTCTGTATTTATAGACATCTCCAACAAGAAAAAATATTTCAAGGTCTTCTTTTCTGACCTGTTTTTTCTCACTGTGTACTAAACAGGCTTTGCTTCATGGAATTTGAAAAACTTCCTCTTCAAGATGTGCTTAATCAGAGAAAAAGCTGCACTAACACACATATATTTAAACAGAGAAGGATACTTTTTCCCCCCCTTTTTAACACCTAAAGTGATTTAATAAGGTAGTTTAAAAAGCAGCATGGGAATGTCATACATAATTTGCACTGACTTGGAGAAAAACTAGATGAACTTACCTACTGAGTGGAATGTGTCCCTCGAGTTCTCCAACTCCTGTTTTCCCCACAGGTGCTCTATTTGCATCGCTGCTTGTGGGTTTTCTCTACAATCCAAGCAGAACATGTGTTGTGGAAAGCAGACTTCCACAAAAGAGAGTAAAAATCTGCCTGTGAGCAAAAGAATTGTTCAAATAAAATGGGCAGCAGCAAGAGGTGTTTTGGGATGGGATTTTTCCAGGGATCCCCAGAAACAAACCTGAGTTTGGCTCAAGTTCTTTGAGAAGTACTTGTTTGTCTCCTCCAGCAGCCTCCTTGCACAAGCACAGAGTGGAGCAGCGTCCAAAGGAAGAGTGGAAGTGAATGTACACTTTTGTTGGGACAGGTTTTGCAGTCCACATCTACTGCATTTATAGGTTACCTTCTACATGCATGAGAGAAAAAGCATTTGCATTTGGGCTCATTTAATTCAGAAATATTTGTGGACTGCTATCTTTGCATTCTGTTACACAGGATTATCATAACACCATTGCTTCCTTCTTACCCACACCAGACCTCCTCTGATTCCTTGGATTTAAATAAGCTTCAAGTCTTCCTCTCCATATTCCACCAGTAATTATTTCTGTTATGTAAACACCCAAAGGTCCCAGTCAGAATTTCAGCTGCCACTGTTGTGGGAGTTCCCAGTAGTTCATATTGACATTCCCAGAGGGTATCAGAGCACTCATGTCCATCACTGCAATCCAGCACTGGGAGCATTCACAGGATCAGGAAGAACATTAGAATAACAGAGTTTTCTCCTGTGATCAGCCTTTAGCAACCATACTTTTCCAGGACCTCTATATTCCTGTATGTCATTTACTCTGCTGTCTTTGCCACCTAAACCAGTGTTACCTTTTCACAGCAAACAGCTGAATTACACTTCCAAAACCACACCAAATGAGCCTGGGTGGACACATTCAGTGAAATACAAATAAGTTCTTGTCACTGTGATCAAAGGAAGCTAAGGGTCAAACAGGCAATTGAATAAATTAAGGAGAAGATATTTGGATTACTTTCATAAAAGTTTGATAGACTAATGAAAACTAATACTCTCAACATAATATTATAAAAAAAGGTATTAAAAATTATTGTAGATTGACTTATTTTCAATTCTCTATGACCTAATTCTATTTTTCAATTCTCAGAGGTTAAGTCAGTTAATTTAATGACACTGTGGTATAATCTTAAAAGTATTCTGGGAACTTGTGTCTTAGCACATGTTTTCACCTTGTTTTCCTTGGTTTGGGGGTTTTTAAAATTATTTTTCATTTTAAACAAGGTGGTTTAGGGTTGGGTTTTTTTGTTTGTGCGAGAGATTTTTTGTTTTGATTTTTAGGAAAAATAATCAGATGAGTCTACAAAGTAATAAAATACTTTGGAGTTATTTTGTTTATCCTGTCCTCATGCAGCTTGTTACAACAGACCAATTGACCCCAGTTCATCATATAGGACATATTTTTAGAATAACTTTTAGAATTAATACCAGGATAATTCTGGTGTTCTACTTGCCAGAATTATGTGTACCTTGTATGTGAAAAATTGGATCTTTATGGGTATAGATGAAGCCTACTACGTGAAACAGAATGCTGTGGTAAGCAGATGTTCCCGGGATAAAGTGTATTTGATGTGCAACAACTTGTTAAATAACCATTAAATTTGTCAAAAATACTATTTAGCATGGCAAAGATAACTAAAAATATCACCCAAGAACTTCATGCAGCTAAAAGTTCACTGGTTTATTTCTCTTATCAAGAGTAACAGTCTGAAACATTTTACATTAATTTACAATCATCAAAAAGATCCTTATGCTTATCTCACGTAGGTGACATTGAGTCATCCAGTTAGCGCTAATTATTATTCCAAAAATTAAATCTCGTTTTATAAGGTTAAACAATTTTTGAGTCATTCGTTGCCAAAACACAACATCAGTCTACAACCACACAGAAAGTAGAAATTGAAATTTCTACAGAGCCACTACCATCACTATGAAGATACAATGCCAAGTGTTTACAACATTCTGCAAGTTATCACTTCTCCCAGCATTCAAGGCAGCAAAAATTCCCTCTTCACTTTTTACTGCACACACAGGAATTACAGTAAAAGGGGAAATTTTGATCCATAATGTTAGATCAAGGGCAATAGAAGTGCTTCTGAGCAATTTGCTATTTAAGTAGGAAATGAACAGGGCTGCGGAAAAATGAGGATTCTTCTCTGAGAAAGGGCAGGTTTTCTCCTGAGCCTCAGACTGAGCACTCTCCTCTCCTCTCCTCCCAGTGCTCGTGGGGCGAGAGCAGCACAGCTGAGATCCCTGAACACACCCAGGCCGTGGGGCTGGCAGCCCTGCAGAGCTGGCACAGCAGGACCACGAGGTGCAGTGTGATAAACCCAGAGCAGGGCTCACTAACTCGTGCACAGAGCAAGACAGACCAATTTCACCCACTAGAAACATTTGGACATTTCACAACTTTGGCTTTCTTGAACCCTGGTTGAAACCAGTCGCTGATCTGTGCATCCCTCAGCGCCACGAAACACAGCTGTTCAGATCTGCAGCCTCCCTGGGAGGGAACACAGCAAGAACTGGTCTGTTTTCACTTGGCACTGAGCACACAGACCATGGCAAAGCCCCTCTGCTGGGCAGTGCCTCACCGCCTGAGCAGGACTGCAGCACCTTGGCCACTCCAGAGCTCTCCATTGCCACACAGAGGTGGCCAGTGGCTCACTGGGGCTCACTGACAGGCTGGCATGGGAAGCCTCCAACACTGCAGGGGTAGGGGCTGTGCAACCAAAGGGAAACTACCTGGAAATACCTCCCTGGGCTCTCTCCACCACAGCACACCTCACCACAGATGAAGCAAAGCCTCTCACCACTCTTCCTCCTGTTTTGGCGTTCCTCAGCCACACTACTTTGCACCTTCCTGATCCTTTGATCCTGCCCTGTCTCCCCACAAAGGCAGCAGGGACCCCACTCAGGATGAAGCACAATGCTCAAGGACCTGTGTTCCTTCCCTTCTGCTCTGCCAGATCTCCCTGTGCCTCGCTCCTCTTGCTGCAGGCCTGGCAGCCCCATTCCTGGGATGGGCACTCACCACCCTGCCACAGCCATCCCCCAGCAGCTGCTGCAGCCCCAGTGCAGCCAGCTGGGAGGCACAGCTCTCCCTCCTGGCAGCAGCACAAACCTCCTCCCTGCTCTGCCCAGGCCATGGCAATTCCTCCACAGCAGTAGCAGCAGGACAGAAATGGCTCCACACAGATCCTGAGAGGATCTGCTCCTCAGCTGTGGCCAAAGCCACTGTCCCTCCCCCTCACACCATGGCCAAGACATGTCCTTACCCCACACACCACGGCACAGCAGCTCAGCAAGGCTGAGTCAGGAGCACCCATTTGATCCCAACGGCGCAGGGAGGAGATTCAGAGCCCAGATCTAGACGAGGCTTTCCTCTGTCACACTGTGGACGTGGTATTATTCACATACAGCAGTTAAATACCACATGCCAATGCAATGAAACCCAGGAGAACTGACTCCACACCCTAGGAAAGGGAGCATTTGTCCTGCAATGTACTCATGAAATGTAAGTACCTTTCTTAAGATGGCACAGAGAGGGAGTTTGGTGCCCACTGCACCCCTCAGCACGGCCAGTGACCAAAAGACAGAAGTCATTAAGTCCATTTCCAAGTGGATGGGACTGTGGCCATCTCCCTTCCAGGTGGAAGGTCCCCAAGGCACATTACTCTGAGAGAATGGATTGTATGGCCAGAGGACATGGAAGTGTGGACAGAATAGCAGTGAGACAATATTTTGACCAACACAGTTCTCCCTATAGGCCCTCTCAGGATAACCTGGTCTCCAATAGGAAACACAACTTGAGGAGAAGAATGCAGAATCTGGGAATCCTGAAGAGCAATTTGCCATAGACAACCTTTGTGGCCACAGGCTGGCTGAGTTGTTGTGGCTCTCCTTCTCTCCAGCCAGACAGGGAAAGCAGCTCTTCTCTGCTCAATGAGGCCGTAGCAAGGTGCTCAGAAAAGGTAGAGCATATAAAAACTAAGGCTCATACAAGAGCCTTATCCAGCTTTAAATGATGATGTACCAAGAGCACCATCTATGCAAAGCCTGCATTTAAAATGGGGCTTCTGTGTTCACCTGCAAGTGCTCAGAGGACAGAATTTTATACAACTTGGAAGATGCCTTTTGCTGTCCCAGGCCTATGCACAGGGACAACACTGGGATTTAGCAAAGAATCTGATCTGTTCTAACAGCTGCAGACAGCCCAAAAGGGAAGTGTCTGGTGGGTCAGGGCCTGTTTTCCATTGCTGTGGTGCCCCCAGCTTATTCTTCTATCACTCCATGTAAGCCAATAAGTCATTAGCAAGGACTTGGTGTGAGCCAGACCCTGAACATTCAAGCTGATATTCAACCCTTTGCTTCATGCCACATATAGCTCAGAGAAAAACTGCACCTTGTGCAGTTCTTGGCCTCACTAGCTTGAATTAAAACTATGTCAACCTTAGCTCTGAATTTCCTGCGTAGCAAAAGTTGAGAGAGACATCAATCCTGTTCTCACTTTCAGCGAGACCGAACATGAACCCAGCTTTGTTGAGGTAACATGCACTCATGGCAGCCCAGGGTTCATCCCAAACCACACTACTTAGCCTGTCTGTCCTCATTAGCTTTTAGAGGTGCTGATGAAGCAATGGGACAGTGCTCTACAAACTTATGCTTGGCACCATTCGGTTACAGACATCATGGGGAGTCTCCAATTCAGGGACCCGTGAAGTATCCTTTGGTACCCAAAAGGTATTATCTGGAAAGGAATCAAAATTCTGTTCACCAAAATATTTATATTAGCTGAGAAAGCCAAGCTCTGCCAAGAACAGAGCTGGCAAACTTCCCTGGAGTGTCTCTGCCAGTGTGTAAAACACAGAAAGCAGCCCCACCGACCACAGCCCCTCTGTGCGTGCCCAGGGCTGGTTTAGCTTTTGAGTGCAGTGCCAACTATTTGTAAGGCCTCAAAAATCTGGAAACTTTGGAGCGCAGTAGCCGAATGAAGGATCTTGGGAACATCTCTCTCGACTCTTGGGCTGTGTACTTGAAGTAGTTCTGTGGATGCGCCAACACGTCAAACAATGCTTTTATCAGCTTCTTATCCTGGGAAAAGAGAAGCAGATTTTATTGTAATTCCACAGAGGAGTTATGGTCAGTATTATCAAAGTTTAGTGCCTGTCTAACTCATGAAATATTATGGGCATTTTACTTTTCAGTTGTTTCAGGGGCTTAGAAATGGAGCAAGGCTGACATTCAGGCCCCTGGGAAATCACCAGCATTCCACATTAGCAGCATCAGAATTTCTTCCCTCCTTATACACCCAAGAACAGCAAACCAACTACAAAATAAACACACACTTGAGCTGATATCCAGCAAAATAAAAGCATGCACTCAACTTGCCTATGGAAGTCCCCTAACCAAGGTCAGAGAAATCCACA
This sequence comes from Vireo altiloquus, assembly GCA_013396875.1. Taxonomy (NCBI): domain Eukaryota; kingdom Metazoa; phylum Chordata; class Aves; order Passeriformes; family Vireonidae; genus Vireo; species Vireo altiloquus. Next base: position 708,795 of record VZRF01010036.1, read on the forward strand.
AAGAGATTTCTTTCGCCCAGGCAGGAAAAGCCTTTGTTAATCTACAGGCTGCAAGTGCTTCCCCAAAAAATTAATTTCCCTAGCAGGTATGATCCTGCTTCAATCCCCCTGAGGAAAGGGCCCCATATCCACTGCTCTGCACAATCAGGATCTGCTGATTCACCCCATTCCCCTGAAGCAGCAGATGTTTAATGCTCCAAGGAACAGACCTGATGCAGAGCAGGAAGCAAACTCACTCAAACCAAAACATATAATTTCCAATCAAAACCAACATGTTTAGTGGAAGGAATGTACCTTAAGTATTTCTTGATGGTTTTCAGATGCATAAAGTCTGCCATCCCGAACAATGTCTTCTATTAGTTCTTGGTAATCCTCTGTGGGGGATGCACAAGAGAGTGATTTGCAGGTTCGCTTCATTGAGCATTGCATACTCAATACCTCCCTTGGCTACCCATGGAAGCCCTGCCCTCAGAAGAACCAGTGGTACTTTGTCCTCATATTAGCAGTCAGAAAATATTCCAAACATTTTTGTGTTTACTCTCAGAGCAGTGTACTCTGCTGAGCAGCTCAGCATTAATCTGCCAAAAGCAAAAGAAATCACAAAGCACCCAAGAGTGGAGTGCATACTGTAACCAAGTAACCAGCTTCAAACCAGCTGAACTGCAGGAGCCCATCTGCAGATACCCACAACCTGTTATTGACTTCTTTCTACAGGAAAAAGAAAAAAAACATTGTAAGAGGATGTTTTCTTAAAAGCAAACCCCTCATCAGTCATAACCTGAAATTCTTCAAAATGAGAGGTCTCCCCTGAAAAATTATTTATCCACCACTGGTGAAACTCTGCAGATCCCAGTAGGGATGACTCCCTCACAATTAATCCAGTGTGAACAGAACTTCACTCATGCTGAACTGCAAATCCTCAGCTCCAGTTTCACACCTCGTGATTCTGACAAGGATGAAGTGAAAATCTTTCCCCTCAGGCTTCTTTTCAATATAGATATTTTGCTCTCTGGTTCTAGGTCACAAATGGTAGCAGCAACACAATAAACCACAGGTGCTTGAGCTCTGGCTAATTCCTAACTGGGGCCACCCAAAGAAAATGGAAAGGCACAGAAGTGCATAAAAATTAGATTTTAGCTCCGAGCTCTGCAATTTGCAGGCCAGAGCCCAGAATCCCAGCTCTTTGTTTGGGTCTGTGGAAGACTGGAAACACAGCGGCACTTAAAAGACTGCAGTGTACTGCAGAATTCCTTAAGCCAGGTTTAAATGAAACAGCTCCTGGAAGCAGCTCCTGGTGACCCTGCTGGGAGCACTGGGCTGCCCTGCTGCTTAGGGAGGGGAGTTCTGCACAGCTGCAGCTAGCCCACATCAGCCCAGCTGCTCACAGCCACTCACCATCGTAGGTTACATAAGGAACTTGGAATCCTTTGGCACTGTTCCCTTCGTTTGACTTGAACTGGATCCATAGTTTCTTAGACCTGGAAGTGAAAGCTATGGGTCGCTCGTAGGTCTGGCAGGTCTCGTACGTGGTCACCGAGTTGGAAGAAGCTTTCAAAGGAAACACACAAGAGGCACAAGGGTGACAATGCTTCATACTAATGAGCTGTTAGAAAATAGGTTGAACTACCATCACAAAAATGCTTGCTGCCTCAAAGTGTGGCAGGACATCAGTGGATGGCAGGTCATCAACAAGGGACTTTTTGGTGGGGGAATATTTTCCTTTTTCCTAAAAAAACAATCTACTGTTTGAAGGACATGCCTATACTAGAAACTGAGGTTGTTTATCCACACATCAGGCACCTGTAAGGATTAGCAAGCATTTCCTCTTTCCTAACCCAGGCTAGAGCTGCTTAGCTTAATGCATGACTGGTTAGCTTGAACAACCTAGCCCTTCTTAACAATATTTCTCTCAGAGTTCACTGACACATCACAGCCTTGCACCCTCATTTCACCCAAAACTGTGGAGCAGCATTGACAAATAGGACTTCTAGATTTGACATTTAAAGAAATTTCTGCTCTTGAGTAGAGGCCAGGCTACATTCAGTTTATGCAAACAGCAATTCCTGTGAGAACCCTGAGATATGCCTCAGTGGGTATTTCAGACTCACAGCTTTTTCTCATCACCAGGTAGTCTCCACACTCATCTTCTATGGGCAGGAATATTTCTGGAACCACGATGAGGATGCGGCGCTTGGGCGGTGGGTTGATATTCCAAGTGCACTCCGTGTTGGCAGGGTAGTCCCCCGGATAGTTGGGTGATTCGATATATCCAGTGTAATCTCCCAGCTCCCCTCCACACTGCCTGTCTGCAAAAGGAGCATGGTGTGCAGGACAGGGCAAAGAGAGCTCACCCTACAGCTCCCCTGCAGTCACTGTCAGCTGCTTGGGTGACCCACAAACACATTTTCCTTTTTGTCTCTGCTGCAGGTACAGTTCTCTTTGCCAGCCTCTCAGGTTTCTGTGTAGGTGTGTTTGCATACACCTGTGTCTGTATAGGGACTCCAGAGGTGGTTGTGAGCAGCCACATCTCTGCCCTCCATTCTCCCTCTTTAATTTACCCTCAGCTTCCCACACCACAGCTACCATAAATCCAAAACAGTGGCTCCCTTTTTAATTGCCTCTTTCAAAGGTTGTTATTAAGAAGAAATGGTTACTACAGCTATTCAGTTGTGTGAGACAGCTTCCATTCCTCTTAATAGGAGGGAAAAAATCAAGAGAGAACACAAACTCTGCATCAAGGGAGAAAAGATTTAATAGTAAGACCCTGAGGAACCCAGCACCAACTGGCAAAATACAGTCATCAATTACCTTGACAAGGATGATGGAACCAGGCTGCAGAAATGTCTCTCACAGACCTCAGCTGAGCCATGTGGGGTGAGATGCAGGCAGGCAGCAACAGAGGAGCAACACCTCTGCCTTCTCTCCAGCTCCCCGGAGCAAAGCTAAGTTTTGCCCCTAGGGCCACTCTGAACATTAAAAGCCCAGTCTTTTTATTTGTAAGAGAGCATCAAAGCCATCTTGCTGGACTTACTTTTGCACTGTGTTATGTTTGTTGACCCATCAAAATCAGTAGTGGTGTTCCCAGGGCAGGAAATGCAGTAATTTTGCCCAAACTCAGGCTGGTACGTCCCAGTTGCGCAGCGAATGCATCGATGAGTTGTGGTGTTGTAAAAATGGCCAGGAGAACACTGAACTGGACAGTAATTAAATGCACCATAGTTAAAAAAGTGGCAGTAGCATACTAGAATATGCCTTTATGCATTTGCATAAGACCTAGTGTAATTTCAGCTACTGAAATGCCATATTAATAAACTGTGGGGGTAGCAAAAAAGAGGTAATTAAGAAAATTTTAGTTCATCAGATCATTTTGTGCAAGTTCAAAATTCCCAAATGCAGCACTATAGAGTGGTTGTATGTGAAAGCAGCAATAAAACCATATTCATAAGCTATGAGGGTAACAAAACAATTTCAGTTTGTCAGGTAATTTTGAGCAAGTTGAAAAAATCTACTATCAAATGTAGTTTTCTGTGCTGCATAGTCCCTTTTTTTTTCTATTCCTTTTAAGTTCTGCTTACTCCCAAATAATTCTTGCTGAATTTTGGAAGCTAGCTCAGCCACAAGTCCTTCCCTACATGCTGCCCCAATTCAAATGCTTCAGATAAGCTCCAAATAGTTCTTGCATCTGTGATTCCATGTCTCATGTGGCCTCTTCCACATGCAAATTCCTGAGCTCTTCATTCCAGTTAATAGAAAGAATTCCTTTAATCTTCACTCCAATTTGAAAACTGAACATCATTTATAAACTTGTTTGTGTTTACGTTAAATAAAGCTGAAATCAGTTCCTCTTATCTTGATCCAGAGTTTTAACATCGTTTTTTAGTACTTCAATTTTGCAAAATTAAGTATGAAAAACCAGTATTTGGGGGTTCAGTGATTCTACACAGAAGGAAACTATTAGATATCACAGTACTAACAGTAATATTAATCCTGCAGCAATACTGCAAAATTCTTATAACATGCTGCAATTCTCAATAGTAAACATATCTTAACTGAAACTAGAGATCTCTTAATCCAAACCACTACCAAATGTTTGCATCAGGACCTTATTTCTATCCCTTATTTCTGCTCTGCAGCAGCAGATTTTCTGTTAAGACTTTGTCCTCTAGTAATTTCTATAAGTAATTTTCTTTTACCAGTGCTTTTGGTAATCAGTTTTAGAAATAATTGAGGCTTTACTGAATTTCCTTGCAGCCAGGCCAATGAGCTATGAGACTCCTGGAAGGACTGGAGAAAGAGCCTTCTGTGAATGCCCTACTTGAGCAGAGCAATTATTTCTGCCTCAGATTAATGCAGATCATCAGATACATCTCGGCCTTACCTTTGGTCTCACAGTCCTGAAACAAGGATGCTCCACTATGCCTTGTTGTTAGACCTCCTCCACAGGGAAAGCAGGATACTCTCCCAGCTTCAGGCTGGTATGTTCCAAGGGGACATGGCAGGCAGGGCTTGAAGCCATCAGGAGAATATTCACCCGGGGAGCACTGGTCTGGAGGAGGAAGGACACATGTTATTGATAGATGAAGGTGTGTTAGTGAGCCTGTGCAGGACCTATCCCACAGTGAAACTGCTCCCCTCCACTGGGGCAGCTGCAGCCAGGGGTCCAGAACTGAATGCTTCAACAGCAAGCTCAGTACCTCCCATGTGCACTGTAAAACAGACACTGATAACCTCTGGTGCTAGTGAGCTCTTCGGGGAGCAGGAATGGATTTCACCCTTTGTTGCAAGGCCACACTGGACACTCAGCCTGTCCAGTGCTCTCTGCTCACCTCTACAGTGCTATTATTTAGTGATCATCTCCTCATTCTAGCTAGAGAGCTTTTGAGCTCCAAATGAAATCACTTAGTAGTGAACCTAAAATCCCAAAAATGTACTTCCAGATTTCTGTAAGGACTTTAATCTTAAAATTATTGAATATTCGTATTTCATAACTATTAGCATTACTGGATTGTGTGAAAACCTCAAGTGTAACAAGTAACTGTGCAGATTCAGTAAACTAAACATTGTGCCTCAAAGACTTTGAAAGCAGAAATATTCTGGCCATTCCTCTGATACTAGATCTTGGATAATGATTACCTGTGCTGGACTGCTGTGCTCTGCATAGACAGCACTGACTCAATCTGACTGATTTTACTTAAACACACACCTCAGTACTATCTAGCAAGCCCAACAATATTCACAAGTATCTTTGAAAAGTTCTGGTTTTCAAACTTTTCACAAAAGAACTGGCTTCAGTGCCAGTATTTAATAATTACCCTGCTCTGGAAAGGCACAAAACACTGTTGCAGTTGTTCAGCTGTGCTGAAAAATTCTGTCCTTTTAAGACCTGTTACGATAATAAACTGTTAGTTTTAGTTTATAGCTCCAATAAATCACTCAGTGAATAGCTGTTTTGTTAGGAAGTTAAATTGGCCTTGGCTTCATTTCAGGATATGTGACTAACAACAAGCAGGGCATTAACTACCGGTCATGATCAATGATGAAGAGTTTTGTTTATGGCTGATACACCAAGAGGAATAGCTGAGTGTTCCTCCTTAGCTTAAAAATAAAATGCAGCAGGTTAAGCCATGCTCTGTAGCTTATCAATGAAAGCTTGTGAGGAAGTCTTAGCTCCTGGTTCTAACTTTTTCCACCACACATCACTTCTGCCCTCATAAGGACACACATTCATTTGCTCCCACACTTCTCAAGCCTTTCTCCATTTTATAAACATTCCTACAGAACACTCATCTCTGTACACTTTGTGCACTTCCACAACCATGAATGAATTCAGGCTTTCACTACAGCACTCCTAATAAGGTAAGGAAAGAGCACTATTTACAATTCCAAGACGAGGAAAGACAATTCAGGGTTAGGAAAGGTGATTCTGAGAAGTGGCTACTGACTTCAGAAACCTAGAAGAAATGGAAAGACCTGAGCAAATCTCCTTCCCTCATAGAACTCCACGGCTCTGTGGGAAATCAATTCTCTGAGTGGCCTTGCTAGAAAATAGCTGCTCTCTCCCCTTACCCTGTCTTTTTTCATTCATTTTAATCACGTCAAGTTTGGGGTGGTTTGGTTTTTTTTACATTTGGTAGAAGGGGTGTCTCTGTTCCGTGTTTTGAACAGAAACACTGATCATACAAATTCAGTCTTAAAACTGTACTTCAGGTTTCCTGAACTTGCTCAGAGTCCAGCAGATCAGTAGGACACCTCTCAGCTCAAAGGAAGCCTGCCCCAGGCAGGAATCAAACCCACAATTTATGTGGAAATGTTGGTGTGAGAACTTATCCCATCAGATCTCTCTTGACAGCTTTACCATCTGCATCTTACTTGCCTTGAAACCACACGTGAAAATTTTGGAGCTCCCTGTGGAATACAACTTAAATTAATCTAAATCTTCCTGGATTATTTAGCAAAGTGCCTAATTTTTGAAAATTTGCATTGAGGAAGTAAACTTAAAAAGACCTCCTCCTACATCACTGAGATCCTCGATCTGGGCCAAAGGAAAACTTTTTCCATTAAATCTGAATCATTTGAGTCAAGTATTTCCTTTTGATTTTCCTAAGAGATGGCAACAAAAGAACGAAAAAAGGCTAACTATCTACCTCCACTGCACCACTGTAACAGGGTGTTCAAAACCAGCTGAAAAAAGCTCCAGCTTCTGAGACACACCAAACACTTCAGGCTTTGATTGATCCTCTGTGCATTTGAAAAAATAGGTCAGTACACTCACATACAGATTTTGCTGTTTACAGTCTAACAAGTACTCATTATTCAATGCAAATATTGGAATTACTCCATGTCATGTCCAAGTTTTAACGCCCCAAGCTCACGAATACATCCATTTCTTCACATGACTACACCAAAGCAAGCTTTTCGGAGTGAATCCAGATAATTCAATCCACAAACACCTTCCCTGTAAGCTGCTCCCACCTCCTCCTCATTATCCACCTAGAAGTGTTCCAAACACAGGCCTCTCATCCAGCCCCACTGAAGCAGAGTTGGGGTAATGAGGAAAGCCTGTTTAGAAGCTCACAGCATTCACAGGGGTCCAATTTAGCATAACAAACAGTGTTAGATTCAATTACAGTAACATTAATAATAGGGATGTTATTCCAACACGGAATACTCAGCATTCCATAGGACTGCGCATAAAATTAGGATGAACCTTCTCTTTAAAAAAAGCCCAACAAAATTGACAAAAACCAAAAATCCACAAGAAACACCTTTAAGAAGTTCAACTTTTCCAGATATTTGCTTAAAAAAAAAAAAAAACAAATACAGAAGTTTATGAGCTTCATTTTGCAAAACTAGAAACTGCATGGTCCCACCTGACATGTGGGAAATACCCAGTCAAAACCAGATCTGAAGATTTGCAAATAATGACATTAAATCACAATTCCACTAGCTGGCTTTGCTCTTTTTTTACAGAAACTTGATTGTTTTTCTCCAAATGAACAAAAGAACCAATTGCCTCTAGCAGACTTCACTTCTGCAGCCACTGTCTTTGTTTATCTTCAATACCCATAAAAAACCTGGTCTTGAGTCTCATGCAGCTGTTTTAAAGGGGAAAAAAAAGTGAAAGCTTTTCTGATGCAAAAAGAAGAAGAAAAGGGGCGTGGGGGGGAAGAGAGGGGCCCACAGGGAACCAGGATTAACAGTTACAAAGACATTTAAAGGCTCTTCCCCTCTTTTCAACACATTAGCCTTTGAGCATTTGCTCCTATAGACAAACACTGCAGTATCTCAGGGGCTGAGAAGGTGAACCTCATAAAGGAGGTCATGATCCACCAATTCACCATTTTCTTAAGAATGATGCCTTGACTTTATAAGGAAAATCACCAACAAGTGATGCAAATTGATTCTGAAGCGGCATCCTTTAAGTTATTGTGTTCTAGCAGGTCACACATTTAGGTCACATGAGATGGTTACGCATTCTAAGGATTTATGTCTTGAATCTATGATTTCCAGGGCAAGCAGGTTAGCAGGAAAAATAGCACCCTTTTCCCCCATTTGATAATTTATTTCTTCTTCTTGGATTTTCATTTAATTAAAAAAAAAACACCAAAAACCAACAACTATTAATTCTTCAACTGCAAAGGCAGGCAGCACTTTGCTTTGCCTTTCAGATGTGTCTCTCATACCTTCACAATGCCTGCATAACACCACATACAAACTTTTGAGACGTGGTTACTCGTTTTGGATGGAATGTTTATATTGTTTTTGCATCCTCTCAGCTAAGGGGACGAAACTGCTGAATTGCTGAGCAACGAAATGCACCAACACCTCCCACACGAGATGAAGCTGCTCATCATTTACATCAGAGCAGTGCCTGTGCCAGCGCTGCTCACGCCTGCTGCTCTCCAAAGTGACAGCCCTTTGGGGGAATCCACTTGCAGCTGCTGTGGAGCAAGGACATGCTGTCACATCCTCTACTGCAGCAATTTCAGGAAATGGTAATTCTCATTGCCTTCTTCCCACTCTGAAAATATTGGTGAGTCCAACATCAAAAAAACCCACCAAATGCAACAGGCAAGGTGTACTTTTGACTCCATGGGGTGTGATCAAGAGTTTTAAGCAATGGAAAAGCAGCTAAATTGCTTGTTGTTTGATCTTATTTTCTTTCGATACACAGGTTTCTGGTAAATCAGTTTCTGAAAAGGAATTGGTAGTATTTAAATATTTAAACAGTTGGTCTTTGGCTGTTAAATCTCTCTGAATGCAAGCTCATACTGGAGAATGACAACTTGTAGCCAGGCTAGAGGATGGCACTGCATTCTCCCCAAGACAAATCTCCTCTCAAGGAAGCATGTAGCATTTCCAGCATCCTTACAGGGAGACTTGATGCACTGACATTCCAAAATGGACATTTGTTACCTTAAGATCTACTTCAATGCAGGAAGATCATACTTCTGCTAAGAGAATCCAGTTCTCTGGGAAGGCTGATGAAAGCTCCATTTTGCTATATGCATTTCATGTGATATCCATTGTTATGGACCTCTCACTAGTTGTTCCTTGGAAGCCATTCACTGGACTTCATGGGATTAACCAACATGAAACAATGCTGAATGAGCTCACCATTGATACACAGCTCACACATAAGGTAGAAAAACACAACACTTGAACCTCTAAAGCATCAGGAAATCCCAAACAGAACTGTACAGTAGACAGCAAACTTGAAATAAACTACACCATCCCTTGGAATCAGTAGTGAATTCCCTTTTACCATCAATGACTTTTTGAACAACAGACACACACATGCAATCATCCAGCATATTAAGAATGATAAAATACCCTGGAAATCACATCTAATTTGTTCCTGGTGCCTTTCTAAAGCCTTTCTTCTGTGCTGTGCCCCACTTAAGAGAGTAGGAGGTAAGACAGGAAAATCAAGGATAGAACTACTTCACCAGAAGTATGAAACCAAATGAAATTTGTCTTGCTGCTGCAACTACAGACCAGTTACCCAGCACAAAAGCTGTCAGAGTAGGAGCTGGACTTTCCCTCTGACACTGCTCAAATATAAATAATGTTTCAGACAGTGCTGTGCCAGGAGAATTTCACCACAGGAAGAGGACTGTCTGAATAAATTAAACTGTATCTAACCTGGCCATACTCCAAGTATTTGAAAACAATTAACTAAAACCTGCTCACTCAGTAACTGCATCAAAGATGACTTGTAAGTCCTTTTGACTTACTTTTTTCCCCTCACTGCTTCCTACTCCTCCGGCCAGATTGAGCAAAATCCCTTTGCCAAAGTCCTTTGCTGTCCAGAGACCACATCCACCACCTGCACCAAATCCATCTGCTGACCAGAATCTCTTGCTGTGGAGTCACTTTCTCCCCAGAACCACTAGCATGTCTAGGTAAGCAGAGCCACAATCCTGCCCAGAAGTTCCCAAGCAGCTCTGCAAAACAATCAGATCAAAACAAAGGAAAAAACCCAAACCACCCTCTCCCACACAGATCCCTGAGCTGGCTTCTTGCCTTTCTTCACACTTTTCCCACTCTATTCTCTTCTCCCCAGTGTACTTCTTAGCTCCTTCTGCCTGGCAGTCCAAGCAGCAGCAGCAGCCCCCCAGTCCTACCTTAACCATTCACCCTGGGACAATCAGCTTTTTCTAAGGAAATGAGGCGTACGTAACAACACTGCCTCTGTGTGTACTTTCACATCCTCTCAGCAGCTAGTGAGCTGTCTGCCCAGCTCCCACAGCCTGACAAGTGATGCAGAGACATTTCAAAGATACTAATTTTCCATATATTTAATGTAAATAAGCAGGGAACAAGTGCAAGGAGAGAGACCTTCCTAACAGCCGTATAAGTGAAAGACTGTGGTGCAAGTTCCACCTCCTGCTTGATCACAGCAAACCTGCACAAGGATATGGTCTGAATAATTCAGCTGAAGAAAGGAAGGTTCGTTTACTGATTGCACCTTGTTAGGCGTGAGCAAATCAAACCATAAGGCACAAGACACTCAGGGCCCTTCCACTGCTCACAGCAGCACCTGTAACATGTCCAGATCAAGCTGTGGCACCAATTCAGCAACAGAAGAGGCCTGACTTCTACAAATTGTTCTTCAAAACCTTTGTCTTCATACACTCAGTGACTCTGTTTTAACCATGGACAGGCTGTTTGTGCTCACCACACCAAAGAGTTTTCCAGGCAGGCATTGCCCAAAAGTCCCCTTCCTCTCTGAACTAGCACAGAAATGCCAGGTATACTTTTCATTTGTGCTGCGACATTAAACTGGTTCTGCAGCTACCTAAAAAATAATTGTGTTTCTTTGCTGTTCCAGTTTCTAATTGTAATTCACGTTACCTTCTCCACCTACAACATTTTTAGTTTACTCACTGCTGTTTTTTCCACATGAAATTACAAACGTCTTCAGAGTCATACTGTGCTGCATACAATTGGACAGAGACAGATTTTTTCAAAGCCTTTCTCTAACATCCAACAAAATAGCTTGAAAACATCCTTGTAAATTTATCTTGGTGAACTTTCCAAAATTTTTCAGATTTATTGCAATGTTCCAAGAAAAAAAAAAAAAGAAATCTTGCAGCTTTTTCTGATATTTCCTGAGTAATTCCCTACTTGCTTGAACAGATGTTTCAAGCAATTTTTCTGTTCTATGAATCCAAGTTTTTCTAGAGTTAGCAAAACTGCATTGGAAAATCTATTCTTAGGCCAAATGCTGCTGCTGGAAGACATACTAATTCAATGTGACAGGCATTTTAAAGGCTTGCTGATTCACAATCCACCTACACGCTGCCTACCCCATGCAGCCTGAATTAGCTGTCATGGTTGTTAGGCCCCTGTTAAGATGTAACATCTGACCCCTCTCCTTAACTTTTGTGCTTTGGAAGCATTTACTATGGACTGCATTATGGTGGTGCCCTCCAGGGCCATGATAATTAAGACTTTTCTCAGTCCTGGCCTATAAACCTCCTACTCTCCATGAATTTATAACTCTGTCATGAAGATTCTCCGGGACACTGAGCTCAGTCAGCAAAGTGAATGTGACTGTATCAAATTCTGAGCAACCTTTTCCTGGGGACAAGGGAGAGGTGAGATGGGCACAAGCTCAGGAACACAGCATTGCACTGACTATTAAATGAAGTCCTAAAAGTAACACTGGTGATGTCAAGGCCACTGGTGCTTGATGTTATTCCCAGGATTTCTGCCTCGGAGCATATTGCAGGCAGGATCAGCTACAGTGCAGGGCACTGAGCCCTTGTTCTTACTCTGTGACACAGCAGCTGCCAGCAGTTAATTCATGGAGAGAGACATTTCAGCAGCACTAACAGCACCCTTACCCCTGCATGCACAGAGCATTGGACAAGCAAACCTCAGAGCTCACCAGCCCTGAGCAGAGCAGTTAAACACACTGAGGTGCTTCGTTCCCAATTCCCACCTAACTCACCACATCTGCTCCCGGGGTGCATCTGCCCCACACCACAGGACTGCTGTGGCTCCGATGGCCTGAGAGCCTTCCTGGCCACCTCGTGGTCCGAGCCAGAGAGGCGGATGCGGAACTGGTCCCTGCTGACTGTCTTCCGCAAGGTCCGGATGGTTTTTCGGAACCTCTTCTCCGTCTTCTTCCGGGCACAGCGCACGTCACACGTGTCTGAAAAGCATCAGGGGTGAAAGATGCTGTAAGAGACCAGGCACAGAATCCCACCCAGTTCAAAACACCAACCAACTCAAATCACTGAGAAGGCAACTTCTGGGAACAAGTCTGAAATCCTTAAGGACAAATACACCGGGCAGCTCTTTGATCTTTGAAGCTATCCCAGTCTCTCACCCTTTCTGAAGCAGTAAAATTAATTTTCAAAACAGGAGATACTTTTAACCATCATTTTGCATACAGACAGAAGTGAAAAATACAGAAATTAAGAAGCAAATGGCAAGAAGCTTCAAACCGCACCTGGAATTATTTTCCAACCAACCTGTCACCTCCTTCCGGCTTGTTTCAAGCTCAAAGTCCGCAGTGACAAAAATCTCTCTAGTCGCTGTCAGTCTACTGAGGGCTCCATGAACTTTCTTTCCAGAGCTGCACGTTAGGTTTACATAGTGGAAGCTTTCCATTACTGAATTTTGTCTCTCTGTACGAACAAAACCAAAGGAAGCAAAAGCTTGGCCAGCTCTGTTATTGAACATCCACCAGTGCTCAGCTTGTGAGCCATCAGGAAGAGTCAAAGAGGAGCAAACCATCACCTCCACGTGTCAGTAAACAAAAAGTTTGCCCAGTCTCTCAAGTGGTGCACCCTCACACAGAATCATGACCATTTTCATGGCTTCAACGAGGAAATACAGTTTAGTTAAAGGAAACACCCAGAATAAGCTCTGGTTCTGGAGTACGTAACTTGTCACTGAGCATTCAGCAGTTTCTCACTGTTCTCTGCTAAGGACAAACAATCAGACACACTGATTCATCATATTGTTTAATTACTCCTTTCTCCATTTTTTCCTTTTTTCTTTAAAGTACTCCTCCTCATTTTCTGCTGACTTTATAAATTCCCAGGCTATACTTTCTGCTTTGGAACAGATGGAAGAGCTGACCTCACTGCGTCCATCTGGGGCTGCTGAAGTATGAAAGGAAGACAAGAGAAAAGAGGAATAACCCTTGGACAATAGAGTCAGCATAAAAGGTCAGGAGATTCTTCAACAAGGCATCAGACAGTAAGGAGCAGGTGAGAAAGTAAAGAACAGAAACATAAAAAGAGGAGGAAAAGGAAGAAATCAAATTAACAAAAAGAATGGTTGATTTTACTGAGAATTTATTAGCAGTGTTACAAACAACGACAACAACAACAAAAAAGGATAAGGGCTTTCCTAGCAAGACTGTAAGGATGCCACAAGGAAACCCTGGGATCTGAAATAACTATTACAAGAATCATGGCCAGGAAGGAGTGTGATACAAAAAGTCAGTGAAGGACAGAAAACCTACAATCCTCTCTGCTTTGCTAGTGGTGTACTTCATATCTGGGAAGCACTTAACCCCCGAGCTATGGCTCTAACCTGCTTACCTGCATTTTTATATTCATACCTGGTATCATCTGCTCCAGACCTTCTTGAAACATCTCAGTCTTTTTCAAACTACATTTTCCTTCATTTAATTTAAAGGTTACGCTTATCTTGATGGCTGAAGCATCTTCAGGAAGAAACAGTGACACGGCATTTAAAAAAAAAGGAGTAAAAAATTGAGATAACCCTAATGCCACATCATTATGATGACAACAAAAAATGTGCTGATATGAAGTGATCATCATAGAAAACCTAGTGAGATGCCAGAACCCTCCTGCTGTGAAGCTGGTTCACAATTGGAATTAGAATGAAGTATAGTGCTTTTTATTAGGAAAAAAAAAAGAGAGAGAGAGAGAAAGGAGATGAAGACCAGGTCCACTATTAAGTGAAACAGATAAGGATGAGCTGAAATCAAAGGAGATACTCCAAATCATTTCAGAAAGTAGTTTATGTCTATGTATGTTAATGCTTTCTAAACTTTACTGTCCAACAGCTCAACCTAAAGGCATTGTGTGTTGCCAATACTGTCCAGGTTTGGATGACTAAAAGCAGACAGAACTCCTGGTCTAGCTGTCTATTTCACTGCTGATCTTTTTCTTTATTTTTAAGTCTCAGTTTAAATGATGCTGATAAAGCCACGTGAGAGGAATCTTCTGCAGTAATCAGAAGATTCTTTTTCTTCCTCAGTCATGAGGAAGAAAAAATGAGGCAGATTGTAATGAAGAAGGAAAGCAGAAAGTCAACAGAAATACCTTTGTTTCACAATTATCAATGAAAATAAATCAAACTATGTAACAGGAAATGTGGTGATTACCCAGCCAGCTGGAAGCATTTGCATTTTGCTGCTTTTTCTTAAGCTGAGAGGACCTGCCACAGGTGAGGGCGTAGGCATCTTGTGTTCCTAACAGACAGACAGACAGTAAAGACACAGGCACAGTGCACACACTGAGGACTCCTGTAGCATAAAACACATTATAAATTGATTGGCATCATCACACAGTGTTGTTCATAAAACACTCCATGATAGAACTTGTCTCTTCCTAAGCCATTTGGAGGGTTCAGGAAGAGGAAGAGCACTGTGCCATGAGCAGTGGCTGAGTCCTCACGCCATGTCCTGAGGAGCTGTGTGGGCAAAACCTCTGACCTCACGCAGGGCTGGAATGCCTTTGCCCCATTCAGCACTGCCTCTCAGGGCCAATTAAGGAATGGCCCAGGGAGCACAGAGAATTCTTCCCTGTCCTCCCCAGCTTCAAAAAGAGACTTGCCATGAGAAGGGAATCTGAGGGTGGGGTGGTTATAAAAGACAAGGGAAGAGTGACTTTCCTGGGCACTGTCAGGGATGCAGCCCTTCATTATCCACAGCAAAAGGGGAAAGATCTCTGTTTATTGACTACTTCTTGGGGCTTCCATGTGAGTTAGGGGGTTGTCCACTCTTACACTCTGTGCAGAATCATGTGCTTGGTTTTGAGAGCTTTGACTTACCAGAGAACACCTGGACATCCGGAGAGCAGCTCAAAAAGCATCTCTCACTGCCACCACTCTTCGTGCAGTGCAGCAGCACCTTGGGTGACACATTATCAGACAAGGGACCTTTTGTCTCTAAATGAGATAAAACAAAAGCTCACAGAATTAAAACATCTACCTTCACCCTACTGATAAATCAGCCCGCAGCTGCTTTTGTAGGCAATACCTGAAAGCACCCATGCAATTAATATGCTGTTTAGACAGAAAATTAAAGCAAAATAAAATCACTGGAAGGTCACACCGCAGAAGTCATTTCCTTTGACATGAGCAAAACCATCTCATGCACAGGAACAAAAGGAAATAGAAGAATGAGCTAGATAAAAGCACAGGAAAGAAAGCATCAAAATCCCTCAAAGTATCTCCTGTTTTTGGGGTTGGTTTTCTGTTTGTTTTTATGAGTTTCAACATCACGTCTTGCTAAAAATTAAAGCAGAATACCAGGAACAATGACTCACACCACTTAACTGGACAGACCACCAAATTTGACTGCAACCATATGGCCCATTAGACACATCAGGAGTAGAAATGTATTTACTAGACACCTTACCAACACAGTCCTTTTTATTCCAGTGCAGCTTGTAGTTAGAGTGGCACAGGCATTCATAGTCTCCCAGTGTGTTCACACACAGCTGCTGGCAGCCACCATTGTTGATGCTACATTCATTAATATCTACAGGGGAAAGGTAAAAATACTTTTAAAAAGTTGCTCTTCCCAAAGTTCTGCACTCTAACTCCACTAGGTGAACGTGGGCACAAATACTCCTCAGTAGGGTTTTGAAAAGACTTCTGGAATGCTATTTGGACACCCACCTTGAAATAATGTGTCTTCATGGAAATCCTTTGATAAATGTCAAAATAGACCAAATATTGGTGGCTTGTAATTAGACAATATCCAGCCTCAGCACTATGATAACAAATTAACGAAAGCAGATCACATTTGCATTGCACTGTGTCTGGTTAATTAACATTTCTAATTTGAAATAAAACCAGAAAACATAGGCAGGATTCATACTGACCAATCCTCCAAAGTTCTCCAATAGATACAACTACTGTGGAACACTTTGGCTCTGTGGGCAATCACCATCATTGTGTCACCCTTGTCTCTTTTGGCCAATCATCCAATTCTGGGGCCTCATCCTGCCCAATAAATGCCAATAGGGAAAGAAATCACTGAAAACACAACACAACACACGCTGCCTCTGCATGCTGATTCAGCAGGGCTGTATCCCAGGGGTCAGCACTGGGGTCAATACTATTTATCCTCTTCATTAAACCTGGATGGTGGGACAAGAGTTCACCCGCAGCAAGTTCACAGATGATACAAAACTGGGAGGAGTGGCTGATACACCAGATGGTTGTGCCACTATTCAGGGGGACCTTGACTGCCTGGAGAAATGGGTCAAAAGGAATCTCATGAATTTCAACAAAGCAGAACGCAAAGGTCTCTGTGTTTGCTGCTTGGATCCAGGCTGAGGAGGGCCTCACTTCTCTCTCATAGCTTTATGGCAATTGGACATAAACCCAGAAAGCTGCCATCAAGAAACCTCTTGAAAGTCCCATAAAGTTTATGCATCTGAGGGTACCTACTTCCACATACATTTATCTCAATGGCAGTAAGTTCTTGTCACTGCTGTCCCCAAACTAGACACCCTCTAAGCAACAATTCATCAGAAAACACTGCAAAACACATTACAAAACCAATCTGATTTGGGAGGAAAATATGCTCTTAACAGAACTGAGTGGGGGTAGGAATGAGCAGCAGAAGAATAGTGGAGAAAGAAGGCAACACCTTAAACTGGTACTGCTTCCTAAGATACCACAAAATCAGCACAAATACTTGGTTTTCATTGACCTTTTGTTAGAATGGCAGCCTCTTATCTCCAGCACTTACTGACTTCTTCCACAGGTGTCAGAAGGTGTATTCTCAATATCCTATCAGCCTGATATTTCCAGTCAATGAGGGGCTTACTGTGGTATGAAGATTAACATCTTCTGCACAGAGCTAGGACAAGAAAAGGCCATCTAGCAGCTAACAGCAAAATTACAATTCCTTTTCCTCACTGGTAAGGAGGAAATTTCAAAAGAAATTGAATTAATGCAGAAGAATTAATCAGAAGTCTTCTTTTACTAAGCAGAACACATGACAGTGTTATTCCTTATCCAGGTAAGTTCCCCTGCTCATCAGGATAAAACACAGTGATGTTGTAGCCCTGTAATCTTATTTGCAGAATTTCTAGAGGCAGAGGGTAGAATAGACAAGCACACAGAGATTTCTGAATTGTCATCTCCAACTGTGCTCATTCTGCCTCAGAAATAAGCAGGCCTTACTCAGAATTAAGTAAACTTTGGAGGCAGTAAGGTCTTGTGGAGTCAGTAAGGTCTTGCCTAGAGCTTATAATCCAAACTGAGGAATGCATTTAGTGTCCCAGTTTCTCATGTTTCCTCGCATTAATTCTGGGAATTGTTAACATGGCCAGGTTTTATGAACAACTTTCTCTTTCCTCGAAATGTTCTTGTAGGAAAGACGTAAAAAATTTAAGAGTGTTAATCTTGGCCAGGGTAAAGTGGTACTACATCAGCTGAATTCCAACCTACATCACACGAGGATCTTACATGTGCACAATAGCAACCTGCAGAACCATAATTTTCAGAGCCATTCAGAGCTTCCTGTTCTTCAAGTCCTACTCCACTGACTTTTCATGTAAGTCAATGACTCTTCTGCATGAGAAAACTGTATTGAATTATGGACTTCAGATCCAAGTACAAAACCCACTAGTTTGTCCTAATTGTTACAGGTCCTTTCTGCATGCGTGGTGCAAAGGCAAAATCACTTGAGAAATGACCAGGATCAGTTTCTGCTTTTTCTGTACCACAGCAAGGAGTAAAATTTACTCCATAGGCTTTCTGCATCTGATGCCTTAAGTTTTAACTTTTATATTTTTCCCATCCTGTGCTGCCCAGTGTAACTCTGCAGGTCCCTGGAGCTCGTTCAGTGCTGTTCTCTCATGCTCACACTGACATAACAAAGCCTCTCCAGCTCGCTTTTCAAGGACACCCAGACCCTCCTGGGCCCAACAACTGCAAACCTTCATCCTGGGGAGAGGAGGGCAAGCTTGGGCAAATTCCATCCTTGCCTGGCTTCTGCTTGGGCAATTGATGCTGATATCAAAGTGGGAAAAACTCGGGAGCTGTCATTGTCCATTTTGGGATGCCCTGAGGCAGGAGCCTCTGGAGCCCAGAGTGTGACCTCTGAAGGCCTTTGAAATAAATTCCTCCTTTATTCCTGTCTGGTCTCTGTTTCTAGGTAGCCACTTAAGGCATCACCTCTGCCTCAGTCTGTGCTTTGCAGGGGCTGTGTGTGTGTGTAGCTCACCTCCACAGTGTGTGAAGCCGTACAGGGAGTAGCCTCTGTTGCAGGTGCACTCGAAGGTGCCAGGGTGGTTGATGCAGGTGTGGTCGCACGCCCGCTCGAAGGAGCACTCGTCGATGTCTGCAAGGTTCAAAGGGATGCATCAGAGCCTCTCGGGCTGGCCAGGGAGCCCTGAGGAGCCAACAGAGCTCAACAACCGCAGGGATGTGCAGAGTGATGTGAGCTAAGCAGATTCTTTCAAAGCACATAATGCAATGTAATGAAATGAAATGTTTTAAAGGAACCCTTGGGTTGCCAAACAAGCTCTTTTTTTGGCAAGGGCAAAAACTGCTGTTAGGTTTTTACAATTATGGTTAAAACAAATTATTTCTCTTCTATGGGAGAAGAAAACTGCTGACAAAACTTCTATTTCATTAGAATCACTCTGTGTAGAAAAGAAGTCTACAAAAGAAAGCACTGCCTTTGCTTTTTCTCCCTAAATGAAGTTCTATATGAAAATACAGTGCCTGGTTTAAGCCTGCTGAGAATCACAGTGTTCTCTGTGAATGAACATTCATCATACCATCAAAAGCACCTAAAATTCCTGCACTAGTACATTTTGCATGCCAGGTAAGAATGTTGCAAGGCACAAAAAAAGTTCACATCAACTTCACTAACGCTTTTCATTAATATTTTCCTCAGGCTTTGGCACGCATCATGATATCACTTTTGAAACAGCCTAGGGAAAGTAACAGAGTGCCAGGGGCCAAAGGGAGGTGCATGTCTTTAAATACCTTCATAAAGAGATTTCATCAGAAAAAAAAAAACCACAAACTATCTTGAAAGTCAGATGTTTATAGAATAAGTTTGTTCCATATAAACCGTCGACTTTCTTTGTCTATTTATAAAGGATAAGAATGCACTAAAAACCCAGGAGAAAATTATTTTCTGTTGGTCAATTCAGTTTTCTGAAATTCACCTTTAATGTCAGCTGGTTGCCAAGGAAATGGCAATAATTCACCATTTGGCTGACTGAATTTACATTGTTTCTCCTGTTGCTTTTTCACAACCACTTTGACCATTTTGATCTTCACTTTTTTTGTGCATTTAAGCAGCTTAAATAGGATTGCTAAATCTATATGCATAAATCACTACACAGCAAATATGCTTCATAGGTCTCACAGGAGAAATCCATGCCATCCTCAAAAGCAAATGCTCCGAGATGTTTTAGAGAACAGAGATTCCAGTCTGTCTGCAGACCTAGAATTTCATAGGTCACATTATATCTTTTTCCTTAATAATGAGCTCATGGAAACTAAATATCCCATTAAGAAAAAATTGTTTCACTGCAATGGTGAATCGGTCAGTAAAATGGAGAGAGAGCCATTGACTAATTTTCCCTGTAAATTATTTTAAGATCATTAAGGCAAGAGGAAGCACTAACCTCATAGAGAGCTTTTTAATATGACACTGTCTCTGTCCCTTCCAGATAATAGCTCACTGTGCATTGAACATATCTCCTACAATAGCATCAAGCCAAGTGTATTAACTCAACAGCTGTTTCAGAAGAAAAAAAATCCAAACTGAGGAATGGAAATTATTCTGGAGTCCATTATCACTTCATCATTGTAGTAGATGTCCAAGCCACGCTGATTTGTCCTACTTTTGTTGTACCATTGTCTCTCCAGTGCACATACCTTGACAGGACTTCTCATCTGTTAATAATTTAAATCCTTTTCTGCAGCTGCAATCAAAACTGCCAACAGTGTTTTTACAGAAATGATCACAGCCTCCATTATTCGACAGGCACTCATCAATATCTGTAACAAAAAAAAAAAGAAAAAAAAAAGAAAATAAAAAAAAGGCTTCAGCAAATAAACAGAGCTTCAGCACTTGACCTACTTCCAGTGCCAGACCCAGCAAACAGTCACGTCCAGTCGGTTAGAGAAGCCCAGAAACAAAATCTACCGAGACTACCACAAATTTTAAGGAAGATCAGATCCAACTCTTAAGAATGATCCAGCCCATTCAGGCCCAGGACAGTGCTATTTGCTCTCATTTAATATACTGCTGTCAGTTGCATTTGGGTAATGCATTCATAAAAGACCATTCCCTAAGTTCTGTTTGGAAACACTTTGACTCCAAGGCTCTCTAAGAGGTTTTAGTGTTTTAAATATTCTCTCCATTTCCTCTTCGTAAGCCTTGCAGAAATCTCAGACAGAGACTTCCTGAGCTACCCCATCCTTTCCATGGCAATATTAGAAAGAGGGCTTTATCTCATATTAATTGACCCAGGCCCGGGGATTTCATCATTTTTGCTCAACAGAACAACATTTACATCTAATTACTGGAAAAGCAATATAATATACAACCTAACCGTGCCTTTGCTCCTTGCCAGTTCTCTCATTAGAGGTGCTTGGCTCAGGGTATATTTATAAAACACATCTCTGTTTACACGCTGATATTTACTCACCCACTGCTCCAGAGCCCAGCTGAGTGTGGGGAGCACAGCAGGCTCTGGGGCTGGAGACCTGTGAGCACCCACACACCTGCTGGGCCCTGCCAGGACTGACCTCTGCTTGACCACAGAGCTGCTCTAGCCCTCCCAAAAACGAGGCACAAGAGGTGGAAGTGGAGAGGAGGAGGGCAGAGCAGAAGAGAATCTCCACACACCTGACACGGAGGAAACCACAGTCCCTACCCCCAGTGCAGTCCTTCCTTCGGTCAGGAAGGCTTTCCTCCTGCCTTCCTTTGGAGATTAATCCCTTACAGGGTTTGGTAACACCTTAAAGGTGTTGGCACACGTGTCCAGGAGTATAAAACCCACCTTTGCATGTCTTGCCATCAAACTGGAGCGTGAATCCCACGGGGCAGCTGCAGTGGACTCCGGTGGATGTGTCCTTGCAGGTGCGGTCGCAGCCGCCGTTGTTCACTGCACACGTTTCTGGCCAACGAGACAGAGCTCAGGTTTGCTCAGGGATGTTAAAATGGTACCAAGAAACATTGTGGGATATAAGGCTCAGTCCCAAGCACAGCTATTCAAACGTATTTTGCCTAGTACACATGGGGAACTGCTGAATACGTGTGTTGGCAAAATCCCTGCCTCAGCTATTTCCAGGGTTCTTGTGGAGCATTTACAAACCAATACTGTCTTCTGGGTATTCCATTTGTGTCTTAAACACAAATCCCTGCTCCTTGAGGACGAATATGTTACTGTCAGTCAGTCTCCTTATGCCCACACTCAATCCTGGCTGATGCTTAGACACCTGGTTCCACTCAGCACTACTAAACCAATTTTCTTAAATCCCTCCCAACACACCTTCCCATGCTACCTGTGCTCCCAGTCATGGTGGATAACACCCTTGATGCCTTAAGTTTTAACTTTTATATTTTTCCAACCCTGCAGTGCCCAGTGTAACTCTGCAGCTCCCTGGAGCTCGTTCAGTGCTGTTCTCTCATGCTCACACTGACATAACAAAGCCTCTCCAGCTCGCTCTCCAAGGACACCCAGACCCTCCTGGGCCCAACAACTGCAAACCTTCATCTTGGGGAGAGGAGGGCAAGCTTGGGCAAATTCCATCCTTGCCTGGCTTCTGCTTGGGGAATTGATGCTGATATCAAAGTGGGAAGAACTCGGGAGCTGTCATTGTCCATGTTGGGATGCACTGAGGCAGGAGCCTCTGGAGCCCAGAGTGTGACCTCTGAAGGCCTTTCAAATAAATCCCTCCTTTATTCCTTTATTTCTGTCTAGACTCTGTTTCTAGGTAGCCATTTAAGGCATCACCCTTACTGAGCATTCCCTCAGCCTGGTAATCCAGTTGCCATTTCAACCAAAGTTTGTTCCTCTCACACCCCCCTGTGAAAACTGTGTCTAAGTCTCACCAAACCTTCCTAGTGAACACTCTTAAAACGCAGTTCTTCACATCCAACCAAACAGAAATAACTCTGTGGCATTCATCCTCTTATCATCAGTCTAATCACCTCAGTTAGTGTAACAACCTTTTCAGTGGCTGGACAAATGCAATTTTACATAGTATGTATTGATTGAGAGAGTTGCAAAGAACATTTTTAATGTCTGCTTTTTGAAATCTTCTTTCTAGCTCTGTATCCTCGTTTCCTGCAGCATTAAGCATATGCTGCTTATTGTCAAGTTTTGAGAGCTCTACTGGCTTACTCCCTCCCAGTCTCTCATCTCACGTGCAGAATTGGCAGGCTGTGTCCCACCTCCAAGGGAAGACAGAGAGCATCTTCTTCCCTTGTCATTCTTTTTGAAAACAAGGCCATTCATTTAGATGTCTGAATGTTATGGAATAATATTATTTTCTTTAGAGGGAGTGAATCATCTCAGGCAGAATTTAGCCTGGAGCTGAAGGTTACAGCAAAAAAAAAAAAAACAAACAAAAAAGTCCTACACCAATTCTTCAATCTAAATGGTTTCAACAAGCAGCAGAATTATTTTGGATCAGCACTTTTACCCATGAGCAATCGTCGCTTCACTCTCTTGTCCACATCCGCTGCTGCTGTGGTGTTTCCCTCAGAAATTTCAACAGCAGCCTCTTCCCTCTCTTTAAGGAACATGAGAAAAGCAAGTGAGTAAAGGTGCCCTGACAAGAATCCTCATCTGACATCCAACACACACACACACACTCAAACAGCTTCATCACAAGCTGAATCAGAGACAGTCAGAACTGACCAAGCAGAAATAAATAATTTTTAAAGAGCAAGTAGTAATAAAAATCATGAAGATCCTTCAGTCAAAACCATGAGAATACTTTCCTTTTGTGGCTTCCTTACAAGTCATGTTTGCTTCAGTATCCTTAACAAAACAAAAGATGTGCTACAGATGTAGTAAACAGCAACAAGATGAAAGAACTAATTGAACTGTCATGAACTGTTCTGTTAGGAGTGCACTGTCATCATCTATCATGGGCTAATTACAAGGACCAGCCAGTTATGGCTGAGCATTTGATTCCAATCAACAGACAACAAACTCTTCCAGAGACTGGAAGAGTCTATAAATCTTAAGTACTTTCTTTATTGGATAACTGCCTTGCCAAAATTATACATTAATTGATTTCAGAGTCCCAGGTTTTACAGACGTACTCCTCGGTTACACTCTCTGGCTCACGCTACAGAAGAAACTAAACCTAAAATATCCCAGAGGGAAGGAAATCTTCTTTGGTTAGTGACAGGCTTTGTGTTTCAGGGCACCCAGTGATAATTACAGGTTGCAATAGTATTAGGTAGCTAATTATATAGGGAAGCATAAGTAGCCTGGACCCAACCAACTCACTCACACATTATCAGGTTCCTTAATTTCGAATCTTTGACATTTTCTGGCCATGTTATTATTAATCATGCACACACAGCACCACCACCACACCACCCTCGAGCCAGCCATAAACACAAAGCTGCTTCCCTGCACTGCATACTGACCCAGGCAGGTTTTCCCATCCACGTGCATGACGTACTTGGGGTGACATCCACAAACAGGCCCATTATCAGCATCGTCACACGTGTGCTGGCAGCCCCCATTCCCGTGGTTACAGGTCACTAGGAACAAAGCAATGTCATGTCACTGCAATTCCATTGCCATCCGAGCATCCAATACACCTTCCTAATGTGCCCCTGTCCCAAAGGACTCTGAGACTGAAACAGTGCAGAGCTCTCTTGTGGAGCTGAACTTCCCATCATTGTGAGTGATGGCACAACTCCCAAACTACAGATGCTACAGCAATTAATAGACCTGAGTGACAGTGTCCAGAAAATACATCAATTCGGGTTTAATTCAAATGCACACAGTTCAGGTGTGTCATCCCCCATTAGCCAAAACATACCAAATCCCATTTTACTACAAACAGAACATTATTAGTTCACTTTGGGAAGCCATAAACATATGCAGAATGTTGCCTACAAATGCAGCTCCTCTGGTTCTTGGACAGCTCAAATCCTGGTCGGCATTCACAAGCAACTCCGCCTTTGGGTGTTTCTCTGCAGATGTGGGCACAGCCATGATCTTTGTTCATGCAGCTCATGCCTTCTGCAAAACAGGAAAGGTACAAGAGCATTAGAATCCTCAGCACCTCTGTGTGCAGGCAACACAGTCAGCTCAGTGCACACACAGTCTACAGCCTGCTACCCTGGGAAGACTCTGCAGGGTTGGGACCAGGAGTTTGAGCTTACTGAGAGGAAAGGCAGCAAGTCCAGTTCTGCAAAGTCAGTGGCCCCAAGGTTTCTCCTTCTGTGATTTTTCCAGAGCCCATGTTCTTTGAATGCAAGGTCAAAGAGCAACATCCACAGGTTTGTACAGCACCTGCATTCTCATCCAGTGCTCTCACTTTATACCAGTGTTCATAAAACCTCCTCACTTCTTTTATAAAAGTGGCAACGTCCTATCAAGATCCAAGTCCAAAGTGGAGTTCTTATTTCTCTGCTTAAAAGAGCAGCCAGCAGACACAGGAATGTTTAGAACAGCAGTCACAAGGGTCATCCCAATTCCAATTACTGGCTTACAAAGCAGATTCCCAGAGTCACAACCTATCTCAGCAGTGACCAAGTAGAGATCAGGCCGACATGCAGATTTCACATATGCAGCATGTCAAGTCTCTTTTTTGTTAATCATTTTATTTTCAATTTTTTTTTTCTGATTTCATTAAATACCACCCAAGATAACCTCACTGGGTGTTATCACTGTGTTCTCTATTCCTATACACCTTCCCAGCTAGACTGAATTTAGTGCCAATGCCTGCTTTAACCAAGTGAAGAACCAGTGTGACACCAGCGACTGCATTACTTTTGCTAAAACATTCTGCCATTTTTATCTCTGACAGCTCATGCACAGCACTCAATGACTGCCAGAGTGTCTTGTTTGGCCTTCACAAAAAATTCAATTAAATGGGGAGGAATAGTTCCTAAAATCATTGTAAAAACTTCTTCTACCTTGCCCCATGGTTCAGTGCAATCAGTGGCTTTGCCACTGGCAAGAAGGTGATACAGTCTGTACACACACAACACAAAAACACACAGCAGCTGGCTGAGCTACCCAATGGGATCATTAGACCAAATTGAACAAACAGAGGTTTTTTTAAAAGAATACCACCGATTTTTGATGAAGTCTTCTACAGCGCTACAAAACCAGGGAGGAGAAGACATCTGAATGCTCTCCTTGAATATACAGAGAGGACACCTTTACCATCAAATTCTCTGCCTTGGCACGTTTGCCTTTAGAAGCACAAGTTACACCAAAATGCTCTTTCTTCTCAGTGAGACCATTTCACTTGTGAAGACCAAGTGCTGCACACCTTGGCTGCAAGGGCTCATCCCACACCACCCCAGCGACCTTCACTGGAGCTGAGCAGATGCACAACCAGGAGCAGAACAGAAAGGGCGACCATGCTGCTGGAAAATGGATTGTGTGACCAATTCCACACCCTATATAGTTTTTTAAACTTACACAACCCTTTTTGCAGCCTTTAAGTGAAACAAACCCACTGCATTGTGAGGTGGAGGTCAGCTCCTCACCATTATTCCACTCCACTTCAATTAGGTCCTTGTTCCACACCGCTGTTCTCGCCCCCTGAAGCACCAGCTACAGGACCCTTTCTCTATTAAGGCAGCTTTAAGCAACAAAAGAATGGACGTTGCAGAGCCCAGATTATTCTGCTCTACTGGCTTTTTGATTCCTTTCCCACAGAGAGGACTCTACAGAAGTCCAACAAGACAATGAGACTTCAAATCCTGCAGCACACAGACACAGCCCCAGGAGCCCACAGGAAAGCTGTCACCCATTATTGTGTCAGTCGAGGAAGGAGACAACCTGTGAGGCCACAAATTAGCCTCATTAGCACTGGTGTTTTTGTGAAAGTTCTGGCCTTAAGCATGCAGCATGGCTTGGTCTGTTAGCTCAGAGGAGTTAGAGAGCATTAAGAGAATTAGCAGCTTAGCTTCTGCTAACAAAGTCATTCTTTTGTCTCTGTTGAGCTACTAAAAGGGAAACTGTTCAATAAGGTGCTTTGGTGAAGTTCACTGACACCAAACAAATGGTTTATATGCTCCATTTGGGATTGCTCCATTCTGAGGGAGTAGAATTCAATCAGGTCTCCACAGAAAGCCAAAGCTGCAGTTTCCTGACCAGGATGCATTTTAATAACAAAATATCCATTGTGTAACAAAGTACTCCACCAAACTCACCCAAAATCCAGCTGACCCAAAAGGTGGTTTCATAGAAGATATCCACATCCACACATTCCAGTTTTTACTACAGGGCTGTTTCCAAAGGTCATATAGATCTCTCCAAGCCCCATTTCATAAGATTGCATTAAAGACATGTCTGTAAAGCCATAAAAGCTGTGGGGCTGCAAGCTCCTTGGTGGACACAAAGTCTCCCAGGCCACATTGCTCCAGTGCTGTTGCAGTGCAGACTGTGGTCCAGAACCAAACAAATTTGGTCAAATCCCATCACATACTTCCCAGACACACCATTTCTCTTGCAGGAGACCCTACTGATGCACAAATGCCTTAGGATGGAAGGCTCTGGATTGCCACACTCAGCCAAGAGAGGTGAATGCAGTGCCTGCCTGGCTGAGCAGATCCCAGATGAGTCCTTTCTGGTGACTGCATCTCCCTGAAGTTACCCAGCAAACCTGAGATCTGAGCGCTCCTGTCACTGGCAAAACAAGCCAGCCAGGTATTCCTCTATCAGGTCTCGCTAAATTAATCTCTTACATGTATGATCTGTGTTCCAGTCTTTATATTTCTTTGCACAAAAGGTGTCAGGACAACGTTCCCAATCTCCTAGAGCATCAAGGCTCCATTTAGGGCATGTCCAAGCAGGCACTCCATAGGACAGAGGGAGAGGATGCAATGATGCAAAGAGCTACCAGAGGTTCCCAGAGGCATCCTCTGACAGACAAATGGTGAGGAGCATCAGCACAGCCAGCAGAACAGGACACCCCAGAAATGCCTTGAATCTTTCCTCATGCCTGCTATATGCTTGTGTTAAAGCAACTTTTTCCAAAAAGCTCTCTAGTTATCCCTGTTCTCCCCAGTCAAGGCTGCCAGAATCACAGTGAGGTGCTGCCCTGTGTACACACCCACACAGTGATTTGAAATGTTCCTTTCATCCTACAGATCCTGTTCATTCCCACCAATTCAGCCCAACAAGCAGAGAGCTATGACTGTGAAATACCACAAGGGAGAGCAGCAAGATTTGCCATCCAGAGCAGTGGCAGCCACGAAGATGCACTACATATTTACTCACAAAAAACTCTGCTTTCCTTGCAAATTTTTTGTGTTCTCCAGTACAGGGCAAGTTGAATCCAGAACAAGGTGCACATGCATGGCTGCCCTGCCAGCTACTTTAACACCCTCCCAAGGTAATTCATTCTCTCACATGGATGAAGAGCAGCTCACTCCATCAGGCAAACAAGGAAAAAAATAGGATTGTGCAAAACTTCCCAGGACACTTTCAGTTCCTGTGGTTTGAACTCCAGTTCACTCCACTTCTGTGTACTTAAAGGCCAATATTGCAGGCCACAGGGAAGGTCTCTCAGGCATTAATGAATGAAGAATCTTAACTGGGCTGGAAGAGAGGGAAGGAAATATTCCCTCATTTTACAGATAAGAAGCAAAACTGAATAGAAGGTCTAGGCAGTAGGAGCCAAAATCTGCTTTGATCAATGCTGTGAGGTCTCGAAACAGAAGCAATAAAGTACAAACACGGAACAATGCATACACAAGGCAGAGAACAGAAGTCCCAGAAATTAGTAGAAAAGCAGAGAACAAAGTGAGGGGAGAGATAAAGCAGTGAGATTTGGCTTGCAACAGACATGCCCACCCAAGGGAAAAAAAAAAAGGTTAAGAAAAGGTGGGGAATCCTGAGCAGCATTTTACAGTAATGAAGGGGGGATGGGAGGGAAACAGTCACAGCACAAAAACCTGAAAAAAATGGCTTTTAAAGAAAGTAAAACAAACACTTCAGTGTTTTACTAAGAAGAAAAAAAGACATATCAGGTAAAACAGTCTTCTGGGTTTTTTCCTAAGACTGATTTTGACAAAGACATATTTTATTTGTTAGTTTTCACGAAAAATATCCATCTTTTTTCCCCTCTTTGCTTTCGTTTTCAAAGAAAAGGACCTAAGTTTAGTGGACACTTGGTATTATGAAAAAAGGGAGAAAAAAAGCTAAGAGAAATTAAAAGCATCTTTAAGAAGAGAGGTAGAATTCCAAAGGTACAATTTAGGGAAGAACTATAAATGACAGGGAATGCTGCTGCTGTCAGTTCAGGGGAGTAGAAGGTACTCAGGTAGTAGCAAGTGTGAAAAAAGAGTTGGAAGTTGTTCCTCCCTTGGCAGCAGACAGGACAAGGAGCTGAAGCAACCAATTTCTGTGCTTTGAGACTCCTCCATGGCTGCACTCAAGCTCAGATCCCTGCCAGCCACACAGCCTGGGGGGCAATGCCTTGTCCCACCACTGCTGCCCTCCTGCCTGTCCCCACTCCTGGCTCAGCTCCCACAGGGACAGCCTGGGAATGGCCTGGGAAACCACCCAACCCCTGTGAGACCAGAGGAGCTGAGAACATCAATTCTGAACCCAAACAAAAGATCGATTCAGCTCTGCCAGATGACAGCCACCTCAGCATCCTCATCTGTGGATGGCCATATATGTCTACAAATGTTGATCTCCTCACTGTGGGGATTTTTAAAATGAGATTTGTTTATTCATGCTCAGATTCCTCTTATAGTTATGCCAACAATAAGCCATAGATTAAAGAAAGCTTTGCAGCTTTAAATACTTCTTACTAAGATTTTCGCCGTACAGTTCATGGACAACTCCCTGATCTGAGCAACCACTTTAAAGTATTCCCTAAGGGCATCCAAAATAATTTTGTTCAATCTGATGCCTCATTAGATATCCAAGACTCTGATCTCTCAAAGGTCGCTTCACAAAGGTTTCACTCAAAACAAAGCACAAGATTTGAATACCTTTGCGGCTGACAAACAATAAATCTCTTAGCTGAAACCTAAACACTGCACAGGGAATCTAAAATGTATCTGAAGGCAGTTCAGGTATTGCCCTGTAACTAAAGCCACTGAAAATGCCCAGAACTTGCTGTCCTTCCTTTTATTGCCATTCCTTGGATTAGGACACACCTTAGCTGCACAACAGAGCACCAAGGACACCAGGAGCAGAGCCTTTAACAAGCACAACACCACACACACAGCTGGGATCAAAGAGGAGGAAGGGATGGAGCTTCTTCAAAGCCACTTAGAATATTCCGACACACTGCTCCTTTTAAAAGCGGCGAGGACTTCAAGACCCTTCACAGCTTTGAAAAACTCGACCTAAAAACACTTTTGAAGGTGGTTTAGAGCTTTTGGCTCTGTCAGGAGCCGCTGGCTGTTGCCCGGGGCAGGGGCGGTACCTTCGGAGCGGTGGATGCAGGTATGCTGGTTGTCGCTGAGGAAAAATCCCTCCTTGCAGCGGCACTCGTAGCTCCCCACGGTGTTGACACAAACGTGCTGGCAGCCACCGTTGTTGAACATGCACTCGTCTGTGTCTGAAAGAGACAGGAGAGAGAGAGAGAGAGATCAGCTTTGTGCTCACACCAACCCATGGTGCAGAGAGACATCAGCTCGGGCTGGAACCACCCAAGCAGCTGAGGCACCCCAGGCTACGCCGTGGTTGCTGCTGTGCCCTTGGGAAAATGCATTTCTGCTGCTGCTCTGCCCCTGTTTGCAGGCTGCCCAAGCGGTCACAGGGCTCCCAAGAAATGCCAGCCAGCCCAAATAACCACAGTTGATGGTTACAGCTGAGGTGGAGTGACTTTGGTAGAGCTGGGTCAGGACACACCACCCACAGGAACATTCCCTGCCCCTCGGTGCAGCTGGATCACAGCTCTGGTACATCCAGCTGAGCAATCACACGTGGGCCTGTCTGCCTCAGTGGGACAAGATCCTTTGGATACAAACCCATCCAGGCTATGAAAGGTGTTTTCCCAGAAAGCTCCACATCCTGGAGCAAAGGTGGAACAAGAAAAACACAAACCTCAAATTCAGCTAAAAAACCTATCCTCTGCTCCTTCCTTTTACCCTAGCTAGAACTCACACACCACATCTGTTCTGGTGCTTGGTTTGATTGATCATCCTCCTCCCTCAAGTCTAGGACATCATCACTCATCATCAAGGCTGCTGCTGTGTTGCCTGACTGCGGTCAAGGACAAGAGCAGAACTTCTGGAAGCAGTTTTAATTTTGATTTTGCAACATTCAGACCCCTCAACAACATCAGAGAACATAGAAGGGCTCTGCTTGCAAGATAACCAAGAGAACCAAAGAGCAGAAAATCTTCAGCTAAGCCTCTGAACAACAGGATGCTCATCCCAATCTCCAATTCTTTGGAATTTTACCCCTTAATAAGCACAGGGTTTTTGTAACCACTACTGCCAAATACTTTTCCTAGCCTAATTTTCAGAAATTGTAATGGGAGCTAAAAAACTCTCAGTCTCTTAAAAACAGAACAAAACCTTGCTGAGGCAAAGCACTGGTCTCATTTGCAAATTCATCTGTAACATCATGTTTGTTCTCTGTTCTGTTCATTGTTCCTGGCTAATAGTACAATGTTTTTAATTTAACATTGTAGCATTTCTGGCAGAAAACAGCTGTCTTTCAAAAAAAAAAAAAGGAGAAAGAGAGGCTTTTAGTAAAAAGCATAACATAGTATTACAACAGATTTAATGTCTACTGAAGGGAGTGAGTAAGCCAATTGGATGCAAAAGAATGTGACCTGCTGGAGAAAAAGAGCGGCTGACATATCTCCATCACAAAGAAGCTGAGTATTTTAGAGTTCTACAGCGATGTGAATGTGCAAACAATCATGAATAAACAGCCACCACGAGCCTTTAGTGCTACGGATTTGAACTCCAGCAGATGTTTCTGTCTTACAGACCTTGGAAAGCTTTCAAAAAAATCATCTCCTTCCAACAAGTAATTGTCTATTTGGCTTAAACCCAGGCACACAGACGAGATCTTCAAAAATAAGGGTGAGAGGAGGGCAACCCTGGCGTGAACAAAGTAAATAAACAGATTAAGAGAAGATGTGATCCAATTTGCCGCACGCCAAAATATTTATTTAACGTTTACATCACAACTCAAAATTGGCACATCAGTGGTAAAAACCTCATTGTATGCCAATGACATTTATTTTACAGGTCTGCCATGCAACACTGAGCAGCTTCCCAGTGACAGAGCAGGTGGTAGATTTTGGCCTAAGTTATATTTCTGGTCACAAAGAACTCATCTGAAGCAAGCCCTGGGTACAAAGGGAATACACACGTGCCTTTTGGTGCCATTGTCAGAGGCAGTGTGCTCCTTCACACCCAGCCCTTCAGGGTAACCTCAGCTGAACTCTGCTCTGTGTTTACACAAACGCAAAAACAAGATGGAGGTACTGTTATTTTAAAGCATCCACAGATATTTTGTTTCCTTCTCTGCTTTATTTAGTTAAATATCTGGAACCTGGTGAGTCCACCCTCTCCTCCATTTAGGCTGTACAAAGCTGGGCACACAACAGGTTGCCAGCAGGTCCACTGAATACTCCAGAGCTTTTCTCATTTGTCCCAGCAGCAGAAGATGCAGGGTCAGGAGAGTGCTGCCCTGAACACCTTGCAGAGGTGTGTCCTTTGTCTCACACCAACCACCCAGGGAAAACCTAAGCACTGGGGTTAGTCCCTCTGTCCTTGAGTGGCCTCCATCATATACAGCTGCTGTAAAGCCCAAATCATCCTCTCCTTTCAGGAATACTCAGACATAGTAAGAGTGAGAAGCCCCCACATTACAGATACACTTGAGAGAGGTGGTTCCTAAGCCCAGAAACACACCTGACCACTGATCCTAAGCTAACTGGAACAGAAAGGACAGCCATAGCACATGTTCCTTTATATAAACTCATTTAGCATAATAATAGATGGCATTTGGCACACTTAAACCCAAAGCACTCCACAGAAATATATTATCCTCAATTACAGAGGGGGAAAGACCCACACTGGGATGGCACATCAGTACCTGGAAATCCTTAGTCCCACACACAACATTCTTCTCTCCCTGAACTGACTGAGCCCAAGAGGTTGCCATGTGCTCCCCAGGGATGCAGCTACAGGGCTGTGCTCACATCACCACTCACACTGCTCCTCAACACACTCCTTACTTACCCAGGCAGTTGTGGCCATCGTGAGCCAACATAAAGCCATCGTAGCAAGTGCAGCGGTAATTCCCTGGAATGTTGAAACACTCGTGGACACAGCCCCCATTGAAGTCGTTGTCACATTCATCAATGTCTGAGGAATAAAGCAGAAGTCAATATGATGGATGCTTGCCTGAGTGTTATAGACAGGGATGTGACTGAGTAAATGTGAGCAGTAACTGCTGTCCAAAATCATCATTGTCTTGCAAATAGACTATATTTAATGCATTTCTTGCTGAGTGTTTCTGGTGACCGAGAAAACATCCTGAGACCCCCTTGCAGCTTTAGTTTATATTTTTTAAGGCTGCTGGTTAAACAACAAACTGAGTGCTGAGTGATATGAACAGGTGAAAACCCATGCAAGATTGGCCTTTGATTTTGCAAACAAGAAGTAAATCAGGTGAGGAAACAATATTTTGATCTAAAAATCATCCTCCATTATTTTTAGTGGCTCTGTTTTCTTAGAAATGCCCCATGCTGACACAGACAGAACACGGTGCTCCCTTTACCTTCGCATTTCTTCCCTTCTCCAGTGTATCCCACTTTGCACGTGCACTTGTACAGCTTCGGGGTGTTCTGACAAATGGCATCTGGGTGGCAGTCGTCCAGCCCCAGGGCACACTCATCCACATCTGTGAAAAGACAGCAGGCTCAGGAGGGATGGCAGCAGGAGGAGAACAGGGCATGTCTCTTGAACACACATCCCTGAGGAGATTGCAAGGCTGAGCACCTCTCTGAGGTGCCCACGAGAATATTGTGTGGTTTTGTGTGCTAGGGCAGAAACATGCAGAGACAGCATCTGCACTTCAATTTGTGTAATATTCTACCTGCACACAGATGTATTTGTATGCAATTCAATAAGCCCATGTTAAGCTTTAGTGCACACTTAGAAATACATCCAAAACAATCTCTTAAGGGCTAGATGCTCCATGAAATTGAACTGATAATCCCACAGAGATTTATCAGAGATTGTTAATCTTTCTGATTAACAAAAGCAGTCATCAAAAGAGTTCTTGATCACATCCATGCATCACCTGCAGGTAGTCCAATTAGTTTAAAATAACAAGAGGAGTTAATAGAAACATACCTCCAAAGTCACCACCAAGCCATTAAAAGACTGACTTACCATTAAACAGATGTATAATCTTGAATATTTTTTTTTTTAAATACAAGAATAGTATCTGGTGAGCAGCATTGCCAAATCACCTGGCCAGCCATCTCAAAGCACAGCATACTGAAGCAAAATATCCAGATGGAAACTTCAGAGAAGAGGAAATGAAGAGAAAGGGAAACAGGAACCAACAGGAAGAAGGCCTGGAGATGAAGAAGCACAGACAGAAGAAGAGGAAGAAAAGTTACAGGCAGCAGAAGACATCAGCACGAGTTTTTCACACAGCAGAGGAAAACTGAAACATGGAAACAGGAAGATTTCCAGGAACTAGCTAAAAGGAAGAATTGTAGAAGCAACACTCCACGTAGGTACAAAAAGTGCCTCCTTTGCCTTCAAAAACAAGAAGTAGTGCATGAGTATCAGCAGAAGGCGACTACTTCAATAGTCAGCCAATTTTTATGGTGGGGATCACTTTCTAAAGGGGAATTTCAGCCAGCACTTCTCCCATTTACAATTATAGCATTCATCCTGCTCTTTTTTTTTTTCCTTTCCCCAATCACAAAATATGCCTGTAGGTACTGCAGCAGCTGCCAACTGCAGAAAGTGTTCACTTGGTTTTAACTCCTAATGGGGTTTGGCAGTGGGAAACAAGGCAAGGAGCCAGGGTTAGAGCAGCAGTGCTTTCCTGGCTCTCAGGTGCACACAGCTCCTGTAGCAGTGATGGGGACCCCAGATACTGCCACCAGAAAGCAAGGAAAAGGTGGGAAACTGTGGAAAATAGCTGGGAAGAGCAGCAGAATCCACCTCTTCTTGAAGCAGAAAAGCCAAGCCATTAAAAAATATGGAAGGCAGTGAATTGAAGGAGCAAGTCGTGCAAGGAAGGGTGTGGGGAACAGCTGAGGGGCCTCCAGCTAGTGGGACTCAGGTAGGTGGGGCAGAAAGAAAGGATGGGCAGGGAAGAATAGACAGCGGGCATAAAGCAGCATCAGCCACACGTGCTGACTGTGTGCCCTCGGCACCGCCAGCTCTCCCCTCCCCTGCCCGAGCCAGGGGGACACACTTGCCCCGGCAAGAGCGGTCCCAGAAAACACACAGCAAGGAGGGAGTTTCCCTCTAAGCCAGGACACAGACACATCCAGCAGATCTCAGGACGGCGGCTCCGCTGGGCTATTTGTACACCGCCCCTCTGTGATCTGCAGCGTGCGGCAAAGAACCGCGACAAGAAGCCGCAGCACTAATGCATGCAAAGGCATGGAAAAGGAGGCTAGGAAAAACCCGTAGGCACAGAAAGCGAGATTTCCCCTTGCAGTGACAGTATCCTGAGCAGAAGATAGACCCTGGAGGAACGAGACTGAGCAAACATCGCAGCCTTCAACTTGGCAGGAGGCGGCGGCGGCGGGAGAATCCCCGGGCTTGTTCCGCGGGTACCGAAGGCAGCTTCACCGGCAGCACACGGGGCTCACACCCTGCTCCCCAGGTGCCCCATCCCGGGGCTCACCCCTCTCCCAGGGCAGCGGGAGCCGCTGGGAAAGCGGCACTGGCAGCACCCGCGGAGCCCCGAGCGCTCCGGGAGCAGCGACCGCCCCAGCACCGGCCCCGCCACGGCCGCACCTCACCCGGCACCGGCCCCGTGCCCCTTCCCTTCGCCGCCGGCTTCCCCTGCCCCGGGGGCCGGCCAGGAGGGGAGAGCCGAGGCCGCCCGGTGCCCCGCGGGGGCAGGCGCTATCCGGGGCTGCGGGGAGCACTCACCGGGCAGGGCCGGGGGACACTCACCGGGCAGAGGCAGCGCGGCGGGGCCGGCCGGCGCGGGCAGCAGCAGCAGCAGCAGCGGCAGCGCTCCCGTCGCGCCGCGGCGGCCGCCGGACCCCANCGCGAATCGCCCCACCCGCGCCCGTGGAAGGCTCGCAGCGCTCGCACACCTGCGCAGCGCCCCAGACACCAAACACAGGTGTCCCGCGGAGCCGCGGATCCCCGCGGGAGCGGCAATGCCCCACACGCAGGCTGTGGATGCCCCAGGCTGCTGTGCCGGAGCCGGGGCTCCCGGCGGGCCGGGAACCATCGCCCGCCGCAGACACAAGCCCAAACAAGGACGCTGTCGCAGCCAGGGACACACGCGACTCGCTCCAGCCTCATTTGCGTTGGTTCAAGGATGTAATATTGACATTTTTACCGTGTAATTACACCCCACTGCAGAGCGTGAATCCCCGGCTGAAGGCCATGCCAAACCCCACGCATCACCCCACCCCCAACCCAGCCCCATCCCACCTCCATTCCCAGCCAGGGATTTCTCACAGCTGTCGCTCCTTTGGCAGGTAAAAATTGGCTCATACATTATTCACTGAAATTATAATTTCCTAAATAATGTCTGACCTTTCAGGCTGCGAGCAAAAGCAGGCAGTGTTCTCTTCCACCCCTCCCTCCCATCCGCATTTCACTGCCCTTTCTCTTTTGTTTTGTTCTGTGAGAAATACCGAGCTGTTTCTAGTTGCAAGGGCGGTTTATACACATTAGTAAATCTTCAGAATGAAACTTTCCCTCGGCCTTTGTCTTTGTTCCCTTAATGGCAGCTATAAATTACCACTCTCCTTTCTCACTGGAGCATCAGGCTTCATTGCTTTTGAAATGATCAAAGTTATTCTCTTTTTAAATCCAATGAGAAGCAACCTTTTGTGTCTCCTGGACGGTTCAGTCTCAGTCAATCTCATTTATAAATACATAAAGCTGCTCATTAAACACTCCAAGGATTCTCCAGCCCTGCACCATACTCCAATCCTCCCTCACCAACAGAAAGCAACAAATGAACGAAGGGTTTCTCGACAGTTTCTATGATCTCATGAATAAACCATCATACTTAGGGTGGGAATTGGCACACCTGCACACCTCTCACCCAGGAATATCAGTCAAGGTGTCTCCACAAACAGCTCTTCCAAATGTACAGAGAAGCCATCCCCCATCCAGCCACATGATTTCAAGCCACCGTACATTAAAGCTGGTACACATTTCAGGTGCTACCAGTTCGCTCAACTAACTTGACCAATTATTTAATTTAATTCACTTCCGTCACAAGATTTGCTACAGACATAAGGTAGGAACACATGTGAAGAGTGTAGCAGAAAAAACAGTAAGAGACACTGAAGAGTTGTGTAACCAAAGTATCTAAAGCTGAGGCACCACAAAAAGCAAAGCATCTTTCTTTCTTCTGTAAACTAAAATATAAAGTGAGACATAAATATTTGGGAATGCCTGAGTTAGATCAAAAGATCTCACTGCAGCTTGGAAAACAAACAGAACAATATCAAATTTATCTTAGCTAATGAAGCCATTTCTTATACATAAATCTCTAAGTGTTTTGTGAAGGATCCTGGCTATTATTTCACATATAACACACATTTGTTTATGATGAAGAACTGCCATTAAAACATCTCTTTAAAGACACAAACCAGACAAGCTTAGACCTCAACTCAGATGCTTTTAACTATTTCTATTCAACTACAGAGTCACAGTGACAGATGACTGCTCTGGGTACCAAGATCTTTACTGGGAGAGAGAAGCTAGAAAAATTGTTAAGACTCAACTTTAGCACTAAGTTAAATATGAGGAAAGAAAAACAAACATATCAGGGCAGCTGGACAGGAAGACACCCCAAAGAGGACTGTTTGGGGATTTTTTCACCAATTTAACATAAAATCAAGTAACAAAGTTTCAGGGAGTAAAATAGCTAGTGGAAAATAGCTACTTCCATAGTGATAAGACCCCAAATTCCCCTCTGCCCTCCACATTTGCTATCACTTGCAGTTGCCTCACATTGAGAGATCACGACTAAGCTGCCACAGAGTAGCTGGATGTAAAATCTGCTTCAGAAATTGTACACCTGATGTCCTGAGCAGAGATTATTTTTGTCTGAAAATCTGGGTTAAAAACTACTTTATGCTTCATAATCCTTGTTAAATTTCATTATTTAATAATGAGAAAACATTATTTGAAGACATGTAGATTGCCATTTCATCTGCACTTCAATGAGATGTGGCAAGTCTGCTGGCCTGAGGAACAGGGCACCTTACTGACCCAAAATTTAGCACAACTGAGAGAGCATAATGAGCACTTGTGACAGCTGCTGAAAACACCTGGGAGGGCTGGGGGGAGATGCGAGAACAGTAAAGGGAAGGGAGCAGGCTCACAAGTGAGGAAATACTTTCAACTATTTAATTATTCCAAAGCACACACAAAAGGTCTCGGAGCTGTGGTTTTGAGCTTTGCTCATCTCCAGATGTACACTGAGTTTCAAGCAATTGTTTTTCTTTGAAATTTATCACTCAAATTTTTGCACTTCCCATCTTAGTGTCCCAGGGTTTTCCAAGCTACCAAACAGGTTGTTGAATTCTGTGTAAAAATAACACATCTTGAGTAATCAGTAGGACCTGCACAGGACTTCTCTGAGACAGAGAGGGAATTTGGGGGTTCTCTGGTCACAAGGAGTATAAAAAAACCCTCTCATGTAATTTATATGCCTTGTCTTCTTATGCTACTTGCAGAAAAACTTTCCCAAAACAAACATCGGATCCACCAGTGACATTTTAGATGTTGTAGGATCTGCATCTTAAAATGCCACTGTCACTGAAATGAAGAACAGTTCATGTTTATTGCAGAACTGAATACAGCATGACCTATTAATAAACACACATTTTTGAGTTAATAGGGAATTAAAGGAGACACTTTGTCATGTGAAATAACTTTCAGACACTTGTATTTCTTTGTGAGAACTTTCCAAGTCATTGCTACAACAAATGGTAACATTTCTAGACTTGTGTCTGGACCAGCCAGTAAACAATTCCTGCCTGTGCACCCAGCAGTTGCACAACACTTTGCCCACCAAGGCCCCTGCTCTTTTTGCTCCTCTTCCTTCGAGGAAACGTGAAAGACCTGAGGCCACCTGTGATGAGGTGAATGTGAAGCTGCACTTACCTCAGCTCCATCCAGGCCTGCCCCACATCCATGCCCGTGGTGCCCTGCAGAGGAATCAGGAGCAGCAGGTCCATCCAAAGCCCAGCGAACATAGATGGCCTCAGCTCCTGAGAGGCAGGTCTGGTGTCTCTCACAGGCCCAGCACACCCACAGCAGGTACCAAGTCTGTGACTGCACCCCCAAACCTGTCCAAGGATGAGGCCAGAGCACCATCTTACCAGAGCACAGGCTGAGTTCACCCTCTAGTGTGTCCCCAGGGAGCCCACAGGGTGACACCATCAGCTCAGGAAGATCAATGTGGCTCCCCCAAGAGGGATATTAACACTTGTGACTTCAAAAAAGGCTCCAGCANCTCAGGAAGATCGATGTGGTTCCCCCAAGAGTGACTTCAAAAAAGGCTCCAGCACAAACCAGGGGGTGTGTGAGAGGTGAAGCAACAGAGATGTCTCCAAATTAAAGCTCAAACGCCTTCCTTTCTGTCTTCCCTGGTGGTATAGAACATCCAGTGACGACCTCACACAGTTTGAAACAGAGGGAAGAATGGCAGCACATCTGAGTGTGGGCACTCACAGAACCCTTCCAAGGTCTGCCTTAGGCCCTTTGCCTTCCCCTTCTCCCCATTCCCTGACTCCCAAGCAGGCTTCTCTTCCACTGGTGGCAGTCTGACTGACAAGGATGGTTTGGGGAAAGGCTGCATTGGAGCTGGGAGGGAGGAGCTGTAGTTGAACAGATCAGACACAAAACTTTGTACAACAAAGCTCTCCTGAAACGAGCCACTAAAATGTCCCACAGACAAAGAGCAGATGATCAGCCAAATTATAACAGGCTTCTTGAAAATAGCACATTAATGCTATTTTTTTCATGTTAGAAGACAAATTTTATTGCAATTCAGCAAATGAGCTACACCTGTAAAACTGCTTTGTATATCCAATTCACATTTAATGTCCAATGGATTGAAATGTCACAGGAAAAATTAAAAAAGGAAAACAGTACCTGGTTTTGTCATTATAATGTAAACTTCAACACGGCCCTTAAAAAAAACAAGCCAGTGATTTCCCCATGTAGTAAAATATATAGTTTATAAGGTATTGATGCTTCATCTTAGTTTAACAGCCAATCTCTAGGTATAAAATAAAGAGCTACAAAGATGTGAAGTACGTGTACAATTTCTTCAAGTATTTTCAAGTATCCTATAGTCTCTTCACTACGGACAAAATTCATTTGACAATATACAGAAAAAGTTAACTCTGAATAGTTTCACTGCAGAAATCTTAACATATTCATGAATTTAAAACACATAAAAAGTATGGATCATCCAGCTAAGTCCCATTTGAACAGTTTGAAAAATACTCTTTGTAATGGAAAAAGTTGTGGAATAGTCTCCAGTTCATGAATATGTTTTCAGCTACAGAATATCAGGTGGTTAAAGTTTATGGCAGGTAAAGGCTTTTTTTTTTTTTTGGTATAAACTTATCATCATAGTATTTTGTTACATTTAAACCAAGTCTTTATTATTTGCATTTTCTTTTTGTATAAAGTAACATTGTATGAACTCTGACAGCATTAACCAAAGAAGCATAAATAATTGATAGCCTATTTTTCCCCTCAAATGAAAATTACAGGTATGAGCCTGTAAACATTTTGGCCAGTTTAGCACTATATTTACTGCATGATGAACTGCTTATTCTTTGTCACTGTACTTCTCTCTC
This sequence comes from Vireo altiloquus, assembly GCA_013396875.1. Taxonomy (NCBI): domain Eukaryota; kingdom Metazoa; phylum Chordata; class Aves; order Passeriformes; family Vireonidae; genus Vireo; species Vireo altiloquus. The sequence continues at coordinate 749,250 of VZRF01010036.1, forward strand.
TAGAATGAATGTGTACTGTTAAAAAGATTATCTTTTCCCACTGACTGTTACCAAAAAATCCCCACCAAACAACAGAACAGCACAGCCACACTTACTGCACCTACCAAACCTGCCCCCTTGTTTTGGAAAAGTAATAGGAAAAAAGATTACAAGTGCATTGCTCTGAACAAAGGGAGAAGGATTTTACAAAGCTCTAGATAAAAAGGTGCTCACTACACCGTTTGTTCCTATAAAGTTCAGCAGAATGGCATGGCAAGAGCAAGTGCTGGATCCCAACATTCTTCTGTGGGACTGATGCTAGGAACAGCCATGAAAGAAGTGTGTGGGTGTGTGGTGAACACTGCAGGGTGGTGGGGATTGTGGCTGCTCCTACAGACTGGACTGTTCCAGCCAAACCTCTTCCCCAAAACCTGGCACAGGCAATATTTAACATCTCACTCTTCCTCGGTTGCCTGTGGATATAACAAAACCAGCTTTTCTTCTGCTGCACTTCAGAACCTCCTACTGGTCCTTCAGTGGAGCAAATCCCTCCAGACCACAGCAAAAAGGGCTTTGAACACTAACAGAATTAAGCATTGCCCCCCTGTGAGAGGAGGAGGAGGAAGGTCCATCTCAAACTGGTTGCTCCTGTGAAAATAAAGCAACCTGGGAGCTGGGAAGATGATCTCTGTGTCTTCCTTTTGAACTGCTCAGCCAGCACACAGGGTGCTCTCACTGATGGACAGCATCATCCTCATGAGCCACCCTTGGCAATCGCCAAATCCCAGCCTCTGCCCATCCCAGGTATCTCTAACTGGCACAATGAGGGCAAAACAATCCACACCAAAACAGCCATTAAGCCAATGGTATCATGTCTCACTAGGTGAACTTGTGTAAGGAAGGAAAAAATATATAAAAAAAGAACCTTAATTCAGGGTAATTACCTCATAAAAGATAAAATGAATCCATCTTTAATACTATGAGATATATGGTTTTAACAGGATCAACTCATCTGTTAAAGTCAAAATACAGAACCTACCTTTCTCACTTAATGCTCCCTGTGAAATATACAGGCCTAGTAAAGTCATTTCCAAGATAGCTGAAAGCTCTGTAAATTTTTTTTTTGCTATTATTAATGCATAAACAATTTAGGGCAGGTGTAAAAAGACTATCCCAACACACTAAGTTGAATACATAATTTTTCTTAGAATGCAGTACAACCGTTTTTCATTTTTGCCCTTCCAAAGCTGGAAGAAAAATAAAAATCCACCAACAAAATCAAACCTGCACACAGAGAATACTTCTGTGAAATGCTCCTGTAAGCTCCACATTGTGAAAGAATTCACACTCACCCCAAGAGAGGAGTGGCTCAGACACTGCCCTCACATCTTCCTAATGCTACTGTGAAATCAAAGAATCTTGTTCTGATAAGTAGTGACAAAGGAATTTCTCAGTTTAATAATGAAATAAATAGGACAAAAGTAAAAATAGTCAAAAATTTAATACATGTGCTATACTCATAAATTATGGAAATAATCAAAACTATCACAAGATGTGACTAAGCTGTAGGTAAAGTAAAAGTGCTACAACATTGTATGAACCAAAAACTTGGACTTTGCTTCTCAAAAGAGAGACAATACTGAGATAAGTTTATACAGTGGAGACCTCTTAAATACACAGCCCTGAACTTCTGTACAGTAATTTGTGATGCTGATAAATCAGCCTGTTAAGTCACATATTCATTTCAAAGAGATTTTTATCAGAGGATTCAAATGAACAGAGATGCCTTTAGGCATTTGCCAAGTTCTGGATCTCCAATAAATTAAGCTTTCAAAATGTTTGTGTTTCATAGTAGAAATGGACTAAACTTTCTCTGCTAAAAACAAAAGCATCCCAAATGAAGCAGACTGTGACAACAGGATCCAAGATGGGCATTCAAAAGGAAAAGAAAAAAACCTTAATCCCACTGTCTTTTTAGAAATATTAAGAAATTTTTATACTTGTTAGTAAGGTATACTGTTATTGTTTCAGATGGGGCATAAAGATCTTTATTTAGTCATCTGGCATTTGGGGAACTCGTGTTCCTCTTTATTAGCAGTTAAGAGAATTACCAGCAGCAACCATATACCAACCTTCAAAAGGTTGGTTTAAGTGGAAACCTTCTTGTGTTATGAAAAATTATTCCAGGTTTTTCATTTAAGTGGGCTACACTGTAAATTCTGAATTGCAACATAATATAGCCAGTTGTATCATAGAAGATTTTTTTTTTAAAGACAAACTTACAAAACACAATGATAGGCTAAATAAATAAAAAACATCAGTTAAAAAACAGACTTAATTTCTTCTTCTGTGCAATTACGTACCAATATGAAAAATATTACTTTGATCTCTGGACATTTCACGGTTCAGTCTCCTGGATTTCACTAAAAATAATACTGACAACAAAAATAAAGGAAAAAAATAATTGCTGACAAATCAGTGCTTTGGAGCTATTTAAAAAAAAAGCACAGATCAGATCTGTAGTTCCCTTGCAGCAGAACATGACCCAACACGTTAAAAATCAAACGTTGGTAATAATGTTAATATATAAAATATTAGTTTAAAAACTATAGAATGACCTTCTCAGCAGAAATGGAGTGTATACATTGGGGTCTATGACATACAGCATATCTGAAGGCAAGTTCACAGAATGCTGAAAGGCTCACTGCACATTTTCTATGGCAAGGAAATACTGCAGCTTTAAAATAAGCTGCACAATACTCATCTCTATCTCTTTCACATGAAAGTGTGTAAAAAGCAAATCAGCAAATAAACTCTAAAATAGATTTATACCAAAATCCTCTTTTTTACATTGAGTTTACAGCTTCTATCCATTTGCCTGTACTATTTCTGGAGTTTCCTTCAAGAAAAGTCAAAGTTGCATTTTTGGGCCATGAACAAGTTCACGATACAATGTACTGGCAAGACAGAACTTTTGCATACTAACGAGATTCACTCCTTGTTGCTTTTTTTTGTTTTTGTAAAGACAGTTTTTCCTGTGGGACAGGAGGTCAGATGTCGATTCCTTTGACAAGAGATGCCTCCAGGGTGATGTTGAACTCCTGCAAGGTCTGCAGCACCCGAATCAAAGAATTCACCAGCGTGTGATCCTTAATCAGGGCTATGTCCTCATACATCTGGGCTGTAATGGGGCAGTCTGCAAGCAGGGCGATCCAGTGGTGCAAAAGGTGGTCTCTGACAAGATGGCAGTTGGCAGTTTGGGAATAAAAATAAAGCCAAGTTAATTTCACACCTGCACAGACATGATTTTTATTCTTTCCTTCTAAGCAGACCTACCTTGTTCTCTACTCATCTTTCTGAGACAGGGAATGGGGAGTAACTGTCTCATGTGCAACATTTTTCATTTCATTAAAATACCAGTAACAACAACAATAATAAAGAATTTTCTTTATACCTGGCTCCAAGACACACCAGCATCTGAAACTTGCCATCCTTCCCAATGTTTCTCGGGGTGTTGTTGATAGCAGTGATAAAGCGACAGAAATTCCTGGCCCTTGTCTGCCAGTTCTCTTCTGGGACCATCTCGTTCTGCTCAAGGGTCTCATAGTATGTTTGTGCTTTTTCTTTAAAAAATGGTGGGAGATAATGAAGTTTCATCAGTGCATGTAGCATACAGGAGAGAGTTAAAGTCGAAAGGCCTAGAGGACTGAAGCTCATCCATGAATTTCCTGAATCATTACATTTAGGCACTGTATTTTCTGTTTGATTCAGTTCTGTGTTCCCTCAGCGTAAAACTGAGATTCCACTTCCTTCCCTCTGAAAAATGCTAAAGAGGTTCACCTATCTACTGAATTTGAGTGCAGTAAAATGATCACACAAGGGGAACAGAGATGTTAAAGTACCTACTCAAAACACAGAAACGTTATTAAAAATAATTCCTTTTCTAAAATGTTTTCGTGAACTCAGTTGATTTATTTAGCTTTGTGTCACGGGATCTAGACCATTGTGTGAAAAATGCATGCTTATAATCCCTTTATTACAATATCCAGTACATACCAAACAGCACTAGAACCATCTGTTGTGCTCTGAAAGACAACCTCTTACAAGCATGATTTTTAGCTTTCACTGTGCTCAGTTAACAACAACTTTACCCTATGTCAATTCACCACCTTATTTATGTACCTCTTTCTCACTAAGAAAGTTTGACACTATTACTGCTAGGAGGACAAAGCCCAGTTACTGCATTAAGCACAGTGTCAGCTTTGGTAGAAGACAGAGACTCTCATGACAGTGCAAGGAGGCAGCAGGAGCTCTCCAGGAAATTCAGCTGCTGAGATGCCTCCAAGAAGTCTGCTGCTCACAACAGCAATGATAAGGAACACAGCTGGATGTATTTCAAAGATACAAACAGGCTCTGGGATGTCATGCTCCCACTTACCTAGAAAATCCCAAATGAAGACGTTCTTGAAGAGTCTTGGTGATTTAAATCCATGCTGGAATACTTGCTCGAGAGCTGAAACAAGTCCACTTTCTCCACACAGCAGCAGGGTCAGGCTGCCTCTCTGCCAGCACACACAGAAACCACACACACTCAGCACCTCAGTTTGGGACTCTGGGACACAAGTGTCCCATTAAGTTTTTAAATAAACAGTTATGCCTAAATTTTAAATCTGCTGTCAAACAGTGACCCCAGACAGGATGGCCCAGTTCTCACAAGTCCTGAGCATTCAAAAAATGGATTGACTTCTCTAAGAATGAGGCTGAGGAAAGCATTGTCAGAGCCTCATCATCATCAAATGAAGTCTCAAACAGGCCAATTAATGAGCAGGTTTTACCTCTAATAATGATCACTATAGAAAATTAGGAAAGTATTTTCCTCTTTTTTTAAGTAACAGAGATCACAGATCCAGTGTAGCAGGTTGCTCATCAACAAAAACAACATTAAATGCTCAGTAAACAAAGTCCTTCTTCAGCACATGATGGTAACTTCTATTTTGTAAAACCAGTGATTGACCACTTGAGATCATTATCAAAGTGCTCATCAGCTATAACTACACTGCATACGAATCTGTCATGCTGTAATGAACTTAAAAGTCAGGTCCTGTAGGAATGGGAGGACCTATTTGTACAAAACTCCTGTTGAGAGCCATCCACAGAGAGCCAGCACTGCTCTACTCCTCTCTGGCTCACAAGGGCTGGACTGGGATGATTTGACAGGGGCATGCTACTTAGGTTTTTGTTTCAGAAAAATCACTGCTGTGTCAGCTGATTACAGGTGTAATGCAAAAGAGTCTCTAAGAGCACTTCTGCTTCATTTGCTTGGGAGATGTGGGTGTTTTCAGGGCGGCCTTTTTTCTTTCTTTCCTTTTTTTTTAAGTGGCCCATGGGTTTTCATGTTTTAAGTAGCAAAGATAATGCAAAAACAGACATTAAAAACCTACTTAGAACTCAATGCAGATGTAAAATATCAGCCAATTCAGAACAAACTACACAGGAGGCAGTGTATGGATAGAATCCTTGGCAGAATTTGACTAATACCACAATTTCCAATACCAGAATGTTAACATTTCATTTAACAGAACGCTCCAGTTAGCAGCAAAACAGAGATATTTGAGGCTGTACTGTCTCAGTGGTGCAGTCTCAGTATCTCATTTTTGCTCCACTTAAGGAATTTTCAAGCACATGGTTGTTCATTCAGTTTAGTTATTTCTGCTATATATTCTCTCATGTTAACTAATCAGAGTTTTAGGACAGGAGTGCCACTGCACAGACAACAACCTCTCACCTCCTTCTCTGGCTTGTGGAAATGCTTAACAATACCATTAACAGCTTCACCAATGGCTTCTTGTATCTGACCAGTATTTAACTCTGCAAAATACAAAAATAGATCCAGTTACAGCTTCAGAAATTGTACCTGTGTGTGAGGGTTATGGCCTAGCACAAAACACAGCAGAGGAGCATGAACCAACATAACTCATTCTGGGCTGTGGGCAATGGAAACTCAGCTCCAGTTTTATTTATAGTCGAGGAGGTAGAAATTGAGATGGTTTGGTTTTATATTGAAGTTAACTCTGCGGTGTTTCCAAATAACAACAGTGGAAAGGGTTTTTACATATAATGTGAGTTTTCAGACCAGGACCCAAAGTTAAGAAAAGGAGCTGTGCTTTGTTTAGGACTAACAAATTCAGGCATTCTGGAAATACTTCCTGTGGTAGTTTCACTGCAAACTCAAGCATGACTGGGAACAAAGTAACCACCTGATTTATCAGGAATAAAACAAGCAGAGAATACTGATCTCAACAGAACAAAAAAAGACAAGTCCACGAATAGAAACCACTAGCAAGTTTCTTCATCCATGAAGGACAGACGGAGACAAGGCTGTGAACTTCTACCTTCCTCCACAGCATTCATTCCACAGGTGGAGGACAAGAACACAAAAAACACCCTTAGGGCAGCTAAGCACTGGACCAGGAGTGCAGAGACATCTGCCATCCTTGTAGACTTTCAAAACTTAAGCAGACAGAAGAGGTTACTTGGGATTGTAATTTGAAAGTTAGCTGGAGCTCAAGCAGGACATTGGGCTGAGTTTCTCAGGTCCTCTCCAAACTCCAACTGTGTTTGCAAGCCCTCAGGGGATGATGCCGAACAGGACAAGATAAGACAACCCCCAGTACTCACTTGGCTTATTGTTTGGTGAGATAGTGACAAATCTCCTGATCATGCTTGGAGACTGCTGCAGGGGAGGAGTTCGGCACTGCCTCTCGTCAGCCTCAGTGTGGGAAGTCAGCAACTCTCCCACCAGGATCCTCTCTAAGCTGCCGTCATCCATTCCCTTCCCAAGCCACCTTCCGCAGGGAAACCTGACAACAACCAGGGAGATAAATACATGGACCAATCCAGATTCAATTCCATGCCAAAAACTTTCAACTGCAGTTGCCTAAAGCCCAAATCCTGCTAGCAAAATTATTAGAAAGACTTCGTTCATGAGGCAACAAATAACGAAGTCTTGGCTTTGGCTTTTGCCAGCACAGGCAGCAAAAGTAAAACAGCTTTTCAGTTCCAAGTTTGTGCTGAGTGTTGCAGTAGATGATCCATCCACAAAGCAAATTTTGCTTGAATCCCACATGTAGCACATGATTTGAGGAAAAATGGGTAAAAGGGGAAATCCTGCAACATCTCATAGATGGGTGAAGAAATACACTGAATACAGTACATAGCAGGCCAGCTGTAAAACAACTCCACAACCCAAACATATGCTTAAATGCCAAAGCACCAATACTTCTGCTGAATTGGGGTATTAAATCAGACACTAGAAAGCACACATGCTCATTTGCTCATTATCACTTTCTCTGAACCAATGTTGATGGCAGTTTAATCAGCTTAATTGGAAAACTGAACAGCATCCAAAAATAGAATCTTTCCTCTTCATTTAATTACAAATGAACTGGCATGGAGAGCTGAGTGGACTAACCTGCCAATTTGACATCAACATGAGCCTGACAGTTTCTCTAAACAAAGGAGAGGGCATCAAACTACACAAATTTCATTCCTTTATTTTCCCCATGTAAACACAGGTTTCTAACACTCATAAGCCCTTGTGCTTCAGCTTGTGTCCAAAGGTGTCTCTGTAACACCCAGAGCACCCAGTCTTAATATAAAATACCACCTATATTTGGTAAGCAGCAAGCTCTGACTTGCTCTTTCTTCCTTGGGCTCAAGGCAGATTATTTCTAAGCTGCACAACAGTCAACTCATCCTCTCCACCAACAGTCTGGTACGAGACGTGAACATCTGCAAACTGCAAAGCCTGTTTTGAATTCATAAGAACCACGATTTGTTTAATGCCAGAAGCCAAATGATCTTTCTGTGCCTTCAGGTCGAGGCAACTGTAGACACAGAGTCCCAGGAGATCAGACCTTTCTAATCAAACAAGCCCTACTGTGCCAGCTCCCTGCAGAAATTCTACTTACCCCACATGAAATGTCAGGATGATACTTACTTGTAAGTATGCCCTGTTATTTCATTTCTGACCATAACATATTCCACAAGCCACTTGGCATACAGCCCTGAATTATCATGGCCTATTTGCACTGTGGTCAGTTTTCCCAGGTTCTGGCACTGCAAATTAAACAAAGATTTTGTCAGAGGAAACTGAAAGAAAGTAGCATATGTTGGAAGAGTAAACTATTAGAGAACGTGCTCAGACAAACTCAGAAATGTGGGTCCTGTTTCTGGCTGCATTATTGGTTCTGGGCTTTTTAGTGGTAGGCTGCTTTACTTGTTTTTGTTTGTTTGCTTGTTTTGTTAAATACTATTTTGATTAGCATAGAGAACATCATCTGGAATAGTGAACTGGATTTTTCAATTAAATTTTACCCAATGCACACAACACACATGCAAAAATCAGAGTAGAATCACTTCTTTGTTTTCCAACAGAAGAGGATATGACACCTCCCACAGTTGTAACATAAAGACAGTCTTGTCTATCCCTTGCACTAAGCAATTGTCAGTCATTTTGCTCTGCATGTTATTAAATATAGGTTAAATGTGCTATGTACAGGCACAGAAGGCATCTGTGACTAACCCCAAAGATATGAAATGTATGGCAAGGTGGTACAGCAAGGGGAGAATTTCAAATTGAACAAAAAGAACAGCCAAATCAGGTTTTTTCAAGTAATACAAACCTCAAAAGTCATTTCTAATATATTCCTGGGAATCTGCAGGACTCCTGTTTCACCCAGTTCTCCCGAAATACAGATCCAAGGATTAGCTGTGAACATTGAGCCACCGAGTTTCTTGCTGGGAACAATCAATATATGGTATGGTATCACTGCAAACACATTAAGAAATAACACTTCAAAAATGAAGAAGGATAATTATGTAATCTATTTAGTCAAGAGAGGAGCAAAAGATAAGTCATAAAACAGCATTGCAGTACCATGAAACATTAAAAAAACATCAGAGATCCTATTTAATCATGCTGACACTTGCACATTAAGCAGTGACTGACAGTGGAGAAGTGCACAAATATACAGCAGTCACTAAGAAGGAGAACTGACAGCAGAACAGCATCAAGTGAAGAAAGAAATTTGGATGGAATAATGCCTTTCTTATGGGTATAATCACCCTTTATTTACCAACCTCAAAGCATGCCATGAAGATGGTTACTTATCCTTAGTGACAAGGAAGTAAAGCCATGGTATTCCCTGTATCCAGGACTGCACTGTAGCCCAGCACACTGCACAGCTCCCCCCAGGTCCCACTCAGGTACTGACTGCAACCTTTCTTTACAGGCCTGGACAGCAGCAGCATTCACTACCACAGCTGAACAAATTCCATGAAAATACAGCATAATGCTGCACATTTTTCTGTGCCACGTTGCTCTTAGTTATGCTAAGTTCAGGACCTACCAATTTTTAAAAGAACAAGCAATTTTTTTCCATTCTAAATAACACCACACATGTGCTCAAATGCTTTCTGGTCCCCTAGTTCACCTGTGAGTAATTCAATATATTATCACCTGAGCTGCAGCCCCTACTCTGACTCATGAAGCACATGCTCTTCCACCACCCAGCATCTCCTGCACAGCCCTCTGTTAACCAACCTTTTATAATAAAATTCAATTCTCTAAATGGTCACTGTGTTTCTTGGCTATCTGCCCTTCTTTTATAGTGCATAAACAGATTACAGTCAGGGATTTTCAGCTGAGGCGTTTAATGTATTTCTCCCTCGGCGTCTCCTCAGCTGTCAGTGCCCTCAAGAAAGCATTTGGTGGTTGGATTTTCTTAAAAGCCTGATGCTCACAGCATTTAAGAATGAATTAAAATATTTCCCTTTTTATTTTCTGTGCTGATAGTCCTAAAGTAAGTGACAATTTAACTGCATCCAGCAGACCAGATTTTCACATTATCCAGAACTTGCCCACAAGACCAAAAGCTGTTTTGCTTGGATGTCTGTTTTTCATACACACAAGTATCAATCACAATGCACCACCAAGGGTAGTCCTTTCACATACCCCACCCCCAATTTTATAAGCCTTGCTAAAGTCTTCCCTTATTTTGCCTTCCCAGTGAGGTCTTGTGGTAGCAGGCACACAGATCTTTGAGAACTCTGTAACATAAGCATCTGCAATAGCTTAAAAGTTTCTCTAGGGTATCTTTTTAACAACTAGAAGAAAAAAATATGTGTTGAGGAGTTCCGATGCAGCCCTCCATGAGCATTTCATTGTTAGCCCACACCCAGAGACAGGCATAGAGCAAAGCAGACTGAGTACAGAACAGGAAAGGTTTATTTTCTTTTAATTGCCAGCATGCATTAATATTCTTACCTTGATAGTGAACAATCCATACTGTGCTTGTTTAGCATCATGCAAACAAGACCACCACAAAGTTTTCAGCTGAGAACTCACCCCCAGCTAAAATTATTAGGGCTGTGCATTTGCAAAATTCAGAAACAAAAGTGACAGGGAGAGAAACTCCTGCCCAGCAGAGATCATGGAAACAGCAATACAGCACACACAGATGGATCCCAGGGAAAAAAAGCAGAACAATCACATTAGGGCACGTTGCTCAGAGCTGTTCAGAATTTTGGACATGGACTCAACCCAATCTGGAAATCAGAGTTGCAGGGAAAGCAAATACTTACAGATTGTTGTGAAAACATTGGTAAAGCAAAAGTAATCAACAGCATTGAATGACAGGAGATGATACAAGAATTGTTCTTTCTCATCATCGCAGCGGAGGAATGCATAACGCTTGTAGAGTTTTCTGACAAAGCAAAACACATAATCTGTCACAGTAACAAGATGCTTTCAGTGAGATGTTTTCTACTGTGCAAATTCATTAGGTACACTATGAATAATGGGCAAGCAATTACAAATGAGAAGTGATACTGGGAGAGTATTCAGTGTGCCAAGGTATGCTGACTCTCTGCAAGGCTGACATCTCTGAAGTGCATCAGTCCAATTCTCATTATCTTCCACCCCTCGAATGTAAGGTTTGGTCTAAGGATCTTCTCCCACCCAAAAACATCCCAAGATGGAAAAAGTGCAAAATTCCTTTCTTGAAAAAAATTCTGACTTCTTTTGGCCATGTAAAATGACAGAACTGAAGTAAAGAGAGTTCTCTTAAGTCACTTCTGAGCAGAGGGTGCCATGGGAGAGAGTTCTCCAGCAAATGATGTATGTCAGAAGTCTGTTCTTAAAGACATAAGGCAAAAACTGGGGCTATCTGCTTGTATTTGGCTATAGGTGATAACCCAGGGCCTACAACAAGCTGCACATTAACCCAGGGAATAGTTTCAGTGTTGATAGTACAGAGCTCCTGACATAACCAAAATGGTAAGCATGCAAAGGTAGAAACCAATAAATAATACCAGTTTTGGGAATAATCACAAAAGAAGAGCATGCCAAAATGTATCAAAATCCAACTGATGCTACAGGAATATCCAAACCCTCATGAATGCAGGAATTAGGCATTAGAAATGCTGGCACAGCCATGGATAGGTTGTTCCTGTCAGGATGGCATCCTGTTAACTCCCCCCAATTTTGGGTATCAATTTACAAAAAAAGTCAGTAAGTAACAAGACAGAAACTTGCAAAACAAATCAATGATAATCAACATACAGGCATGTTCTCACTTACATAACAAACCTAACACTAGAAACTGACAGGAAAGGTTCAATGATAATAAAGAGACCTAAATAAATTAACCAAACCTGCCTGTAGCCAAAGCCACAAAAGTCTCACAGGTGCCCATGCCTGTGTTTCATGTGAACAATCTGAATCACGTGTTTGACAGCCTGTCAGGGTATGTGCTGTCCTGTCTCTTCAAAGGATAAGGTTTCTCAGTTTCCCTGGGCATGTAAAGGTCTCAGGACAGTAAAACCATGTGATTTCTCCCTGTTCCCTAACTCTAGTCCCTTTGCAGACTAGGAAGAAACCAAACATTACATTTTCCTTATATTTGTTAATGAATGTCAAGAAAAGAGAATGGGATAATTAAAATATCAAACAGCTGCTTCAAACACTCAATCTTGTTAATTGTAAAAAGGTAGAAGTTGCACCAAATCTTTTAGTGCCTCACTGAACTCAGCACTGCTTCCTCTAAAAGCAAGTGGGACATGCTTTCAAACTATACTGCCTAGAACAGCTCTCAAAGTAGGATATCTAAATATGCAGCACAAAGCACACGAGATTACAGAGAATTTATGTCATCCTGTACAAGTTGCTCCTTTGCTTGTCATTTTCATTTTAAACATACTTTTTCTGCTGCAGTCGCCCTCTGTTCTAGAGAATCAGAACCTGTTAGATAGATAAACTGTACACTGGTCAGTGTTAAAAGAGGTTTTTTCTTCTCTTTTATGGGGGGACATGGAGTGTGGTGGTGTGTGGAAAGTCCCCTCACAGTACTTGCTCTGCAAGGGACAAGCACTGCTGAATTTAACCTGATCTGAACTGTTGACTTCACTGAAGAGGCTTAACCTTAATTTGGAGATACAGGTAGATTTCTTAGCTGTCCTCACTCTGTCCTTCAGCTCTTCCTTGCTCACTGAAGGCCACAGCTTCATCAGAAAGTCCAACAAAATACAAGACAAGGCAAATCTCAAATAATTAGCTGTTTGAGTCCAGGGGGACTGGGGAAGAAATTCCTTGGAAGGTGGTGAGCGGAAGGAGAGGAAAGGAGGAGCAGATAGCACAGGTTAAGCTGTCTCCAGAAAGCAATGTTCCATTAAAGCTAATGACAATTACTATGGCTTTAATTTCCACACTAAACACTGAATGGGACTATATGGAAGCAATTCACCCCACATTCTGAAGCAGGCTATAGATGTAAAAATGTATGTGAAGAACCCCAGCATTGAATCCCAATTCCCAAACAGCTCACACACGTGGAACATCAGTTTGTTCCATGCCTTCTGCACACTGCTAAGCACATGCAAGAATAGGCACACCTGGATTTTTGAAACCAAACAATTACATAGATTTTAACTTTTTTAAAAGCTTTGCCCAAGATAAACCATCTTACTTTGTGAGTTCGTGATCTGAAAGCAACTGTTTCAGATGCCTAGAAAGCAACTTCTTTTCCATAGAGAGGCGAACCCAGGCTCTGGCCTTGCCAACATCTGTTTTGATCTCACTTATGTTCTGGATATGCCTGGAAAAAAAAGAAAAAGAAAAAGACATGCTTGGTATTGTCAAAGCATGACAGCTCTTTTGAACCAAGCTCAGTTGAAGTTTTGCAAAGAACACAAAATGTCAGGTAAATTATAGGAAAAAGAAACATAATCACCTTAATATCCAGCACAATAAAAATTTCCCTGCAATCTAGCTCAAAGAGAGTAAGAGCCTGAAAAGGAAATATCTGCAATGCAGTGCCCTATTTACAAAATTCTAAACCAGGCCCATTGTCTCACATGATTTAGGACTCATTCTGGACCTTATCACTGCAATATTTATGGCTGAATGCTTTGGAAAATTAAATACTGGTTTTGCATGCTCAGTAGAAGCTTTTCTTGCACACAAGACACAAATGTTACATTTTAATAAGGCAAGCAAATCCTCCATTCACTCCTTCCTACTGAAAAAATTGGATGCTGGTAAGGAAAAAGAAGGAAAAAGAAAATTCCTGTCAAGGTTGTTTTAGAAGTTCTGCATATTGCGTTTTCAATGTACTGAAAGGAAGGAATTGGGCAGAAGTTGTACTTTTATTCACACTACAGAACCAAATATGATAAAGATATGGGTTAGATAAACCCATTCTTTAGATCAGACAAGTTCTTTAAATTGCTTTCTTCCCTCAAAATCAAGACTGGTCTCAGAACTACACAACCAAACTGAGCAATGACTGAGAAAACACAAACACTAAACCCACACCTCTGTGGAAATAAACCAAATACACAAAACATTAAAAATATGAAAACTCTGTCATGGTATTACCATAAGTTAATAGCTCTGACAATATAAATTCTCCTCAGTATGAAACCTGTTTCTGTAAAGGTCAATGAAAACGTTGCACTATCTGCTTTAAAACAGTTCAGGAGGTTCCTCCCCCACAGCCCCTCCTGCTGCATGAAGCACAGGCTTTTCTGGACAGTGCACAGCACACACAGGAACAAGGGTGCAAATCTTGGCAGGTTTCTGGGTTGTGTAACTGCTCAAACTCACCTCATATCCTGGATGAGAGAGATTCTAAGAGGTGACATGGCTGGACTTGTATCAGACTTTCGCCTTTCTGAATCAAGAAGTATTCCTAGATTCAGAAGAAAACAATTTCTCGTTAGCAGAAATCCATCTAAAGATTTTTAAATCAATATAAAAAAGGAGGTGAATTAAGACCAATTTGCACTCCTGTATTACTGGTGACTCTGTGAAGATACTGTCCTGTATTTCCATTCCAAATGACATGAAAATCTCATATGCTACACAGATGGTTATACAGATCAGCATACGCTGAGCACCAACACATTAATGAGCTTAGATTCAGTTGAAATCGGTATGACATCAAATGGCTTAAGACATATAATAATCAAGTATTATTTTCTAAAGACTACCCTGTTTTCTCACTGTATAGTAACAATGACTACCACTGTTGACACCAGAGAACAGTTATAAATTTGTTGTACTCAGTACTTCCCACATCCTGTGCTTACTGAGCTATTACTTTGCATGTTCCTGTAACACCATTACTTTTTAAATACATTTTGAGGTATTATACATTTTCAAGCAATATTATTACTCTTATCCTTCAAATTCCACGCCACAATGAACTCATATGTTAAAATACAGTCCCTGCCCTCAATCCTGAGTTAGAAAGCATAGAACTGATTGTGACTTCATCCTGATATGCAAAAACCACTATGAACTAAGTGACATTCAGAAGACCTTAAAATTTCCAAATCTATGGTTTCGATTGCTTACAGGATCTTGGGTGTGTTACTAATGCCCAACTCTTAGCTTACAGCAGCTTTAAATAAAAAATAAAAGGCACTCACTGCCTCCCCCAAACCTATTGTTCTCTCCAAATTTACATCCTATAGCCCCATCTGACACAAGAATTACTGTTTAAAAATTACATTAGTAATCGTAGAAACATATTATCAGTAGATCTTACATGCAATATTACTTCTACTGCAACACTCGATGCAACAAAAATTAAATCTATTTCTTCAGTTTATGTTTTTGGTTTAAACAATAAGCCTCCTGTTCAGCTGTTTTTCTAGCCATAATGTAAAACTTCAGGGTGTACAGCACAATTTTATGTGCTTACACTTGTTTTCCACCACCACCCCTAACATCATTTGCCCTGGCAGTCAGGCAGGGCCTGTGTGTCACGTGGAGGACAATGTACCAGAGCAATCCATTTTAAAGCCTATCTCTGAAGCATCAGCTATTTCTGGTTTCTGACTACCATGGTAGTCAGATCCCAGACCCAAACAAGTGGGCTCAATACAAACCAGTTTATTTTTCATAAAATGTATTGAGGCAACACCTCAGGTTCATATTAAACCTGTAGCAGCAACAATACTTGATTCAGTTATATTGACTGAAGGGTATTTCCAAGGGAAAAAAAACTCTGCATGGTGTAAATCTGCATGCAGCTCTTACTCACAGCTTTTAATCATCTTCTTCCAGCAGATGCCAATCTTACCTGAGGTACTGAAGCTGCCTGATGTGGTTCTTCTCTGTCTGTTTTCTAGGTAATGTAACAGATGAGACCACAAAGCAGACTTCCCCTAAAATTAAAAGATATTAAAGAAATCACTACCAGCTGACTTAAAAAAAAAAAAGTTTAAATCATCATTGAAAGTATCAGCCATGACAAAAACTTGCTTTAAAGATGTTCCTCCCTATAAACTCAATGGTAAAAACCAAAAATAAATCACAAGGTGGAGGCGCTTGGGAGCTGTAAAGAGGCTGAGAAGGAAAAGCAAGAGTCAGACTATTGGGATCTAATGATGCTGGTAAGAGGAAAAAGTCAATGGAACTTCTTTCCATGTTCATTACCATGATAAGAAAACATTCCAAGGCTTGTGTGCAAGTGGAGTTTTAAATCTGAGGCTGTAATCTGTCCTGTGTACCTGCCTGCCTCTCCAGCAGGGACATGACAAGAGACACACCCAGGCCGAGTCCTGTTCCCCTCAGGGTAATCCAGGCCTATGGATTAATGCTGCCCACTTTTACAACCTCAAAAGATTCCCCCCAGTTTTATCAGGCAAAGCACCTGGGTAATCACAAACACAGTAAGACATCCCAAAACATAAGCAGGACAATGAAAGCTTGTCAGCAAAAATACTCCAGTTCAACACATTGTAAAATCAACTTAAAGTTAGAATTTGGGATGTAGTATTTAGGTCAGGATAAATCCATCAAATGATGCTAAAAGGTGTACCTTGTTGATTATGTTCCTTTCTTAAACCCCTGGTGGCTTAAAGCAGAGAGTGAGAAAATCTTTCACTGGGAAACTATAAAGATTCTTGGAGTCATCATAAAATATTTCACATAATAAACCAAAAGATTGCAAACCTGCAGAAAGGCAGCAGTAAGCAAACAGGGGCCCTCCAGCACATCAGCTGGAATTACTTACAGATAATAAGTACTACTTATCATATTCCTAAATTATTGTATTATTACAATAATAACTGTAGCCTGAGAACCCAGTACAGATCTGGTAATTCTGCATTTCAGAAAAGCTGTCATATTATAAGGCCATATTTTTATTTACAGCTTTGTGCAGAAAGAAACCATGACTCTAAAGCAACAGTTCTCAATTCTGCACTATCACTTTCATCTAAAATTATCTAAGTGCCTTCCCAGAGGTGTGGTAATGATAGTTCATCTTTAAATTTATTTTTTAATGAAACTGTATTTAAAAATCTCTAACCATTTCCATTCTATAGCTCTCTACAGTTGACATAAAGAACTATTGACCATGAGGGATTATTCCAGAAGTGGCATGCCTCCAGAAGAATGAATCCTAAAGTGTCTGTAACATCTGTGTTGACAGAAATCTATTAAAAATATGTATTCAGTGGTGAGGATATAAAAAATCCATTGTATTTTGTGTGTACCTGACAGATCCAACACGGAAAGCCAAAACTGCAAGTCTTATTATAAACAGACAAAAAAGAGCATGAAAATATCAACCAGCAAAGAGTTACATCCAAAACTGTGCTTCTCCCAATAAACACACACATGCACACACAGCCTAGTGCTCAGCAACCAGCTGCCATGGCAAGGAGAACTGCAACAGATCACAGAAAGCAGCAACAAAGGATCCTGCAGCAAATCGATGTCAACCACCATGATGAATGTGAGAACTCATGCAGTGTCTGCCCACTTCTTCACCACCGTGGAACTCTCCTTTAACTTCACCAAATAGCAATGATGATGCAAGCTGGATCTATAAGGGGAAGGAAGTCAGCCTAAGGAAAGCAGTGGGACAGAGAAATGGGCAAGGGAATAACCAAGGCCTTCTAAAAGTCCAGACTACTTCAGACATTAGATCCTACATCACAACTCCCACAACGCTAGCTCCGGACAACGGAAGGCATGGATTCCCTTTGCGTGTGGAAAAATCAGTAGGTAGCTAATGTAGGACTACTGGGGTTCATCAGCAGGGAAGAGGTAAAAGCAGGGATTGGTGGAAGGAAAGCCATCCTCATTACTATGGTCAGTTGAGAAAGAAGAGTCTTCCTTGGTTCATTATTGGAAAATAAAATAAAATCAATGTATGAAACAGCAGGCTTTTGCATATTTCATAAAGGCCAGAGCACACAGAGAACTGGTGGTGCTTTTTTATTTTTTTTTTTTTTTTAAACTCTGGATCATACTGTGAGATACACTGCACTTCCTCCATCAGGCCTCTATTCTATTCCACCACTCTATTTATTCCACCATTCAGCACTGTTTGCCAACATCTGCAATCAATCCAAAGCATTAACCTTATGAAGGGTTGGCCGTCTGGTGGTCTGAAAGGCCCAAATCTGGGTTGAAGCAGAGTATACTGATGCTCTGTCTTCTAAGACGAAAGCAGTACAGCTTCTATCCTAAGTGATATACAAGAGGGAAGGGAGAGAATCACATGATAAATCTTCACATAGAAAACTGTTGTATAGTTTGAAGGAGAGCAGATTTAAACACTGGTGTTTCGGTGCTGGGAACAGAGATACTGGATTACAGTTGTCTGGATTATGAACATATATTCTTAAAAAAAAAGAAGTTATAATCTTCTCTGTCCTTGCTACTCCTTGGTACAAAGGGAGGAGTAAAGTTGGTAAAGGCCCTCCAAACTCCATCTTATCCCACAAGTGACTTCAAACAGAAGAGCACAACAAACAATTACTTATTTCATACAAAACCCCAACACCTCTAGCTAGTGATCATAATTTAAGTACCACTACATCAAGAAGAACCAAAACAGCAAGACTTTCACTTTGAAGTACTAAATTATCCTTCAGGAAAACAATTCCCCCCTCCCACTGACAGCACCTTTAGGATATATTGCCTTGTAGCCTATGCAACTTCATTAACAAAAATATTAAGAACACAGCAACAGGTTTTTTTTCCAGTTTTTATCCTATTAAAAAAAAAAAACACCAAAAGCCCCCAAACCAAATAAAAATCCTGGGTTAAATGGAGAGTCTTCTCCACAGAAGTCATCTGTGGAACCTATCTACAGGTACACTTGCACATATCCCACAACATGGAGACAGACAGGGGGGCAGGAACTGACAGAAAAAAGACTGGGAGACACACAAGTATTTTAACACACCTACAGACACCCTCAAGGTGTCCTCTAGAAGGCAGAGAGAGGAAGAGCATAACACAACTCCAGGAAAGTGTGCTCTGCAATGTACAGGAATATTTATTCCTCACCTGTTTGACTTGCAGACCGTGGCTCCATATCCTCTCTAAGAGGTCACACAGACTGGCTATCAGGGTGTTCTCTTCCACTCCTGTGATATTCACTTCACCATGACCAAGCTCCACAGCTTCTCGACCCATCTTCTCAACCAACATCCTCTTAGTCTCAAAAAGGACAAAGCAAAAGAGAGTTAAGTCTCTCCCAGGAATTTCCAAGATCACTTACACTTTTTAAACAACAAGGAAGCACATGATAACAAAGATTTTGGCAGAATAATTGGCTGTATTGATATTTCTGGCACTAGTGTAGAACTGCTTCTTTTACCCCTGGTTTTCAAAGCCAGGACAGCATCAGTGCTGATCTTCTGTTTTTCTCAAAAAGGGTTTGCAATTAGGCACATCATCCTCCACAAAGTAATCCCAACAAAGGGCACAGCAGGTCTCACACTGACAAGCTGGGTGCCCAGCAGCAAGGCCAAGAAACAGATCCTGGGTGGTTTTGAAGCCTGGTGAGTGCTGGATGCACTCCCCACGAGCAGGACACTGTCTACTTCCTCCCAGGGGAGGTGACTGAGCCCAAGTGCTTCCAAGTAGCACAGGTATGTCATTCCTGGAAGATGCTGTTCTGCCAGAAGGGCATTTGGATTAAACCAAACCCATTCTGGAGTGCACCTCTTGAGTTTTCCCAGGAGCCACATTCTCCTAAATTGTGCACAATTTCATACTGGCCAACAAAGCTTTCACCAACTCAGTACATTTGAAGTACAATCTTCAAGTCACAATATACTCATCCTAGATCCAGCCAGAGGAAAAAATGGTGAAGGAATCAGTTCTGCTCATCTCTTACACATTATTTCATCTTTGTTCCTATTCTGGACTCACTTTCAAATGAATAATACTCCCTTAAGCACCTCTGCCCAGTCTTGGTTGAGATTAAGAAGTCCAGGCTAGTCCCTAGCTGCTTCTCCCTCTCACTCCCTCCAGCAATTTCTCACTGTGAAAGAGCCAAGTCTATCTTTGTGAATTTTCACCACCTGTTCCACCTATTAGGGGATGGGGATTATTTGGACAGTTCCATAAAGTGAAATCAGAAGTAGATGCACACATTAAATAGAGTTTTATGGAAAGTTGTATATAATTGCTATAGTACCTCCACTGACCTGTGTCTATTTCATAATTATTCTCTTTGCTGTATTTTTATAAACATTAACTTTTATTTCAGATTAATATGTTGTCAAATATATACTGATGAAGCATATCTACAAATTAATGCCAAATTTCTTTGTTCAGTGCTTAAAAACTTACGCCTCAGAAATGTATTAATTCCTTTAGTTATGAGAAAAGCTGCTGTATTTTCACCACAATCCCTCTATTTGGTCTATTCACTCCTGTTGAAGTAGTACAGTCTCATTAGTTATAACTGAAATGAGCTATAATAGACTTGGGCAGCAGGATGGTAAAGACCCTTCAGAATATTCAATCTCTATCATAAATCTGCTTGATAAAGTTTCTGCTCCTTGCAGAATTTCTGAATACATTATCTCTTCATTAATTTCTCACCACCATGCAAAAATCCTTACAGGGATAAAGCAGAAACAGATGGTAGAAAAGTGGGGGGTTGGAACACACTGGATACAAAATGGTCCAGAAAGGATGGATATGAGGTGCAGGAGAGCAGAATTAGTCTCTGTATTACCTTATTTCGGCATT
This sequence comes from Vireo altiloquus, assembly GCA_013396875.1. Lineage (NCBI taxonomy): Eukaryota > Metazoa > Chordata > Aves > Passeriformes > Vireonidae > Vireo > Vireo altiloquus. Next base: position 769,801 of record VZRF01010036.1, read on the forward strand.
CTTTCAACAAGCCTTCTACAAACTTCCAGTTTGTTTGTGCAATTACTGATGGAGAGAGGTTAGAGAGTTTGGGCTGCCGAATGGTGCTGCCCAGATTCCTGGCTTCTTGGATGTACTTCTGGATTGGGGGAGAAAATGGACACAGACAAAAGTGCAAGTGAGACTACTTGGCTGAGAGAAAAGGGTAAAGTTATCTTCATAACCCAAACCTCTGGAGTGAGGAGGAAAGGATCACATCCTCTTTCAGAAAAGGCCCCTTTTTATACCCAGAATTATTTAGGGCTGAAATACTTGAAGTAGTATTTCACCAGAGGTCAAATCCCCATTTATATCATCTACATAGTATTAGAATACAAGCTGCTGAATTACAAAAACACAATACAAACTGCCAAGGATATGAGATGCATAGAGGTTCGACTACTCCCTCCACCACTGACAATTATCTTGTTATTTTTTCATTTAAATGACAATTTGCAAAAAACTACCCAAACCAAAACTATTCAAGTGGCAGACTGGTCTGCATGGGGACTTGCAAGAAAACTTTGCTCTGTCAGGAAGCAGCTGCAAAATGCAAATGATAACAGCATCTCTCAGCTGTGAACCAGCTGCATTTTTGAGGAAAGTAATTTCCTGAACTCACTCTACTCAAAACAGCTCTTCTGCTCCTGTTACTGCCATCAAGAAGTTGCCATTGTCTTCACCCCAGAGACAAGAGTAATATAACAAATATTTTGGAAGCCAGGTGATCACAGGTTGCTTGGGGCACAGCTAACTAAGAATTAGTGATAAAGTCCTGTACAGGCACTGATGGACTACTCAGGATTAGTACACATTTCAAATTAACAGGAAACCTCTCTACCTTACATCAAAATAATGACCAACTGAAATGTAAGTGAATAGATTTGTCAAACATGACAAAGAGGGAAAACTCCACCTTCTCCACTGGCCCTGCACTAAAGAGCTATGATATATACATTTAAATATGCATCTTTATCCAGAACTATGATTACAGTCATATTGTGCATTGGACATACCAGATAATGCTCTGACACAGATTTTATAGAGGGCATGAAGGGCCAATCATGCTGGTCCCAGTCTAAACATAACTGCAACTGAAGCTCTGACATGGAAAAGTCCAGGTGCTGGCAGGATAAGTTGGTAGCAAAAAGCCAAGCAGATGTACAGTGAAAGTGGTAAGAACATATGAAGTAATAAGAGTAAGCATGCAAAACAGAAAAGAGTGAAGACATAATACAATGCAGAACTCCCAAGCATTCAACATAAAAATAAACTCGTAAGTAATGAATCTGAAAGGAAAAAAGAAAAGATGGTGTTAAATCAGTGGATTGGTGTAAACTCTGCCCTCCACTGGGCACAAATGTTTCCAAGTAAAAAGTCTCAATTGCACAGATTTTGTTGGCTGCCGCAAAGCTTCAATTTGTTTAAAACTCCCAATGCTGCAGTTTGACACCTCCTGCTCAGCCTGACCCCAGGGTTCATCTCAGAAGAGTTCCCTCCCCACTCTCAAATTTACAGTGGAAGTCTGAGGTTCACCCAGGAGAAAGGGTCAGCATTCAATCACCATTGTCATCAAAAAGGTACAGCACAACCCTCTAAAACACCAGCACCACTACCACAGGCACTTGGTATCCCCAGCTGAGCATGTATTTTACAATATTTGTTCCTCAGAAATTATGTGCCTTTTGTGACAAATTATTAAAATATTTATTCCTCAAAAACTACTTGCCTTTAGTGACAAAATAACTCCTATAGAAAATGAACTTGTGAGGAATCAGTTAAAAAAACAAAACAAACAAGAAATCCCAGAGACCAGAGGTAGAATTTTGCCTTTATAATTACCTAATTGATAGCTCAGAAGCTTACATGCTTTAACAACTGTGTTGTTTAGCACAACAATGAGGTTAGAAATCAACTACTATTCATTTCTGTTACTTCTAAGTAAAAAGCACTTTAGAGTTATCTGAGCATATGGAACATGTCAAAGCCAGAAACTACTCGTAGAGGTTTTTTATTATGCAGACATTTTTCAGTTACATGGTTATGGATGACAGAGATGACACTATAATTCAACAAAATTTTAACAAACCAGTAAGTAAATTCCAGAAATGAGTACACTAGGAAGGCAATTAAATTAATCACTACCATAGAAGGATGAACTGAACAAACACACGAGTTTCACAACACTACCCTAACAGATACAAGACTACTACTACTACAAAATTCAAAATTAAGCTTTTCTAAGGATATTTAACAAGGCAAGAGAATATTGTTTTCAATGAGCAACATGCACTTAAACAAAAGCAAAACTTTGGGGTTACTAAACAAACAAAAAATCTCTTAATATTTTGAGCAAGACTATTCTTGGAATTACCCATAAATCAACACTTGGTGTAACAGTTTGCAGTCTGTACCATATGAATCAGAAACTGTACTGTAATTAGTCCACTACACCCAGATTTTTCAAAACCACTTCACCACAAAGAATAACTGTCAGCTGTAGGAGCAGTGGTGAGAGATGTTCATCAGTTCAGTAAATCAGCATCAGACTGTGCTGTGTAACAACAGGCAGACAAACGTGACACTGTGGCTGGGCTTCACATTCTCACCTTAGCAATGAGGTTGTTTGTCACCTTAAGACTTTTTTTATGGTCTATAGAAGACACTTAGGCAACTCCAAAAGGCAATGCTCCTGATTTTAGGATGAAATTAATCCCTCTCTAGAGGTGGGTATCTTTCCTCCATCAAATACACAAAAGAAGCACAGGATGACTAAGTTATTTAGAGATGGGAAATAGATGGCTGAAAACTATTAATTCCCCTCTTCCCACTCATCCCATTTAAGATTAAAAAAAAAACCAGAACAACTTGAAATCATGTGATCATATTTTCAGAGAACTCTCCTATATGTGGGATGAAATAATTTTGTCCTGAGAGGGGGCAAAAATGACATAACTTTTATAATAAGGAAACTAAGTATTTTTGGTCTGCTACTTTATTTGTATTAAATACACTTAAGGGAGAGCAGACACGAACTCCAAGTAACTGTCTAGACATTTCATAAAGGTTGCAGAGCGTTTCTCAGGCCATTAGGAAAGAAAAAAAATCAGATCTCTATAGCTGAGCAATTTTCACCTCTCTCTGGTCATTGTCCAGACGCAGGTGCTCCGTGTGCTGCTTCTGTCTGTCCTTCCTCCTCCACTGAGCAGGAGCATTCCTCTTTGTCCACCTACACATGGGGGAATATCATTAACCAAATGTCAGGAGTCAGGCGAAGGGCACAGGCAGTAAGAGGTTTCCAGCTTATTCTATACTGAACATGGTGACATCAATTACATCAGCCAAAGCACAGCTGCTTGTGCACACAAAGAATCTCTGGAGAAGAATCCAATATTGGGCAACTAAAATACTTTAGAATGTTAGATTGCATGCACGCACTTTGTATTTTTCCCTTTTTTTTGCAGTTCCAGGGACAATTTAAGTCTTTCCCCTCCTCCTTCAAAGTTTTTATAAGAAAATACCCTAAAATATTTGCTAGCCCCTGCCTGGGATCAAATAAGGGGATGTGCTTTTATATTGACATTAATTATAAATAACTCAAAGTACATCAACTATCATCTCAAACAGAAGATGGTTTTCTTAAGTAAATTTGCTTTAAGAAGCCCAGACTTAGAAAAAAAACCCCAAACATACCAAAAACCCCACCCCACACATCTCACATCATCTGATCTGCTCCCACTTGAAAAAGACAATCCCAAAACTGACTTTGTTTTCTAATATCTCTGCTTTAGTGCCATTCTGTAGATCTTGCCAAGATTCAGCACCTGTTGCTTCAGCTTACTCACTTGTTGCTTGCTGGGCCAGTGGATAAAACGTCAGACTGAAGCTTAGGAAAAAATCCAAGCTCGTATTTCCCTTGTCCAATTTTCATATCCAGCAAGTGTGGGTGAACTGCAGTGTGATCTATTTTTGCCAGCCTTAATTCGATAGATTTCTCTGAAATAGTAAGGTAATTTTTTTAAAGGTATTTTAATCAGATGTATTATAATCATGTCTCTTCAATTAAAAGCAGATGTCAAATGAAAAGAAGAGGCAGAAGGTTCTTACTGATTTCAACAGGGACATTAGTACAAGAGTGTTTCTGACATCAAAGAAAGCCACCAAAAGGAAAAAAATGTTTATCTTCTCAAGCTCAAACATCTTTCACACACAAAGCATGCAGGAACACAGCTGAGTTCTACTTTACATTAATTTCATCTCACATCCCAACTTCATAGCAAACATTTAATCCCCCATTTAACCTTTACACCTCTATTTTGGTGTATTTTTTTTTTTTTGAGGTTTCAAAAGATGAATCATTATTTAATCTAATGTCTACAACAAACAGCACTGACCAGTTGCACTAATTGTCAAACAAGCGCCTCATGGCTCTTACCAGCCTCCTCAATGGTTGTGCACTTTTGGTACATAGATGTGCGCAGAGTTGGTGTCCTGACATTCAGCAGCCTGATTTTATCCACCCTAGAATCAAAAACTCTCAAAACAGGGTCTTTGTCATCTTCATCATGGCACATAATCTTGTTGTCAATAAAGGATGCAAACATTTGGGTCTCCAGGAATCTCGAGAGGAAAGGCAAGTAAGGTTCAGGCTGGTCGGACAAGAAAGAAGCCTAAGAGACAAGAAGAGATAAAAGTCTTTGAGGGACTGCAAAGAGAGAGAGAAAGAGAGACACATCCACCAGAAGCACCAAATTTTCTGATCAAGGATGTATGAGAATGCCTTGGTGCCACTTAAAGCCTGGTTTTATTATACACATCAATTCTATCCCCAAAACAGGCAGTCTATATGAAATTTTCAGCATCGGGACAATCACCTAGTATAAGCACATCAATTAGTACACTGTGATTTTAGCATTTCTTTAATCTTCTAAAAATTTCAAGAGAATCCCAGCAAACCACACCAACAGTATTGCAGGTGTGCATATTTGGTACTTCTGGCTGGGCTCACAGCTTGGGAAGTTGTTGGGAATCAGAGGAGTGTTTTAGCAGACAGGGCTGCAACATCATCTTCACCCATGTGAACTCTCCCACTGACAAACACCATCTCCAGTAGAGAAGACAGTGCAAAAATGTGAAGAACTGGGTCTTATGTTTCTCTACAAAAGAGCTGGGAATAAATTTGGTACACATGTACATAAGCATTATTTGGGGTCACAGCTTCATTCATTAACATATTTGGCGATTCCTCTGGTTAAAAGTCAGTTTCCACCAATATTATTTAACCTTTCTGTAGAGGTTAGCCCTGAAGTGAGGCTTTCTAAGCTATTTTTCTAGAGTAAGCTGTATTTTTCTACAGTATCCTTAAAAGAGTATCTTTAGCTCTCCAAGTCTGTATTTGTGTATATTTCTCCACATAGTATCTAAGATGTGGCTTTTTTTTGGAACACTGAAATTGAAGGAAGAAATTTTGACAGTACTGTTTTCCATTTGATGGCCCAGTACACAAAGCCTTATGTTTGAATCCTGTTTTACCTCTTACATTGACCTATCTTCTTTTTATAACTTACTTTATCAAAGTTTTGCATCTGTTCTCTGTTGGTAAACCAGGATTCCTTGTCCTGACTGGGCTGAATGACAAACACTTCATAATCTGCAAACATTTGTGTAAAGCGGTTGGCAAAAACTTCCCGAATCTGAATGTTCAGCTGGTAAATCTTGAATTCTTCTTCATCACACTGAATTTTAAGATCCTTTTTGCTACTGGTCTCCTCTCGCACCTCCAGCTGAAAAAGTAAGGGAAAACACAAATAATTTGTATTGATGTTCTGTCAGGTATTCCAGGCATACAAGATTTTAATCTGCCATTCAGCTGCTACTATTCAAGTCAACATTTCAATAAGGAAAAAAGATTCACTGTTTCAATCATTGTAATAAAACAGCAAAATCAAAAAATCTAGACAGAAACCTTTGCCTAGACAGTTGGACAATTTTAACCTTTATAATAAACCAAAACTTAGTTCAGTACTGTTTGAACTGGATATGTTTTTAATTTTAAAAGGGTAAATAACAACCATATACGTGCCCATGTATGTCACAGACTTAATTTACTTTCTCTGACCCTTCAATCACCTGCATAGGCTTTTTAGAGGATCTTACTACCCCTAAAAATCTGCATATTAGGCAAATCCATACCTTGTGTCAAACAAGTCCAGGTTTAAAACTGTTAAAGACAGACCAGCTTTCAAATGAAGACAGAAATGCACAGTAACAAGAAGCTGTGCATGCCTAGTAGCCACCCCCCTGTAGCCTAAGCCCTTAGCAGTGTAGCTCACTTTTCCCCACTACACACAGAGTAATCTTTAAGAAAAGAAAATGCATTTTCAGTTAAGATGTGGGCTAAAATTGATGGGAAAAAAGCAATAAAATTGAGATATTCAATTCATAGGAGGAAAATAATCACCAACAGTGACCATCTTCACTCCATTCCACAAAGGTTCAAAACACCCACAGAGGTCTTTCACGTGGTGTATTTTATGCATAAAGGGCCACAATTTACTTTTTGTTTCACAATTCTAATCACTCAAAAAACCCAGTCAGGATCACTATGAGTTGCACGTGCTCCCTTGCTGGGAATCAGACACTCAGGCACTCCAGAACATCAACCAGAAAAAAGCATCACAGCATCCCTATGGCAAATATATTACATATAAGCAAAATTATATCTATTCTACACACAATGAAAAAGGTATTTATAAAAACCAAAACTGTATGCAAACTTCAGGACCATCTAGGTGTCAATTTTAGCCACGTAAGTCATTAAAAAGTGGTGCCAATTTAGAATAGATCTTAAAACCAAGAATAAACAAGGCAAAGTGCTATTTTTAAATACATTATCTTGGAAAATAAGAAAGGTTCTCCTAGATGCTGCAGGGTTAAATCCCATTGCCTCTCTTCCTTAAGCTTGTCCTTGTCTCTACAGGCATTCACAAGGTTTGTGAACATGTTGACTGAAAGTTCTTTCCAGTGAAGAAAGACACAGCATCTTCAGACCATCTGCCACTGCAGGACCAGAGAGAGTGCAGATCATTTCATATCTTACCTTTTCTAGACTCACACCTGTTCTTTTAACAAGTGCTTGGAGCCTTGCAATAGTCTCATTTTCCTTTAGCAGCTCATAGGAATTCAGAGGTGATCCTGCTATGTTCCCATTTCTTTTATCAGAAACCAGGTCACATGCTCTGAGGCTCTTCATCTTGGAGGCACTTTCACTGCAGTGCAGGTTTCCCTCAGGTGGAATTCCAAAAGCCATCAGTATCTCTGAAATTTCCTGAATGAACTCAAGTTTATTTGGAAACTGGGGTAGGTCTTCTGGCAGCTCGATGAAATGGTTGTCTACATCCACAAAGCACAGGTTAGCCTGGGATTTAATTTAGAACAGGACACCATTACAACATCACGAAGCACATTATTAATCTTTGGGATTTGTGCTTATTTAAAGATTCAAATACAAATTTGCATTTGTTTGCTTGTTTTGTAAAACAGACTTGCCTCAAATGTAACTGAACTGGTTGGTTGGCTTTGAAGAATACAACAGAAGACTTACATTTCCAGGTCTTTTAAGGAGGTGAGAAAGAAGACTCACTTTAAAGACATTTACTATATATACAAAATAGATTATAACATAAATTAGGTACAGATGTGTGATTTTTTTCATACATGTACAACTAAATTTTGACTACAGGATATCTGCAATTCTATTTCAGACATGTTTATATGTAAGCAGGTGACTGCCTGCTGCTCAGATTATCAGTCCACTTCTCTAAAAGATTTAGCAAATTACAATCTAAAAGGCATGTTGATACTGTAGAAGTGCAATGAAGTTTTTTCTTTTTTTGCAAGCAACCTGACAACTATGGCAATTCTTTGAATGAGCAGGTTTGTTTCCAAGGTAAAAAATGAAACGAACCAGTTTCCATTCTGTTTCTCTGTTCCAATCTCCAACTGCTTTAACATCAAAAAAGACCAAGGTGGGGCGAAGAAAAAGAGAAGAGAAACCACCTGTGTGGCTTCCACAGCAAGATCAAAAGAAGCTCTGCACCTTTCAAGGTTACCTCACTCTTCATTTGGCCAGGGGGAATGTTCCCCTTTTGGCTTCTGCATTGCAAAATCTGTATCTAATGGTTTCAAGACATTACATAACTCCACACATCACAGCAAGAACCCCAATCATGTGTGAAATCTGCCTGGAAAGTTAAGAACAGAGAAGTAATTTTGCTCTTCTGTAGAAGAATTTCAGTTTCTCTTCACTGCAGAATTAACATGGACTGTCGCTATTCTGTTCAATCTTCTCTATACAAAATTCACTCAGATTATGGGGTACTTTCAACCTAACTGCATGGCATTATTCAAGGAGCCACACCTGAATTCAGGTCTCACTACAGCTTTGCAGCAAAAATACTTACCAGGTCTATGAGAATTAACAGATCTCCAGTTACATCCTATGATTCAGTAAGTGCAGAAGGATGGAAGCACCACCACAATTTAATTGGAAAGAAAGAATTAGAAGAGTTCAATCTCGCACAGAATGAGTGGTGAATGATCCCAGAAATTAGAGCCACAAGCAGCAAGGACAAAGGAGTTCTGGTAGGAATTTGCTGGGGGACTGACTACAGGGAGACTAGAATAAGCTGTGCCTGTCAAGACCTGTCCCACTGAAGTAAACTGTTGTGAAAACATACGTTTAGTACTTGTGACAGGTTTCTATAGAACGGAGTAAGGGTGTTAATTCTCCTTAAAACACAAATATCTTGTTGAGCTTCAACATTTAAATTGAAAAAAGAATTCTTAAAGCAGAACTCCACTGGACATATTGAACTAGCTTGCATAGAACCAGTCCAATTCATACTATGCTACATTACTCAGAGTTACAAAGGTAAGCTTAATTCCAGTTCTCTACTTCCTAATGTTCCAACCTTTTAATTTTTAATGTTTTAACATTTTTATGCTCAAAGGAATGCATATAAAACAGTTTAATATCTCTTCTATAGATTCATTACTGGAAATTCAATCACAAATTGAACTAGGTGCTGCAAAAAAATCCAAGGTCAATGAAAAGAATTAACACATCGATTCTCAAACAGTTTCTAGTGCACCTCAGAAAAAGTTTTTCTTTTTATGCAGGGCAGGTGTGATTGCTGAAATTTTCCTAATGTCAGCACTGCTGCAAGGCAGCAGATGGTGAGTGTGCCCACCAAGCAAGGCAGCCCTGGGCTGGGAATGCACTCCCTGTGCTCCTGGTTCCCATTCAGACAAGCACTCAAAGGGACATCAGAGTGCACAACAATTCTCGTGCTTCAAGCAAGCACCTGAATTCAGGAGCTCCAAGACTCCCACTGTACCCATGGTTCTGTGACAATGACAAGTCAAGTCAGCTGGTATTTGTCAGAAACACTGTAAGCACTTCAAGACAGGAGAGAAATAAAGCTTTGAAACCAGGCACAATGCCTACCAATCAGTGCTGAGGGAGAAACAAAAAGCATTGAATTTGCCTCAAGCAGTCTGCAAAATGGCAAGACAGACTCAATAAGAAACTCTTCAAACAGTTTAATTGTATTACTTCCTTTTACAACTTTCTTTAATTGATGCCATTCAACTTTCCTTCCTTTTTGGATCAGATTCTGGAAAAAACATCACTCTTGGTTAATAAGCTTGGTTGTATCCACAAAGTACTTGGCCAAAACAGAATCAAACATTAACCTTACCAATGCAGAAATTCTAATCTTCACACTGAAATTAAACTTCTTGCCAATGAAAGAAATAACCAAATTTAATGCTTGCTAAAATTGCATATAAATATCTGGGCTAACACCTGGTTAATTCTTCCTATAGGTGAATTTCCCTTCTGCAGGGTTCCTCTCGAAGAGCAATACACACAATTTAAACACTCTGAGCTACTAATGATTGCTTATCCTGCAACTTGTTATTACATTTCCCAGAAACTGGCCTACATGGAAATATTAAAAAAAAAAAGTCAGTGTGCAGAAATACTCTAAATAGATTGTAAAGAATATTTTCAGGGACACTCTGTAGTTATCCAGTGCCTGGTTAATAACACATAAAATAGAGGACTACCCAGAGCAGCACAAGCAAAGATTCCATAGATGACTTTAGCCTCTCTTAACTCAGGGAAGCTGAGGTCATGCTTAAGAACTGCATACACACTTCTGAAAAGGCCATGTGCCTCAGGGAAACATGGGAACCTGTTTCCCTGGCAATGGCAAAAAAAATCCCAATGCACAAGCCCTTCCAGAGGTACCAAAACAACATTTTTCTGTAAAAACGAAATCTGAAATAAACAGACCACCAGAAACAGACACCACAACAGTAAATCTCACTGTGCTGCCACACTATAGATCCACCAGAATGGAATACCAGTAAGGATAGAGGGGTCCCCACCTTAAAAACTAAGAAAAATTACATGGCACTTATTATTTATGAAACCATGGTCATCCAAAGCATTTTGCAAGCTAGGAACTGGGCAAGTACACAAAGCAGAAAAATAAAGGAGTTCTTTGGCCACAAGGGTTTAGTTATTTTGTCTCTGGAGGCAGCACAGTTGAGTGGGCTGTGAATAGCTGACAACTCTGTATGTGAATACACTGATTATTATTTTACACACAGAAAACTAAAATGATAGAAAGACAAGACACTCAACAACACATGTAAGTTAAGTTAGTAGCTTGGTACTTCAGGTCTCTAGAACAGTCAAATTTTCTTTTATTTGCTGCTCAGATNTACTCAGCAACATGTGTAAGGGATATAACTGAAAGAGCATCCTTAAGTTAGTAGCTTGGTACTTAAGGACTCTAGAACAGTCAGGTTTTCTTTTATTTGCTGCTCAGATATCAGTTTTCTGATCAAAAGGAAACCTCAAAATGGTCACACATGAGTTCACTTCAATAGCAGATTGTCACAAGAGAGGACACATTACATCATCTACAATAAAACATTCTCCTGAGACACTACACTATGGAACAAGGATGTCACATCCTAATTTAAAACTCTTTTCATGTATCTGGTGCCAGTGCCTGGTTCCTTGAAGCCAACAGCACCACTTTCCATGGGGTTAGTGGGGTCTGGATGACACCTATCCATTCCAAAGCCAAAGAACAATTGCAATTCTTTAGTTTGACCTCAAGAATAAATAAAATAAGGGCCAAAGCCCCACACAGGTCTAGCAGGGCCTGCATCAAGCCCATATCGTTCCTTTCAGCTCTGTTCAAAAGTACAGAAGGAAATTATTCGGGTTCTGTTTGAACACAGCACTGAGACTAAACCCTAATTCATCTACAGCCCAGATCACCTCTTAGTGCATTTTGCCCCAGTCCTGTAAATGACCACAAAACACACAGAGCACACAGATGTGCAGCATTACACACACAAGGCTGACTTATGGGCAGTGTGTCTACAGTGATCCTAAATTCTGAAGGATGCTCCTGTGCCACTCCTGCAAGCAAACAGTGACCTTCTGCTCTCATTCCCAGCACTGCTGCCCTTCATGCCAACCCAGAACTGGTGACTGAGAACAGCTTACAGCTCAAAGCCATTGCAGCTTTCAGAAACTCCTCAGGTAGCTGTTCACACTGGAGTACAAGAAAATACAAAACTGAGGTCTGTCAATAAATTTGCAGTATTATCAAGGATCAAACCAGCAGCAGATAGCCTGAGAATGCATACAAAGCAGTGATTAGCTTTAAATAATTATCTTGGTCTAATGTGTTAGCAGCAGGATGAAAAAAAGGCTTCTCAGGAGACCTTTCTTCTGAAACAACATACAAAAATAAAAACGCACAGAATTTGTTTTACCATTGAATCACATCCTTTTAATGGTTGAAATAAAAACACTGAGAATATATACAAGCTGTTTTATATTAGCAGAGAAAATGCATTTTAAGTTTTAAAGTCTTTCAACTGTTCTAAAAGTAAAAGCTATTGCCCAAGACCCTTGGGATCACTATTAAAAACAAGCTTTTTACTGAGACACTATTTTGTTTGACTTCAACAGCGCTGGAAACTCAGCATTGCTTATTTCCACTGAAAATAATTTCAATTTCTACCATTGTCCTAAGTTAGAGAGGCAAGATACACATGCAAATCCAGCAGCATGAAATGATCTGGATTAACTTGATCATTAAAAATGTATTTCTATAGCACTGCAGAAGTTTCTTTAGAAGGAAATGCAAAGACACATCAAAAAAACCAATCTTACTTTAGCACTTGCCAGGTTTGTGATCTGCGACTAAGCTGCTAAAACCACTTTTATTGATCAGTTTTACAGATAAACAAACCACACTTTTGCTAGCAAGACCTGAAACAGCTACATGTTCTTCCCTTCCCCTTTGACATTGGCAGCACCTTACTCCAGCACAGCTTCTCCTGTGCCCTCCCCTTCTCTTCTGGGTTCCTCACAAGCCTCTGAGACAGCTGCCAGGGAAACCACAAGGATGCTCAGGCACACACAGAGCCCTCAGCAAAACAGCAACACCTGTGAGAATGAGCACTCTACTGCTGACATGCACAAGAAACTCAACTCCACACTAAACCTCAGCATTTCCTAGTTTTACTGGGCTACAGAGAGGGCTTCAGGTCACTGGTGGTCTTTAGTGAATTCTCTATCAGAGACTGTTTACTGATCGACCCAAGGAATAACCTGAAATTGAATTTTGTATTAACACAACTTTTTTGTTGAAGATTTGAATCATCATCTGATCCAAGCATTAACTTCTAGGATACAGCTGGGTTTCCATGCTCACATGGTAAAGCATTCCCTGCAAACACCAGATGTGACCCAAACATGGAGGCTGCCACCAAAATAAGCCTTACAGCATATGTGTGCATATACCAAGCCAAACCTAACTGAGCTGGGACAGACTATATTTTCACATCATCAGCCTAAAAGTACTAGCCTAAAACACTTTGAGCAAGACAAATCAGTCTTTTTAAAACTTCATTATAAAACCACAATGAAGAAGTCTACAGTGACACTGAGGTATCCATGCTGTGCTAGACAGCAATACTCTTTTCTTCCACAATGCCCTTCAACTGAGAAGCACTAACTAGATTTTCTCTCAAAGCTCACCTCTTTGGCCTCTGCCTAAATCAGATATTGCTTTCTTTAACAGCAGCTGTCCCACACATCCATGTAAATAGATTAGGAACAGAGATGCAGCTTAGGCAGTTTCAAGACAAAGAAAAAAATCTTTTTGCAGAACTCAGAATAAATTACAACACAGAACAGCTCTTTGCACACCCTTTGTGATAAGTGAGGAAAATTCCGACGTCAGGAGCCTAGAGGAGTTCCTCATGTAACCCTGATGAGTTCAAAAACTTTAGAGATAAACAATGTTAAATATTAATATTAAATATTGATGATAAATTTGTCTTTATTGGAGTACAAATAATGGAATCCATATGCCCTCTTCTACTGTTCTACAACAACACATTATTCACGTTCCTTGGCAGTTTTTGTTTGTTGTTCTATGGGGGTTTGCTTGGGTTTCTTTTCTGGTTAGCTGGGTTTTTTTAAGCAAACTCCCTACAATTAAAACCCAACAATAGTGAGCTCCCGTTCTTCCCAGTCTATTTAACCTCTTGCATACACAAATCTATTGGTATAGGATAACTTTTTAGTTACTCACTAAGAGACTGGAGACGTTTCTATGCCACAGCTACACCTCCAGCCTGCAATGCAAAGGCCTCCAACAGCTCACAAGAAACCTTACTCAGCAGTGACTACCAAGGGGATTTCTCAGACTAGATAACACTCATCACACACAAAGTTTTAAGAGCTCACTCTTCAAATAAATAAGAGAAAAGCTGAAACTTCAGGACAAGGAAGTCTTGCAGCAAATTCCACCACATGGGCACGTTGCTGCTGCTTTCTGTCCTGTCTGTCCTTCCCTCCCAGACAGTTCTCATCTCTGTAAGATACTATCAAAAATCTATGCCTCCACCTTCATAAAAGGCTACCTGTAAAACAAAATGTAAATTGAAGTGTCAGATTACTTTTTAATAGTACTTGGATTTCATTTCAAATATCTAAAAATAGATCAGCTGCCTTACTTTAAACCTCCAAAATAAGCTGAAAAATCTCTTCAAAAACTATTTACCTTTTTAAAAATTGAAGTACCTACTTGAAATTAAAATACGTTTATTTAGCTGGAAGCATTACAGTGATTTTAAAATGAAGAAGTTCTTTACAAAAGGAGGACAATCTTTCAGAAGCTTGTGGTAACAGTGAAAACATCCATCGTGCATATTAAGATGCATATCCACACATGCATTTTATTTCACCAGCTATTCTCTCTAAAAAGTGTACTAACCATATTAATTAGGCCTGTCAGTACAGCCAAAATTCTGAAAAAATAGTAAACCAAAGCAATAGACTGTTGTTTTCATGGCAAGAACATACAATACTCTGTTATTAATTATGCTAGTGGGGAAAAAAAAAAAAAGAAGATAATAAAGAAATCAAGAGATTAAACACTTTAGTTTTCATAGAAAAAAATACCACAGTTTGAAAAAAGAAGTTTTACTTTGAACTTGCCAGGAAAAACAAATGAAAACTACCGGCATATGGATTTGAGAAAAAGAGCAATGTTGGCATGGAGACCAGACTGGAGGTTCACAAAAATATCTTGTCTTTAATTTCATGCAGATTTTTTAAAAAGGAAGGTTTTTTTGTGTCAAGCCATGCTGCAGCACTGCCTGATAATGAAAACAAAAACCACCACCACAAAATCCTGTGCCTGCCAGGCTTCTGCTTTCCCAGTAATGCAAACGGTAACAGAAGAAAACCCCCAGTCAGAGAAAAAGGCAGAGGTTAGAGAATCCTACCAGGGCCTGTAAGGAGGCTGCTTCCCATGACCAACAGTGTTCCTCCTTTGCAAAGTTACACCTACAAGTAACCAGATCATAGCAGGGGCCACACATTTCCTCTGCTGCCTTGGGTAGTGCTTACCTTAGGCACCTTTGGTCCCCTGATCCTCCCTTGGCGCATCCCTACAAGGAGTGTTTGTGAAGTGAACAGGGGGACGAAACTAAACAACCTCTAAGCAGCCTAAACCTAGTCCCAGCCCAACGTATGAGTTGCAGAACATTTACAGACCATTTCCTTCTCCTTCACACAGGGGCTGCTGCTCCCAGGGCTCCTCAGCACTACTCAACAAGCAGCAGTTTGCTCAAGTACACGCTGACATTTTGCTGCAGAGCGAAGCAGGCGTTCTCAGAGCAAATCTGATGTGGTTTTGTGCAGACACCTGACAGGCTGGGTCCATGAGAGCCAACCCCAAGAGAGAAATCCAGTGCAGGGAAACCAAGCCTGATCCCACACAGCCAGGACCCAGAACAGCGCTGATGCCAGTCGAGTTCTGCTCACTCACCACCACAACCTTCTGGCCACAGCTGGGGAATTCACACTGCACTTCCTTGCACTTCCTAATTTTTCCAGCACTAAAATGCTTTTTCTGTAACCCCAATGCATCAATTCCTGTAAAATTACAGTTGAATTCTATCAGAGCATACTATTTCAAAAGCAAGACTCTATCTATTTCACCTGATTTTTGTCAGCATCTTCAAGAAATAAAGACCTGTCCCAAACCAGAGCCAGCAAGAACTTGGCAATGGCTGTTACAGTTAGTGCTTGTGTTTTGGCTCATTTCTCACTTCTCTCACAGTTATGGACAATATTTAATCAATCAAGACAAGCTCCTCTCACCTCTTGAGGAAGTTCCAGCTTAGACCTATCATCCAGTCCATTAGAGTGCAAGCCCATGAGGTAAGGGACAGGAGCGTCTAGAAAATGAAGGAGGGATGCTGGAAGGATAGGAACATACACATGCTGCCACTGAAATGGAAACATTAGTGCTGTGATGGTCTCTGCCACTGTCATCAGCCTCTGATAATCTGAAAAAGATCAAGAAAATTAAATTTTTTTTCACAAATATTTGTAAGTAAATGAATTTAAATTAAAGAAACGAGAACTTGCTTGAAAACAGAAACCACAAAACCCAGTGCTAGCTGAGTGGCATCATAATGAAAACCCAGACCTGCACACCCAGCACATTTTGCTGAAACAACAAAGAGAGCTCAACCCAAAGTAGGTCATTCTACAAGTCATATGGAAATGAGCAAACTGAGCCTTAATGCATGCTAAGTCACTTTCTGCTACCTATACCAGGGTCACCAGGAACACCAGTTTGAATACAGAAGCAGTATTGTAATCAGCTCAGAAACACATCTGAAATAATTTTCTCTGTGCTCAGGGCTTTCTATGGAAGCCTTGGACGAAACCCAAGGCATCTGGTATCTCTCAGATAAACATTTTTTAAAAGAGTGTTTAAATGTCTACAAAGCATGCTGTATAGCAGCCAACCCAACAGTGTGACTGAAATAATCATGCAGAAAATGAATAGGATTGGCTTCCTTTAGCCTTTGCAGTGTACAACCAAAGCTTCAGTTCAATGTAAAAACAACTCATGTCCTCCTAGAACTCAGGAGCAGTGTTCAATGTACCTGTGTAACACACTAAAAGACCATTTTATTTAGCACTGGTGGCTAGAGCAGTTCACATTGCCGGGCCAACATCTCACCCTCCTCATCTGTAACTACAGAGGCATCTCTAAGGGTTTTTGAAATCCCATCAAGGGGGAGGCAACACCAGATGTGTGTTCCAATACAGCTGCTGAAACACCCTGACTGCTTTCCAGCTGCCAGGCTGGAAAGAGTATAAAACACACTCACACAACTACGGCAATTCCTACCTTCAGTCAGGCCATAAATATAGCACAAACTGGAGACACAGGATGCCTTTTCATGATACTGCAACAATATCCAATTCCAGCCAGGAGAGAGGAGGGAAAAGGAGGAAGGCAAAAAAAATCAGTAACCTTCATTAGGGTGTGGGGTATGTATGCCTTCTCCTTTCATGTTTGTAGGACTACAGACACTGTGAAACTCAAAAAGACACCTGAACAGACAGGCTCAGGTGCTGAGGTTTCTGAAGCTGTTGCACACTGTCACAGAGGGCAGATGGAAACTGCAAGAATAACATTTGTTCTAAACACTCCAGAGTCAAGCTTAACCTTACACTTCCCAAGGTTATGGCTTTGATTCCATCCTTTAGCCAGCCTCCACTCAGACTTCAAACAGCAGAAGAAAAAGGGCCACGAAATTCAGATCTTGGCATTCTTGAGTAATTTGGTTTGGGGAAAATGTTGCAGAGTTTGGAGCAAAAAAGAGCTCCACAACCCAAGAGGAACTCAGCACAAGTTTTGCTAACATCACTCATAATTCTGCAACTTAGGCTTTTGATTTTTAATTTTCATATCAAGCTGTGCTGGGGGAAAAGGTTATTGTATGGACCTGTCATTGCCTCACAAGAGACCTACAACAGAAGATCCTTCAACCAAAACAGATGAGAACAGCTTAAACAGGTTACAGTTTTTGCCAAAAGCTTATTTGGACTGAAACACCAATGAACATCACCAGCAACACTCCCCTGTTCTGCCTGGACACCAGCTTCTGCCTACACATCTACGTACAGGTTTGCAGCTTTAATCACAGCCTGACTGCAAAGAAGTGATGAATTAATGATAAACTTTGGGAAGAAGCAGAAGATTCAATTCCATACCCTATTTTCTTCAGTTTTAAAAGGAACTTTAAATGTAGCCATAGACACACAAACATTCCAGCTGGTTTGCATTCTGCTTGTTTATCTGGAAAAACAAGTCTTAGAATAGAAACAGTGTTTTCCTACTACACAAAAACCCCCTGTCTAATCCTGCTGGGTAATTTAAATACAACTTCTCCCTCTGTCATTAAGCTAACTTTAGTATTAGCCTTTCATATTAATTACAAAGTAACATCAATAGTTCAGAATTTCTATCCACTGGGCTGTCACCTCCTTGTACCAGCTATCTGCAAACGCAGCTCTCTGATCCTGCATATCCACATGGCTTAAGCTTTTCCCAACTATTTGGCCTGCCCAGTTGCAGCCTGCAAATAGAAATCTAAATAACTCCTATGTTTTCTTAAGTGTTATACCTACTCTGAGAGGGTATGGAGGAGTTTTTTGGTTTAAAGAAGCAGCAAGCAGCACAGTTCTCGTACCAAAAAATTACAGAAGATTTAAAAATAACAACAAAAAGATTAAAAGAGTGAAGAAGCACTTCAGCAGTGTTGTTGCTCTTGTCCTTTAAATCAAATGGGCTTTTTCTGGTGCCAATGATGTGATCTTTTGGCCTTGTATTGTACACAAGCACTGGTAGGGAAATAATGACATATGACTAGGGCACTGTTAGATGGGAAAGTGCTTGACTGATCACTGTGCAAGGAAAAGAAAATCCACTACTTTTTAATATGGCCACTTAAGAACACAGAAGAGCATGATTTGTTATTCTAATCAATTGCTATAGATAAATACATTATCTCTAAAAGTGTGTATGAGAAATTACACAGTAGTATTTATCTGTAAAAGATTAAAAAAAAAAAAAAGAAATTGAGATGTCCTGTGCCTGGAAAAAGAGGAACAGGATGGGAAGAAGGTGGCAGCTCTAAGAACCGTAATACCACCTCTGCATTTTCACATTCTATCAGAGAGAAGTCTGTCAAGTGCCTACAGAAATCCTCTGACTCAGCCAAATTTAAAACAATTATATGATCACATTTTGGAACATTTTTTCCTTTTAGTCTTCCTACTTCATAGACCATAATGAAATACTGTTGTATTTGCCAAGTAACTCACAAGTAACTTAAAAAAACCCTGTAACTGCAGTAAGAACCAACTGTGGTTCATAGAAGCAGTGGGGTGAAGTATCTCCTATCCTGTGTCTGACAAGGGGATTCAGGCAGCAAGATGACTCCTAAATCCCTGGAGTCATAACAAGAAAATGTCCTATGTAAGAGATCATTTAGGTAGCACAAGAGTAATACTACAAAGAAATTAAACTAATACTTTATATCTCCAGAATGAAGGTAATTTTAAATGAGTGAAGCAAAGATGGGGAGGAGTGATTCAAAAGCAAAGCAGAAAAAAACCCTTTATTTGTACTGTAAAATGGCAGCAGACAGCTGCCACCCAGAAAATAAAACTGTCCATGATCACAGTCTGTCGCAGAAGTGCATTACATTTCTCCTTTTTTTGTTTTTAGCTGTTTAGAAAAATCACCTCCAAGCAGATTTCACAGCTGTCTTAACTCAGTACACACTTTTCAGAAGAGCTCTAGGTTCTCTCTGAGATAAGGAATAAGTCTATTTCACAGTTACAAGAGCAACATAAATTGCAGGAATGCAAACCAGCTCCCACAGAATATCTGGCAAGGGCACTTCCCACAGGCCCCCAGCACCACTGACTCCTTCCAGAGTTCCTCAGCACTGGCTCAGCACTTGTAGTAGCCTCAAATTCTGCCCTCTCTTACAGGCACTGCGTGCCTCTAACATTTTTCCAAATGGTAGACAGGTCTCTCAACAGGACAATCAAATTGAGGCATTCATTCCCTACACTTGACTCACAGCAATCCAAAACACACAAGGTTGTGCCAACATCGTGGGACAAAAGAATTTCCAGAAGCATCAAGTCAGAAACATTTCAAAGGAATCTTAAACCAAAACACTTTCACTGCCAAGTGAAGTTACTCCTACTCCAAGGACTGATGGAAACTTAAAACACTAAAATAATTTGTTTCAAAAAGAATTGCACTTGGCAACAAAGTCATAGAGGCATATAATTATGAAAAGGTTTGGGCTGGAAGGGACCTCATCTACTTCCACCAGACCTCCAAGAGGTTTGGGGTTTGGTTTTCATTCTGGTGGTGTTTCATTATTTTGTGTGTGTTTGTTATTGGGGTATTTTTTCAAGCAAATCTTACAAATCCGCTGATCCTGACACATACTGTTCTAAACCTAAATCCACCCAATGAGTATCATAATCTCATCTGACCTAGGAGAATAAGAAATTATCTCAGCCACCTCAGCTGTCATGGGTTTGAGCACCAGGAGATTTAGCAAACTCAAAGAACATTAAAAAACTTAGTATTCATATTCTGAAGGACAACCTAGACCTCACACTGGTGTGCATGCAAGAACATAAAAAAGCCTTTACAAAAATAAAGCAATTTCTGATTCCACTTAGAACTGAGTGCACCATCACCTCTATTTCCATTCAGTATTTCCTGTTCACAAACAGCAAAAACCAGATGTTACTCAACCATACGGAAGAAAGAGCAAAATACATTAGGAGCATATTCCAGTTGAAAAGAACAACAACAAAAGCAAACAAACAAAAAAAACCCAAAAAAAAGCACAGGGATTAAATCCCTCAGAAAGTCCTTCAGAGAAGCTATGGTTCAAAATAAATTGGCTACTATAACTGAGAAGGCACTGCTGCAGGCAGCTCACCCAACCTGAATGTTAAAAATCAGCAAACAAATAACAAATTCTTTTTCTACTGAGAAAAGACTTTTCAGCCCAAAACTACGGTGAGATCTTGACAGAGACAAGGCACCTCCATAAGGTACAACACAGCCCAATTCAGCCTAAGTTCAGGATGAGGCAGGAAACTGGATAGAAACTGTCCTAACTGATCCCTCATCCCTCTGAACTCCAAATGTCTGTGCCTGCGAACAAGAAACTCAACTGTTCCAGGGCTATTTTAAGCTCCTTTAATTAGCCACTGATCAGACACCTGGAAAGAGCCCAAGACAGAAAGCTGAACCTATTAAAAGGACTTGGAAAGAGAAGCCAGAATACAGTAGGCAAGCCCAGAAGTGAGCTGAGCTCCAGCCTGGGACAAAGGAGCACTCCTAAGGCCACAGCCTGGAAGGAGATCTGGGAGCACTGTTCCCACACGGAGATGCACACATGGCTTTTCTGCAGAGCTTCCAACCCAACGAGGATTCCAGAGCACTGCTAAGGGCCAACACAGCCACAGCCTTCTTCAGATGAAAGGGTTGATGTTTGAACCCTCCACTGGTGGGACACAAGTATCCATATAAACAAACTCCCCTTCAATCTCAAACATATCTCAAACCTAACCCATTTCTGGGGAAACCACAAAAGCTTGTGTGCTAGATAAGTACTTCTAGATTTGCTATGAACAATAAGTAGAGCAATTTGTTTTTTAAATCAAAGAGAGTAACCACTACAGAGTTCAGTGAGTTTTTTTGACTGCATCTGAATTATTGCAAAGTTTTTCTCTTGTAGTTCACAGTGTCTACACAATGAAACAACGGTGATGTAACACCCTGCTGCCATTACACACTTTTAATTACCCTGCCTGTATACACTAATCCCTCATTGGCTTTAGTGTATGCACAGTTCTTAACACACTTAACACAAAATCTGTATTTCATGCTTGGAGAAGGTTGCTGGTAACTTCAGGTTACATTTTGTAAACAGCTACCATTTGTGTTCTACATATTTCAGCAACAGCTCAAGGGAAGAAAACACCAAAACCAAATTTCAATAACACCATGGATTAGCCCTGTTTTTTTCTTGGGGTCTTTTAGGCCTCCTAACCATTACTACAAAGCAGCGTTCAAAATGCAGGCTCTGTTTAAACCAGACCATTCAGAATGGATGAGTCTGGACTAATGCTAGTCAGCTCAGGACAGAAAAAAAAAAAAAAAAAGAGGTTGAGAAATTATCTTCTGGCATTATGCCACACACTCTGTGTTAGAGCAACAGGATGCAGAAGGTCAGTATCCACAAATTTCAACACAGAAAATAGATACCACTCCCACACTACTCACTAATTGATAAACATGCTATTTCAGTCCAGTTGCTGCCTATCCTCTTCAAAGCAAGCTTTGGCTGTGTGGCTCCAGCTATAACTGTTTCAAGCCCTGAACAGAGATTCGGGATTTGAATTCAGTCAAAACTTTTTTTCAGGTACTTATCTTTCAAAGTAACAACTGAAATGTGACTTTGGGTACCCGAAGAGAAAATTGTATTTGCATGATTAACTCTTCTTCAGAACCAGAAGTATAATTAGCTGTGTATCTTCTCGAAATGCATGGCTGGTTCTGCAGAGATAGCAGGGAATTCATCTAGACAGCTAGACAGGAATGTGGAAGGAGGCAAACTGCTCTATCCAGAGCCAACAGTAAAGGGGTCAGCCAATCCATGAATGGAGGAGACTACGTGAAAACCCAGTTTTAAGTTTAGGTGTCTAACAGCAGGAGCCAATGCAACTCTCCAAACAACTCCAGTGCTTTTCTTTACATTAAGACCTGCACACAGATCAGCCAGACTGCATTAGCATGCTCATGCCACTTTAATGCACCTATTCTGTTGTTTGTGTGGTTTTTAGAATTCAAGACCTTGTGCCAGTACAAGATAAGAAAACAAACCCCAAGTACTCACGCTGTGAATAAAGCAGTATCTGAAACTCCAAAAGGGCACAAGTAAAGAGTTGAACCACATTTTCTACTCCAAGCAATTCAAAAACTTCTTTAACCGGAAAATCAAACAATGGTAGTTCACTGGTGCTTGGCCTCTGGCAGATAATTGGTCCATAAACACCTGAAAATTTTAATGACCTTCCTGCTGGAGGAAGAGGAACCTCATAGAGAATATTGTAGATGTAGCTTTCTAAAGGTAGCGGTGGTGGCTGAGGTGAAGTCACTGCTTGGTGAAGTTGTTCTAGAACTTTCTTACAAGCTTTCATGAAAGACATCGGAGTAATCAGACAAATGCACTTTGAGACATAGAGAGTGTCTCTGCTGATGTCATAGGAGTTAAATCGCTGTAGCTTTGAGACAGAGGTACCATTGCAGTCTCCAGTGCTGCTGCAGCTCTCCTTGTCATTGCTGGGTGGGGTATGAAGAATGTCATATTCAGCGTTGTGCATATGATACAATGTCTGCATTGCACTGCAGATCTGTTTGCTAGTGACTTCCTCAAAAAACGTGAGAGAAAATCCAAATGTCCGTGAGCCATCTTCACGAGTAATAATAAAAGAGTGGAACTGAGGTTCTCTGGAATCTGCTTGTGTCTTGAAAGCAAGCCCTTTAGGCATACACAGCTACAAAAAAAAGGGGAAGGTGAGATAATATCCATTAAAACACACTTTTCTCTCCCCCTGCCTCCAGAAGCATCGGTGAAAATGGGATTTAGAACCCACAGAGTGCCATCGCATTTCACTTTAAATTCTATTAAGTGTTACATTTCTGCACAATACAGGGGTATGGCTCTAAATCAGAAAAACAAAAGGAATGTATCAAAAGGGCTGCATGCAATTTCTATTGAAACTCATAACCATTTTGCTACCAGCCTCAATGGGAATAAATAACAAAATTCAAACCCAAATAAAGGAAAGTATCTTGGTCATCGAGACCAGAAATCTGACAGAGAAAAGTACTATATTTTATCTAAATTAAGATACATCACATTCTATTAAATGGAAAAAATCATGCACAAAAAAACCCATTAATTAATTGCAGACTAATTTATTTCTCCAATAATTCCCTAGAATGTAACAAAAAAAAAACCCCAAAAGCCATTAAGTGATACTGACCATTCCCACTGCATCCTGGTCAAAAGGGTTCCATTCAACATTCTCAGGATAGCGAGCGAGAACTTTGGATTTAAATGTGCGTCTTAATGGAGTCTGTTCAAAGTTTTCCCCTGCAGATGAAAGAAAAATACAGAAGTAAGTATTTCATTCCCTTTCTAAGCACAAACAAGGCCAAAAAGCAGGACATCGGCAGCTAGATGTGAGGATAAGTGAATTAAGGACACACTCCTTTTAAGAGAAACAGAAAATGCAAGACAGTTTGTTAGCATATAGTCAGACTGCAGATATTAGCTAGGATTAGCATTGTAACATTTCTGAGTCGTTAAGTATCTGTGCTTTTCCTTAAGCTTGAGATTGTGGTCATGATTGTCTAAGTCACTCTTCAGGTATTTCTGATTCTCGTTAAAACATAGCTAAAGCTTCAGTTTTGGTGCAATGCTGTTACTGAAGAAAAGCACAAACAGATACAATGCAAAGATTATGTAATTTTTAGATAGACATACAAGTGACATCATGAGATCTCTTAATTTCATTATCAAGACTCAGGAAAAAAGATAATCACCATCTATTGCAAGAAGTTAGCTGTGAAGGAAGAGTCTAGAAGGTTAGAAGATCAAGAACCACATAAACGTCCATGAAGAAAGAGGATCAGATTAACAAAGTGCTTTTTTTTTCCCCACACTTTTCCCTTTACCTTCTGTTGCACTTGAAATGAAACGGCTGCCACCATCTCGGGTTTTAGAGGCCTGTATATACTGGCATAAAGCTATATAACAAATAAAAACAACACTGCATTATACATTTCATACTGTTGACTGCGATCACATCGCTAACACATACCAGTAAAAACCACACAAATACCCAGAATCAGCATGCACGACAGGCTACTCTCCTAATATGCTTTTTATACATCTACAACTTTGACAAATTTATTTCTAGAAGGAGATAATCATCATGTAAGAGAAGCTCATTGTTCCCACAATCAGAATACTGATGCAGCAGGAGGAACTAGATGATTGTGAAATTAAAAAGTTTTACATGTTAACTACAAAACATTCCTGAAGAGCAGATGATGAACCCAACCCCAAGGACAAGACCATTTCAAGGCCTTTAGAACTGTATGAATTTAAGTGGCATGGTCCAACTTTCCACAAGTGCTATCCATACACCAGACTGGCTGAAAGCCTTGTGTAGAAGCTCCTAAATTTCTTCTTGGAGCAATGGCAGTTCATTGTGATAGCAGAGAACTTTCTGCAGTAAATATTCTGAGTGTGAGCAGTTGCTTTAAAAAAACAAAAACGTACAACTGCGTATCTTAAAATAAGCTTAGCTACATTACTAGAATGCAATTAGCTAAATGAGCATGCAGCTGTTGACAGCTGCACTAACAATCAGGCACAATTGCATGAAATCACATGCTTTAAATAAACAGAACTATTTCAGCAACACCTGCAAAAGAGAAAACACTCCAACTCCTCTCTTATTTTCTTACATACAGCAATTACAATAGAAATTGATTTCGTAATTGGTTGGGTTTGTTTTGTACTTTCAGAGTAATAGTTGAAGTTCAATTTCAAAGCCAAGTTAGAATCTTTATTTGGCACAACACTTACTTCCACTAAGTAGCCATAGATAGAGATGGTTACAGCACCGCCTGTCCACAACACAGAACCTAAAAAACGTATTACACCAAAAACCAAACTCCATTTCCACTGAATCCTTAGCTTAACGAGTCACAGCTGAGAAGTCTGGTAACTCTGGATTTTCTTTATACTAAGCCTTAAATGTTATCTCAAACAGGGAACTTGAATCAGGACCTAGGACAGGTCTCGCAATACCCAAAATATTCACATCTATTTTGCTAATTCTCTGCATTTTAGTATTGAAGGAGGGATTGTTTTTATTATTTGTCTGAAAAAGCAACCGCTCATTTTTTGAATGCAAAACCACACAGCTACATAATTTATTAATCTGTTCAATCATATAATTCAATAATACCATCGTTCAGAAAGAAAAAAATGTGTATTTGGGGAAATCTGAAACATATAGAGAGAGGAATAGTTAGGAAAAACCAGGACACGACTTCACTGAAATATAACTATCTTGTGAAAGAGCAGAGCCAAAGACAGAAAAGATAACAGCATTTCCGCAGTTAAAACAACCATAAAAAAATTAAAATAAGCATTTAAAGAAACTTTCAATCTCCCAGAAAGAAAAATGGATATAATGGCACATCTCTACTGACACAAACATACACTCAAGTGAAGTCAGTCCTCTGTAAAAAGCTTTTAAAAATATGTCAGGAGATATAACACACCTACTATTTTCTATATTTACATCTGTGCAGATGATGTAATGTCAACTTTTAGATAATTGAGGAAAAACCTCAGACATGTACTAAGCTGTTTTGTTCCTTGGCTGTTTTTTTTTTATCTTCCACATACGTAGAAGAGAGAAAATATATGAAGGCCAAATTTTCTCCTGAACTTGGAAACCACAGAGCACAATCACTGGGTTCACCTATGCACAAGGCTGCACCTGTTTTAATAAAATAAAAAGAAAAATCTGTGACTTGAAGAGCTTTTCATCAAGATTATTAACACTGCAAAACACGTGACGCTCACAATTAAAAAACCCCAAACAATTAAAAAATCCCTTACAATTAAAAAACCCCAGACCCTATCAAACACTGAATGGATGTTTACCTATTTAAAGAAGCCTTGCACCATCTCCTCCCAAGAGACATTCTCGCCAACACACTCTTAAATTTTTTAGAGCTGGAGCCTGTCTGTAATTTAATGAAAGGACTGAAATTGATTTCTGGAAACCACTGAGTCCTGATCCAGACAGAAACGCAAGGCAAGCCTCCCAGGCCTTGCTGCCATCCATCAGGGCACTCAGCTGTTGCACAGACCCTGCACCTGCCAGAGTGCCTCCCTAGCAGCCTTCTCTCCTCTCCACACTGCCCTGCTGGAATGCTGGCTGCCAGCTCAGCAGGATGCTCCTCTTCTCTTCCACAGCAGCACAGTCTCCCATCTCCAGCTACCTCTTTTGGGAGAACCCTCCTGCTTGGAATACCACAAACTGCTGGACCTTCAGACTGGGCCATGTGGGCTTCCCAAGATACAAGGCAGGGAATGCCAAGAGACAGCTCACCAGCCTTGGAAAAGTACAGCCCAGGTGATCTGTGCAGCTCGAGGACACTGGACACCCTGGTTTCTTGCCATTACAAGTAATGGGAACCTGAGCAGCAATACTTCCATTGCCTGGGCTCTCCCTTCTCTCCTCTCTACTGATTGTCGCTAGACAGCCATCAGCAGTGAGGAGAAGGAAGTCCACAAACAATATTTGCTTACATCCAGAGGCAAAAAGCAATTACCCCTAAATTTCTAAATTTACGATCAGCCTCAAACACAAGACATCCTGCTCCAGCAAAACATCAACTGCAGCACATCTCCAGCAGGCAAAAATAACTCAAGGTTTCGAGATCTGTCTCTGTGTGAATTAAGAGTCACAGAATCAAAAGGACACTCTGAGTTGGAAAGGACCCACAAGGATCAATGAGTCCAACTCTTAAGTAAATGGCCATACAGGGATTAAGCCACAATCTTCGTGTCATTAGCACCATGCTCTGCCCTGACCAACTGAGCTAATCTTGCTTTCCTTCAGTTAGCTGATTAATTCAGTACTAATTGAATTGGTTTTGATAAAAATGGTGAAGAGCAGTTTTAGCAAATGCAAGATACCAACCCACCGACAGAAATGGACAGTTGTATTCTACAACTGAGAATATGAAGGCATAAGTGAAAATAAAAATATGATGTATCCTGTAAGTTTATATGGAGAGCAAGTCCCCACACTTAACAACTATCAAAGGACTGCTATCATCAGATCATGTTTTTCACGTGGTTTCTCTCCTTTAGGAGAAGTAATGGCTAGAAAGCACTTTCCTTATCCAAGTTACAGTAAAGAGCTCTTTAAACATTATTTATCTGTAAATAATTTCTTTATTTTATACAACTTCCATGTAAAAGGGAAACTTTGGGGTTTTTTAATAGAACACAATATTACCTGAAGACTAAAGAGGTCTTTCAAACACCATTGATGTTCCTCACATACACATTTACCACTCAGGCGTTTGTTATAGCATAGGTAAAGCTCTACAAAAATCAAGATGCAAACTGTCCCAAAGACTGCAAAGCTTCAACTACCTCGGATTTAAATCAGAATCAATGATCAAACAGCTACAACTATAAGATTATTTGTCAGGAAATGTCAAACGACATATGAAATCCGTAAATATAAACACCCAGAAATACTTCAGGAAATTTCAGGCCAACATGCTTCTCAACATCAAACCTTTAAAACAATCAGAATCTCATTGCATTTTGTAATGCAAATAATAGCATAAAAGCATAGAGAAATATAATTTCACCAGGCACAGTACAAATCCACAAGCACTGGTTTAGTGCAGCCCTGGCCCTGCACCCAGCAGGGGAATGACAGTGAAACAGAGCATCTCAGAATTTCTTTGTCATTGGAAAAAAAACCACCCCCTCTGGCATCCCACTCAAAATAGGAACAGTAAAACAATCTGGATTAAAAATAAGCAAATAGAGAATAAAGAAAGGGTTAACAAAGATTAACATTTCACTAATCCAATTTAGCCACACAAACAGCTTAATTAGCTCATGGGGATCCCCCAAAACAGGAGGGAAGCAAAGAGCAAACCACAGGCACAGAGGTTCTGAAACTGGTGAGCTGAAGAAAACACAGACTAGAGTTTTAATACCTGCTAACTCCTGAAGCCACCCCTCCTCCTGAGGCCCAGCTCTCTACCTGCTGGCTCCTGCCACGCCAGGTAATAGATTTTTCAACACCAGCAACCACCACCTGGCTCTGGTAATGGCCTTTGCTTCCCCTCCCGTTTTTCACACTTTATCAACCCTCCTCATTAAACATGATAGTTCCCTGCTGTCCTGGAGATAGCTAAGCACCTGCCTGCCTGTGGCCAGTGGTGACTGAAGCCCTTTTTTGCTTTACTTTACCTATTAAGCTGGTTTTATCCCAACCTGCGAGCTTTCCCACATTCACACTTCTGATTCTCTCGCCCATCCCACAGGAGGGGAGCAAGAGTGTGGGGGCTGAGTTAAACCACACCACTGTGAAATTTAAGAAGACACACATAAAAGACTTAAGTTATTAAAGTCAGCTTGCTTATCTCACTAGCTAGACACAACCTCTGAGGAAGTCTCCCTGGCTGAGGGATGCCCAAGACTGCAGACTTGGCCTGGCTCTTCCTGGGCAGGCTGAGCTCTGCTGAGAGCAGTCTCAGACCACAGTAGGCACCAACTGGATTAAATCTCACAGGAGAGGCAGGTAATTCTCCAACACCTCCCCCTCACATCTTTTCAGTAAACTGAACCTGATGGACTGAACTGTGTGCATAAACCAAACTACAAACCTGCTCAAGATGACCAGAATGTTGAAATATGTTACATTTAGTTGGAAGATCTAGTTAGAACCAGCACCTCTTCATAACTGCATGGGAGCTCACCTCACTGCTCCAACAGCCACCTAATACTATTTGCAGTGTAGAGAACCACAATAGCCCTTCAGTTCTAACTTCATTTACACCACCTTAAATTATGCTGTCCTACATATCTGTAATTTGGACTTCATAATTACCAGCACATTAGAACAGCTAATGCACGCACTGCAAGTATCCTATGCTGAACTAACAAGTACACCTAATTTTATCAGTACCTTCCTGAGTCACCTAACATTGAACATAAACCACATCATCATGCAGATTTGAAGAGTATGCTGGAAACCTCCCTGGCTCTCATTTTTATGCTGCTCCCTCTTCTTACCTGTGTTACTTCTCTTGCTGCTCCACCTGTGAGCAGTGGACAGCAGTGTCTGTGTCTTGATCTGATGAGAATTAGTAGGACTTACAAACTCAGAGACACTACATGGAGTTTCCAGCCTATGCAGGACAGCATTGCTTTGGAAGTCTCTGCATGATCATATCCATATCAACGGATATGACTTCTTTATAAGATTATAACGAGAAAAAGAAATGTTCCAGAAACTAAAATTAAAACATCCAATTCAAAAACTGCAAATGCCATCTAGCAAGCTTTCCTCAGCTTTGAGCGGGAATAAAAAGAATGAACTCTGAAGGTCTAATTTTAGCTCCTTCCTGATTTACCCAGAGAAAAATATGATTCACTGCCTTATGCATCCCTCTTCAGGAAAAGAAAGGGGGAGAAAAAGGGTCTTCCCAACAGAGTAATAAGAAAAGGTTAGGTTACACAACTTGCAGATTTACCTACTCATGACCTTGCATAGATGCAACATGTATCCACAAGCATTGCTTGCAAATTTCTAATGCACATTCCCAAGAACACTTTTACATGTTTCTAACAATTCAAATTTCCTTGCTGACTAGTTTGCTTCTTTGTAAGAATGCTTTTAACCCTGTAATCAATATCTCAATCATTCTGCTCTGTAAATACCACACTGCCACAAAAAGTTTCCATTTACATACTAGAACAGTGGCTTAAGTTGTCCTTAATGAGAAAGGGCAAGCTTGATTTAAAAAAAAAAAGTCAAGGATACTTTGCAAACAAAACCTTTTTTAAACCCAATCGTGGTCTTTTGTACGTGCCATCAATTTACTATTCGGCTTTAATATTTAGAAAGTGACTGCAGTGCTGCAACTCTAAAAATTATGCAAGACTAAGAACTGTAGAGGAACTTCTTCCTGCATATGAGCTAAAAAAAAAAAGTCTTTGAGCAGCTATTTCAGATGTAGACTGGCTCAATTTTCCCTCTATGACAATAGAAAGAAAGCCAGAAGAGGCTACCCTAGTTACCAGGAAAAGTGCCTCATAAACAAACTAAATGGTGGTGAAAGACTGATTTTAAAGCATCATTAATACTGCCACCTTCATTTGTTCATCAAGTCCACTCATCTGCTCAAAATAATTAAACAGCAAAGATCCAGAAGGCTCAACTGGTTCTGATTAAGTGGTTTACTGCTTCCAACCTGCCAGGCAGCTTCTTTCTTTAAATTCCTGTGATACAGCCTGTTATTAATTCAATTCATTCTGTCTTGGTGTACATTTACTGCACACATGACATCTTCAAATAAAAAATTCTTATATAGCATGCAATTAAAACATTAACTTTATTTTTTTCACATAAAGACACTTACTGGAATCTTTCAGCACACAGAGGTTTTGTATCAATTTCTGCTGTCACTAAAATGAATGTCTTGAACTAAATATAAAACAGCTTCAACATGAAACAGTCACACTGCTGTAATTAACAAATGAATAAGAACAATGAGAATTTGTACCAGCAACAGAAACTATGAGCCACACACTAAGGGCAGCTTTCCTGTACTACTCAGCACAGAGGATCCAGAGAAACTGGATTTAGGATTGAGAAGACCCTACAGAACCCTACAACCATATCCTCCACCTCTGCACTTTCTGCAGCACAGTTCAAAGAATCTTATAATGGTGGGAAGCCTCCCAGCTTGCGCAGGGTGGGGGACTGGAGACAGAGCTGACCATGACAGCCAAAGAGCAGAGGTTTTCACAACTGTGGGCTGCAAGTCAAAAGTCAGGCAACAAGGGGATCTGAACAGCACCTGGACTACAGACACCATTCAGAGAACAGCCTAATTCTACCCTGCTTCAAATTTTAAAATGCTATATAGCACAAAGACATCTTTCAGTGAAAATGGTCATCACAGATTATTTTCAAAATGTCCTTTTCTCATTCTTGGGTTTTGAGTGAAAACTTTTTAAGTGCAAACCATGCCTGTCAAAGGGTCTAACACAAAGGACAAAAGTTTCCAATGATACAATATATCTTATTGCAAAAGATACAAGTAACACTTAGACTGACCTTAATCCAAAAACAGCAGCTAATATCATAAACAGCAGTAGGATTCCCAGTTCAGCCAGCCAACATCCTCAGTACACAAAATAAGGCTACAGATATTATAATAAATAATTGTGTTTATCAAACATAAAATTACTTCAGCTCCAAAATTCATGGTCCAAGTCTAAATAAAAATAGTGGACTGGCAAAAGAGATAGTGTGCACACACTTCTGGAATCCACACTGTAGAAAAGATGTAAGTATAGAGTAAATAAAGGCAATTTGGGGACAGGGAGGCACTGGAGGAAAGAGATGGTATGTACACTGAGAGATTAGAGGACTTCCTGATGAGTCAAACTGACAGATGACCAGCAGCTGACCTGATTATGTTGTGAAAGCAAATACAGGTGCTTGAGATGCATGGAAGGATGGAAAGAGTCAAGCCAAGAATCAGTATCTTAAAGGCAAAAGAGTCTGGTTAAAAATAAGACTTGGCCTATTTTAACTCACCAACAGAAATGGAAAAATATTCTATTTTCAAGTCCTAAGAGAAAAATGGGATTATCAGCAAGTAACTAAATTACATGGTCTGGACCATAGTAGATGTGAAATGAGATGGCAATCTGTTGATGCAATCTAGCCTTTAAAAAACATAGAAGAAAAAAAAAAAGGCTAAAACCCTAGATCAAGCTTTCTGGAGAGCAACAAACACCATTCTGATTTTTCAGAACCCCCTATTCTAATATTGAAGAAAAACCCTTTCAACACATACACAGAGAGCTATTAATACAGTACGAATTAGACAAATTTTACTTTTAAAACAGAAAAATTCTCTGATTCCTTCTTTAACAAATATTAAACCATATTTAACTGGAGAAAAAAAGCACCTCTCTACAATGCAGGAAATAAACATCCAAAGTTTGGCAGACTAAGGTAAGAAATTCATTATACAAGAATTCTTGGAATAAAAACCATGAGTCAAGAAAAGATGCAGCTGCCAAATCTGTGAGCAAAGAGCCACTCCATCAATAGACAAATGCTTTCAGATTATGACTTGCTTCCTTCCTTCCAGTTCCTCCTCCTTAAACAGAGCTGCACGTATTTCTCATTAAAGAGGACTCCCTTCTCCAGAAAATCTCTTGCTTGGACATACACAAAGAAGAATTCTTCCCTTTTATCCTGGAACACATAAACCCTCTGTCCTACACTCCCTATCCCCCTTCCCCCATTGCCAAGACCACCTGGCAAAGCGCAAGCTGAAGTGGTGCTTAGACCACTTAATTTGGTACTGGAACTGGGACTTGAACACTTTTTAAAGCAAGTTAAATTATCCACATGAGAAAAATCTTCAGGGTCACTTTCCTTTTACTGCAGGACTGCTGCTGAAGCAACTGGAATGAGGTGTTCCAACCCCTGTAGCAACCATCATCCCACTGGATTTGTAACAGATCTACCACTTACGATTTTCACAGCTGGGACTTCCTCTAAAACCTTCTTTAGAAAAGTTAGTGTTCCACTTTCCCTGCCAGAAAGGGGAAGG
Organism: Vireo altiloquus; assembly: GCA_013396875.1. NCBI lineage: Eukaryota > Metazoa > Chordata > Aves > Passeriformes > Vireonidae > Vireo > Vireo altiloquus. Next base: position 802,830 of record VZRF01010036.1, read on the forward strand.
CAAAGCAAGTTCAGTGCCTGCCTTTCTAAAACAAAGGTGCAAATATGAGATACAAACACACAGGTATGGATCTCAAGGGCAAGTGAAATGCATGTGGATGGAGCACCATCCTTCCTCTGGGAAAGCTGAAGGGCTTGCTTTAGAGGAAGAAGAGAAAAGACAAAAAAAATAATCAGTCATAATAGGCTCTGACTTTTTTTCCTGTTTGTCATCTAGGGAACCCACACTTCCTTGTAACAATCCCTTATCTCAATCCAAGGAGAACATACTCCTTTGAACATTCAACTGACAGTAAAATTCTTTCTACTGCAGACTTTAAAAAAGTGAGAAAGACAAAAAAGAGAGTTAACCCTAACCTGTTGACTGTTAAAGGTCCTGTTGTTTTCCCATTTTCTTTTGCTTTCCAAAATCCAAGAATAGTAACATTTCAAAAATCATAACACAAAGAAACTCACTGTGAAATGAAATAAAAAACAAGAGGTCATTTTGCTAACTGGCTATTCAGTGCAAACTCTGCCTGATAAAATAATCTCTTGATCATTCACTCCTTTGATAGGTAAATTCTTCCAAGCCCTTTATGGCAAAGGAAAATCTAGGAGTTAATAGACACCCATTCATCATTTAAGTTTCAGCATTCATCTAGCTGGTAACAAAACATATTGCCACACACACTCTGGAATCGTTTCAAATGCTGCAACAATGAATTTAAAGCACCACTGAAAAATAGCTGAGGCCATCTGCATTCTGTGATTGTAAGGTCAGGAAACCAAAAGCTTTTGTTTTTATTGTTCTGGTAGTGTTTCAAGGAAGGCGGGAAGAGGTGGGACAAGGAAGTGGCAGGACAGAGTAGTGGCAGAAGAAACCAACAAGAATCTAAAGCAGCTTTAAAAAAATAAACAAGAAAAAGTCCTCATCTTGCATCTTTAAAAGCACCCTAAACATTTTCCTATAGTTTTTCTTTTTGTACTCCTTTGTATGCAATACAAGAGGGCAGATGGACAATATAAAATACAATGTATTTTAATCAAGACTGTCTGGCAGAAATTTTCAATGAAATGGTCTTAAAACCAGAATTGTTTTACTAAACCACTCTTCTGCTCTAGGCCAAGCAAAAAGATTTACAGAAAGATATTTAGGTCTGTTTCCAACTAAACAACAGAAGCAGGCCTCAGAATTTCAATGGCAGGCGTGTTCTCAGCCATGGGGTCGGGGGGACTCACCATTTCTATTACACAATAGATCTGGAATATGTGCACCAGAAGACACTGAAAAGGAAAAGGGTGGCTTACCTTCAGAATAGAACACAATTCTTTTATATGTACTAGAAATATATGACAGAAGTGGAAACAAGTATATTTTAAGCATATTTAATATAGAAACCAGCTGTTCTCCTCATGCCCCCCTAAGACTGGCAGATTCAGTGGGACTGCTTCAGCAAAGCCTGAGCACAGACCATTCCAAACAACTCTTCCCAAAATCCATGGTCTCTTTTCAGTGACACAACCAGTTAAACATCTCTACTTTTTGTGCTCCCACAGGCTTTTGGCTCTGAGGATTGATGGAAACACATCTGTGTAAAAGCACAAGGATCAAATCTTTCTGAAGCACTTATCCAATCCTTCAACCAAGTATTTCCATTCTTTTAGGATACCACTGAGGTTTCCATTGAAAAGGAAAAACATATTTTAAAGAACACATGAAGTCTTTCAGCAGGTTTCAACAACATACAAAGGTCACAAAAATACAAAAAGATCAGCTATATTGTCATTTCAGTACTCCAGTCCTGGCCAGTAAGCTTCACTTTATTACCTAACCTCTGAAAATAGTGCTTTGCAGTACCTCCTTAATAACGACTGCTCTCTTTCTGAATAAAACAAAAAATCTCTTGTAAGAAAGTCAGGTTGCTTGACAGAAATCAGGAGTGATTTCTAATCACAAAAAATTAATCAGATGTGCTGACAGTTTGGTCAACGGATATGACAAACTCCAAAGTTTATCTCTGCTCTGGCTGTATCCTTCCTTATCATCTCACCACCCATACCTGCTAAGCTCTCTTCCTTTTACATGTAAACCTATCAAGCTATCAAGCTCACTCTTCTTCTCCACAAGGTAAGATTCATGTTTGGTTAAAAAAACTCCTCACGTTTTCAACATGAAAATTGGATTAGAACAGGAAGAACCAAAGTTCAGTACTTTTATTCAGTCCTGAAAACACAAATCTCAGGCCCAAGTTAACCACTTACCACTGTATCACCACTGTGATCAAGGTCATAAACAAAGACCTTGGTATGGACAGGAGAGACCACAACAACAGTTGGATTGGTTTGCACAGCCATAAAATCTCTGCCAGATGAATTCTGAGAAGTGATATTGATACTGATAAACTGAAAAGATACTGATAAATGGAAATTTTACCAGTCTTCAGCAAAACCTCCAAAGGAGTCACTTGACATTTCAATTTTAAAAGCAGTTTATGTGACACTTCCCAGAACTCACACATGAAAGACACAGAAAGAGACATGACAGCCTTATGCTGGCACCAACCTTGTTGACTTAAGGGACTCATTCCTTCCCAATGCAACTCTAAGGGCAGCTCAGAGGGACACTGCTGGGCTTGGGGGCCAAAATTAGGAAACAACAGCTGGCAAGGGAGCTTGCTGAAAGCAGCAAGTTAAGGAAGAATAACAAGTAACATATGCAAATAACAGAAAATCTCCTAAAAGTTGATGCTTGTACTGCAAAAAAAATCTTCCAAACTCACCTGAAGCCATGTTAAAGAGTATCTGTTTCTGTAAAACCAACCTTTTTTCCTCACTCAGACACTGAAATGTTGCTTTCCCTGCAAAGGTTGCTTTTGCCTGCCATGTTACCTATCTCCCCATAGCTTACCCATGAAATGAGACAAAGTTTCTTTCTCAAAATGCTTCAGTATCTATATGTAAATGACTCAATACAGATGTACACATTGTACCTGACTGTGGCTGATCATAGAACCAGAAAAAAACCCCAAAAAACCCTAAATAAAATAGTCAGTATTCTACACTTCTACAGGAAAGTTTGAAATCAATGGTCTCTTGCCCATCAAACAATAAGCAAAGCAGCATTTTCCTGGAAAGACTAAGAAACACGCCTTGAGCAGAAACACTCCAAGCAAATTCTACATCATCCATCAGTTTGTGCTGGAATGCTCGATAATTTCTCTGTGCAATAATGGTTTAAGCCTCACAGGGATAACATTCCAGTTCGCTGCAAACTTGACTACAAACCACAAATCCAAAATGGTTGTCAAGAAATTGAGAGGGTAATTACTGCACAGCGTGCACCAGTAAGTAATTGCTTCTGACACTGTCACTTCATGTGCATCATTTCTGCTACATGAGCCCTGCAGCTTAGTGGGAATTCAAAAGATAAGTATGAGACGTCATTACCAAGAACACTCAAGGAGGACTTTCCTAAGCCAAAAGACAGATAAAAAACAGTTGTGGTGTTTTGTAACCTCAGAATCAATAACTCAAAGAATCAGGAAAAAAGTTATTATTTGTAAATGGTAGTATTTCCCATACAATCCACTCAAGATCTGTTCATGTAGCCTCTCTCTTGCAAAATAAACTGTAAAAATTCCCAAAAATAACAGGAAAAAAAACCCAAACAACAAAAAACCCCTGATGGACAAAAAGCCAAACCAATCCATTTTCATACACCCTATCTCAGTAAGTCAAAATTCCTATGGCTTTTTTAAAAGACTTTTAAAAACAAAGTTGTAAACTTTAGTTCTTTAGACTCTGTTATAGCACCTTAAATTTTTTCTCAAATCAAGAACTTGTAACCTTTCTCCTCCCCCACACGTTGTCAAAGAGCCTTCCAAGTAAACCAAATTTATAACTGAACACGGAAGGGTGGAAGACTGAAGAGTTTTGTGGGTTTTGAGGGGATTATTCTGTAAAGCACATAGCTCAATTTCACCTAAAATACAAATATGATAGTGACAAAATTGGCATTACAGAAACATCACCAATAAACTGTGGCTTCAAATGTAGTTCAGTAAAGTACAGCTCCTTCCCCCTTACATCAGCTCTGCCATTCTTTATTCTACATATCAGCTACCCTAGCACGTCTGCCTCAGTTCCCAAAGAGACAAAAGACCTTTCTGGCACTCAAACATGGCAAACAGCTCCAGCTTCTTGGGAAAAGATAGAGGGGGTAGGGAAGAGTGGAATAAGCCATTATCTGGATTAAAACGTTTCACATGTGCCTGTGTACGTCCAGCCAAAAGTTGTTGCTATCTGCTGCCTGTCCAGAGTGACCTGTGTGAAACAACAAGTGGTGGGAGCCTTGGTGGCACTGGAGGGGTTTGCCACAGAGTGAACGCCTTGGTCAGCAGCCCCAGAGCAGCAAAGGAACTAAAAAAGCTCCGTTTCAGTCCCAGAATGAATCCCCAAGGGAAGAGGCACATCGTTGGGAACTGTGGGAAGCTCACATGGATACATCCACATGGACAAAAAGAGGAAGGGGCGGGGAGGGGGAAACCACCAAAAACAAAACCCCACAATCACAGAACAATTCAGCCTTTGGTAAAATCAAGCATTGGCTCCCACCAATGCAATTCACTTCTGCAGCAAGTGTGGGTACTACCACCAGAGCAAACAGAGAGAAATTTACTCACACACTGTTTACCCAAGGAAAAAAACAGTATTGCAGAAGGGCTCCACTGCAAGAATCACAGCTGGCTCCAATCCCATATGTCTTAATTCCGAGATTATATTGCCCAAAAGAAGAAAATACAAAACAGGTCAAATGTCATAAAATTTTATCTGCTAATTTAAATTAAGTTTGCTTTTCTTCTTCCTCCTCTTTCCCTTTAACTACCCCTTACAAATACCTTTGCAGCAAAATAAAAGCCTGCAAGTATTTAAGTGTGTTGAACTTGGAAAATAACACAGGTGCTGATAACAACATTATTTCATGGACTTCTACAATAGAACTACTACACTAATTCCAAAACACTAAGCAATTCATTGTCTTACATATGTGGCCTTCAATCATTTCATCACCCATTTTTTTTTTAAAGTTTATATTGATACAGAACTCCATTAAAACAAACCCTACCAAGGCATNAATGCCTTGAATCATTTCATCACATCCATATTTTTTTAAAGTTTATATTAATACAGAATTCCATTAAAACAAACCCTACCAAGGCATGAAGATAAGCTGTCATTTTAAATCTGAGGCCAACAAAATAGGAAAATAACAACACTTCAATTACAGACAGAGAAATGAGGTGAGACAATGTTTCTGTTTTCCTGGTGAGGAGAAACACCTTCTCTAATATGAGATTGTCAGAATAATTTTGAGTGGAGCTAGGTGAATACTATACACCAGGTATCATCTTCTTTTCACACACCAGCAGTAATCAAGAGGCTCCTGTGCCAGCACAGAGATGCCTTACTCACAACCAGTCATGTTATGCCACATAATCTACGTGCAGAGATTTTCCTGGAAAGACTAAGAAACACATCATTAAAAACAAAATAATCCTGAGGCTGTATGACAGAGGAAGAATAATTAAAATGGTATCACATCATCATATAAGAGAGTGAAAGTAGATCTAATGTGAACTCTGAAAAGGCTCGTGAAGGGTCTCTACAGGAAAGATATTTCCTGCACAAATGGGCTTCACCTAACACTACTTTCATTCTCCTCTAAGGATGAAGCTCGTGATCAGATGGACAACTCAAAGCACCACAATAAGGACTTGAGCAAAGGAATACAAGTCCATCTAATGAATAAATTAATTTTTGGGCCAAATCTTAGAAAAACAGTTCAAACTAGGAAGAAAGGTAGGAAAAAATGTCCAGGTGACAGACTAGCCACTGGTTTTACTCTTCTTTTTTTTAAAAACAATCCTATTATTAAATCATCAATCTTTTCTTCACAGATCATAGGCCTTTTTTTTTTTATACTATTTCTTCTTTGTAACATTGTTATTTCTGAAATAACTATTATCATCTTTATGATGTGATGTTCAAGACTATTAAGATACATTCAACAGAAGATTTTAACTAGAACATGGGGTCCAGATATTTGGATCCAAGTTCTGTATTTTGTAAAAGAACTCCAAGACTACAATTCCATGTAAGTGTAAGGCAATGGCAAGTTGATGTTTTGCTTTGCCACTCCATAATAAACAAACTTGTTGACAAGTGATTGCTAAAAACTTAACACATCGCAGAGGAGGAAAGGAAAACAAAATCCTTTTGTTCCATGTTCTTTTGCACTAAAGCTCCAACAGCTCCATATAGTGTAAGGTTTCCCACCATCTTTCAGATTACATCTCATTAACTCAACAGATAAGAGACTCCAGCTGAAAGATGACGCTCAACTTCACTCTCATTACCTTTCCAGGGCACAGTCACACTATCTAAATTAAGAAATCCTATCATAATGTTGCAGCATTACAATACGTTACATTACATACAGTGGATTTTTGGTGATGTATTTCATCATTTCTAGGTGGTCAGCACTATGACCAAGAGCCAGCAATGTGCCCTTGCTCCAAAGAAGCCCAATATCCTGAGGCTATCCTATCCTTAGTTAAAAGCACTGCCAGCAGACTGAGGGAACTGATCCTGCCCTGGAGGGCCACAAGCGGAGTGCTGGGCCCAGTTCAGGCAGACAGGGACGTGGTGGAGAGAGTGCAGCAAGGGGCCACAAACACCAATAAGGGACAGGAGAAAAGGTTGAGCGAGCTGAGACTGTTCAGCCTGCAGAACAGAAAGCTCAGGGGAAAATCTTATCAATGTATATAAATACCTAAAGAGAGATTAAAGATGATGGAGACAGGCTGTATGTATCCTGTGCCAGGACCAGAGGCAAACAAAACCCAAGAGGTTCCACGTGAACATCAGGACATACCTTTTCACTGTGAGGGTAACTGAGCACTGGCACAGGTTGCCCAGGGAGATTGTGAAGTCTCCATTTTTGGTGATATTCAAAATCACCTGGACATTGTCCTGGGCAAGTGGCCCTGGAGAGCCCTTGTGCTAGCAGCAGGGTTGGACCTGACAACTACCAAAGGTCCCTTCCGACCTCAACCCTTCTGTGGTTTGCTCTGTGAAGCAAATTTACCTGTAACAGACCTCAGCAGTGTAATGAAAAATTTATGTCATCACTTCTGGCATATCAACATCATCTGGAAACACAGAAGTGCACCGCAGCTCCTCTCTCATCCAGCTAAGCAGCTGACACTGGAGCTTAAGCTTCATCCACTGTTGGGGTTTTTGTTTTGTTTTACTACCACCTAGCAAATATTTTCCATCTCCTTTAACAGGCAGCCAGTGGGAACACAATTATCAAAATAAGAAAGGATGCCCAGAACTGAATTTAGGGATAAAAAAAAAATTGAAATTAGGGATGAAAAAGCCCTAGCAATAGAGACACTTTAACCTGTGCTAACTACAAGTCCTAAATTCAGGATTTCTCACCGTATTAAAAGAAAACAAACATATATACATATTGCGTGCATCTTCCATCAGCCAGCCAACTTTTTCAGGAAAAAGCATTACAGCTGTGCTATTCACTAAGCTTCCAACATACAAAGGGAAAACGCCATCAGAGGTGTATCTTCAAACAAAGTAACTCGACCGAGCATCAATCCCCGAGCTTATGCCTCATTTCCAAGCCTGCCGAAAACGCTGCACCACCGATAGGAAGGTTGAACACCTGAAACGCAGGGCTCGGCGAGCCTGCCGAGAACAAAGTGTGCCGGCAGCATCCCCGGAGGGCCTGGCAGCGGCGGCCGGCTCCCTGCGGCGGAGGGGTAGCGATGACATCATGCCAGGCTGGGCTCCGGCAGCCCTGGCGCAGGAAAGCCCTGGAGGGACCTGCCGTGCCCGGCTCCAGCGGCAGCGTCCCGGCTCCGCACCCTGCACCCACCGCCTCGAGGGCCGGCGCCTCGCTCCCAACAATGGGCACTTATGAAGCCAATTGTTTCAACAGTACGAGGATTCAGAAGCTATTTTGCAGCGCAGAAATCAGAGGGAGGGAGGGGGAAAAAAACAGCGCACAATGACCCTTTCATTCAAACAAGAAAGGCTTCCAGGAAGTACAAAGTGTTTCCAAGGTTTATCCAAAAGCCACTGGAATCAACAGAGGCCCTCTCCATTTTTATCCGTGGACACTGGAGGAGGCTATAACCTAAGACACAGTTTGAAAGCATTATCAGTCACACTATCATGCATTATTAATAACACAACAAACTCAAGAAAACGTACCCAAATTCCAGCTAGTCCTTATGCTGTGACATTATCAGAAATCTCCCCCCACCTTATTTTAAAACCTTTTCTCAAATTGCGCAAAAATCTGTCTCCCCCATAAATACTACAACCTCTTCTCCCCCCAACCCCACACCTTGTCACAAGTAACACCATTACAGAACGATGGTGGAACAGCAGAGACCAGGATATATCACACACTACATACTGTAGATGCAGTCCCTGACGGCATATCTCTCTACAGAGAGAACATCATGCTCCAGCTTTCAGAACTGCACACTCTGACAGAATATTTTTTTAAAGGCACTGATACCTTCCAGTTTACTATTAGATAGTTAGCCCAAAGTAATGTACTGCTGGTTTTAAATTGAATTATGTGAGAAGAATTATTCATGTGCACATCAAGAACAGAAAGCATTAGTGAGTGCGCCTCATACTACATTACACAAATAGATATACAGTAAATGAATAACAAAATTAACATCTTGTTAATTGTTTTCGATCTATAAACTTTGTTCTTTTGTCATTTAATTTAAAAGCACCCTCACATATCTCTCAATGAAATTGCATGGCATTTTGTTCTCTTAATATTTCTTAAATCAAACTGATACTGTAATTTGCAGTGCCATTACATTAGAGCAGACTGTTATGCTGTACTCACTCCTCAAGTCTCAAACTGTAGCTTATAGTCACTGTAACATTAAACAAACATGAATTCTCTTAGGGTAAGGTACTGCTCAGCATGAGGGACAGATGAGAAATTTTGTCTGAAGTCACTAAACGAAAAAAAGAGTTTCCACAATAGCCAAAGTTTAGAAGAGCTCAACGCAAGAAATCAGTTCTAACAACACGAATTCCACTCTACAAGGAACAAGCCTTTATTTAGTGAGGGACAGCTCAAATACGACGATGCAAAAAAATACACGACACCTTATAAAAGCAAACTAATAAAAAAAACGAAGGTGGGGGGAGAGAATGTATTATTGGTTAAGTTCAGAGCTCAAATACACAAAATCAGTACTGATGTTAGGTCAGGTTTTCACCACCACATTCCTTCACCTTTCTGAACAGTTAGAGATGCTAAGCAACCTCTGATTTAACTGGGGCCAATACAATAAGACTAAAGCAGAAACGAGGTGTTGCTAAAACACAGAACTGATTTTTAACCTTAAAAACAGTGGTTTGACACAATGGTGTAGTCCAGATTGATATGGTTTAGCTGTGTATTTGGTGTGAACATTCTCGCCTAACAGCAGAGTAATCACTTCCTAACCCGATTTCTTTTCGGATACTGCTGCAAGAGAATTCTTATCCTGTGCTCCAAAAAAAAAAAGGTAACACTGAAGACGCAAATAGTCTTCGCTTCCTCTCCCAAATCCGACTCCTTGAGATTGGCTGTGTGTCTGAAATGCCTGGATAAAGTTGACACACGCAACGCGGCTCCGAAGCGAGCGCAGGACATCGCCGCTGAGGCTGATCTACAGCGATGCCAGCGCACAACCCGCGCTCTGCCCAGCCCGTCTCACGGCGCTACTTTGCCGGGGTTTGGGGCAGTTCGGTCACTTGTACCGACCCCGCTCCGTGCTCAGCCGGGCATTCCCGCTCGTCCGGGGCTCCCCCCGCAGCGCCCGGGGCGGCGGAGCGGGGAGGCGGCGGCGCGGGGAGGCAGCGCGGAGCCCGGACCCCGCCGCCTACTGTGCCGAGCGCCGCCGGCCACTCACCGGAGAGCTCGTCCGGCTCCAACCCGGTCTCGGTGTCCAGCCCGCAGATGACGAAGTAGTCGGCGAAGCGGCCGGGTGCCGAGGAGCCGCCGCCGCCGCCGCTCNCCGGCCGCGCGCCGCAACGCCGCGCCTGCGCCCTGCGCGCGGGGGTGACGTCATGCTGCTGCTGGGGCTGCTGCGCGCGCCGGGGCGGCCTGAGGGGGCGGCATGGCGGGCGGGCACGGGAGCGCTGTGAGGGAGCCCGCGGGAAGAGCTCTGCCCCCACGGCAAGCGCGGAATCACAGGATGGGGCCGGCTGGAAGGGACTATAGCAGGTCGTCTGGTCCGACCTTCCTGCTCAAGCGGGGTTATTGTAAAGCACATGGCGCACAGGGTTCTGTCCTGACTGTTCTTGACTATCTCCAGTGAGGCAGACCCTATACGCTCACTGGGCAGCCTGTGCAGTGCTCGGTCACTACTCAGTAAAGAGGTTCTTCCTCACATTCAGGTGGAACTTCTGTTTCTTCCAGTTGCCTCTTTACTTGGCATCACTGCGGAGAGCCTGGTCCATCGTCTGTCACCTCCACTTTAGATATTTACAGACATTGATGAGGTCTCCTCCCAGTCCTCTCTTCTGGAGGCCGAACAAAAGCACAGAATCAATTCGGTTGAAAAAGACCTCTGAGATCAAGTCCAAACTGTTGTGTCCAGGCCCAGTCCCATCAGCCTCTCCTCACAGGAGAGATGCTCCAGTCCCTTGATCAGTTTGGTTTCCTCCGCTGGACCCACTGCAGGTGCTCCGTGTCTCTCTTGTACGGGGGAGCCCAAAAATGGATGCAATCAGAGGCCAGGAAGGTGCTGCCAGGGCTGCTCGCTCAGGCACGGATCAGCCTGGTAGTGCTCTGAAAGCACTTCTGGGCTTGTGTCCTCCTGTCACCTTCGTCTTCCCATTTCCGCAGCCCCAGGGGCTGTCGTGACTACATCTTTGTGAAGCAGCTGTGTTTGCAGGGAAATGCTTTAGGGATTGTTTGGCTTTAAGGTTGTTTTCTTTTTCCTATTTGGATTAATATCACACACATCTCTGTTAACAGTTGGGCTTGCACTGTGTGAAATCCATTCTTCCCTTTGGCTCAGCATGGAAAGGAGACCAACCCCTGGGAAGGATGACCGGAACAGAGCTGCTGAGGGACAAGTGACACGTACCATCCTCTGCCTTGAGAGCACTTTTTTCCTCTGGCTATAGCAGCACCTGGGATGGCCTTGCTAGCCTAAAATAGGTCTGTAAGCAGTTCCCCTTCCTCTCCTCTCTCTGTTCTCTATTTGTGGTATTTACATCAGAATTCTTCCCTATCTTGTAGGGCTTATAAGAGGAGAGATGAAAACTTTGCAGTCTTTAATAATTATTATCCAGGACTAGCCAAGTGATTAAGGTTGCATCCATAATGCTGAATTGATCAGACGCTGATCTAACTTAACACACTTCCAAGCATAGGAAACCTCATTTATTTGACTTCCCATTGCCAAGGCAGACCAAGTTCTCTGCAGGGACTAGAAACAGCAGCACATGTAAGAAGACTTCACTGCCAGTGGTTTACAGCCTTTTGCAGTATAGCAACGAAACTGTTAGGCCACTGTGCCCAGTGAGTTGTGGACAGCTGGACATCCTTCTAGGAATCAGGAAAAACTGTTAGGATAGCACTGGTGCTATCAGTGGTCACTTGATAGAGCTGTATGGGCCACAGAATGGGTTATCAATGAAGGAAAGTATTGCTTAGATTTGACCAAGGGGTCAGTTTTAAAGCATTATTTAACTTGAGGGAAAGATTTCTATAAAGATGGCAGGGTAGGAGCAATATTAGAGTGAAAGGCTTGAGTTTACTCTACAAAAAGCACAGTTAGATTGTGTTGAGCCTGCCTGGTGGTGTGTGGAAGACACAACAGAGAACAGAAATAGCTAAATCTGGTTGCTCGTACTCTGCTGTGTTCTCTAGCCATTTTTTGCACATTTGTCTTCTCAATCTGCTTTCAGTGTGGCAAAGGACAATGTATTCAGCACGTGGTGAACTTCTTTTGAGTAAACCTCAACTGTAGTTTAACCCTCATTACAAAAGCCAAGGCCTGAGGGTCTCAGGGGGACTTGCAAGAAAGTCTAGTGAAACAGCACAGATATTGGCAGGAGCATTTTGTCAAATAAAGAGTAAAATGGGTAAATAAAAAAATGTTGTTGCACCTTAACTGTTCCAGAAATAACCATGTATTAAGTAAATATTCAGTAAATAAAGTTAGTTGGGCCAGTAAGTAAACAGAGGTTTACCAGAGATACTGTTGAGCAGAAATATTTAAATGCTCACATGCCTTGCTGTGCAACAGGGTAAGGGACAAGAAATACTTTTATTTTGAAGAGAATCTCAGAAGAAACTCAGATTCACTTTGAATTGCAACAAGAAAGGAACAAGATGGATGGAATTACATGAACCAGAACCAACAAAATGTTAACCCAAATTTTTGGTATGGGAAGCTCTTTCCCACTTTGTCAGATAAATTCTCTGCGTTCCAAGCCAATTTACAGCACAGATCTCAAATCTGTGCATCCAGCAATGTACCTGAACAGCTACAGCTTTCTCCTCCCATTTTGTCAGTCACTGTCTCTTTTTCATTGTATCTTTTTCCTCCCCACTTATTTCATTTCTGAAATACTCTTGCCTAATGACCACAGAGAACATCTGTGACATCTAATTCAAAGGCCAGTAGCTTTAATCTGTCAGTCTTCTTGAGCAATGTTCCCATCACAGGAAACACCCAAAATACGGCAATGCAAAGTCAGGAAACTTTGCAAATGGCTTAGGTGTCCTTGAGTAAGACAACAACACTCTAGACTCCATTATGAATTCTTGAAAGTATTCTTTATGATGTCAAGAAAATCTGTGGAATTGTGAATTCTGTGGAAACTAGGATTCTTTAGCCAGATAATCATAAAGACATATTAGTAAATAGGAAGAGATTTAAGATTCATTGTCTTTGGCAAAGATTATCAATGTTGATTCAGCTGCTGTTTTCTATGGCAAAGACATGTATTTTCAAGCTCAAACCTTACGTCAAAGAGAATGAAATCTTTAAAATAGTGAAGAATAGAACTTGATGTGAAGATGTCTTGAGTATTCCTCATACTACTTATTTCAGATTTACTTTGCCAGCTACCCCAGTCATAATTATTGGAAGAGTTTATTTACTAAGCAATCGGAAAACACAACAGCAAATAACAGTTCCATCCAACATTGCTCAGAGAATTGAAGAAGTCTGAAATAGGGTATCTCCTTTTTTTCTGGGCACCTGTTTCCCAAGATGAGCTAAGCTTCAAAAGGTAACAGAGGTCAAAGCACAAACAGATTGCTCCAGTTGTCGGGGTGCTGATTGTATACAGTGTCTGCTAATTACTCTGATTAAGATATTTGCCCTGGATTCTTTAAGAAAAAAAAAAAATTACCATTAAAGATGACTCTTACCATTAAAGCAATCCTCTCCATCCTGCAAAATCAGACACTTGAATCTGGCTGCAACTGCTTATTGACCATGTGTTTGGTGTGACACCTACACAACAGACTGGTGGAATAGAGCCTGCACACCAGATCACCTGACACACAGATCCTCACACATCAGGGCACAGCTCAGAGCAGAACTGATACTTCAGGGTGTGGAACATTTCCTACACTCCTATGCAGCATTGTCCCTCTTCTCCCCAGCTCCAGGAGCCCACACCAGGGACTGATGCTCAGTTTACCAATGACTGTGACCCCCAAGTCCCTTTCTCCAGTATCTCATTCCCCAGTCAGTCTCTACATCCAGGGTTGCTCCATACCAAGGTGCAGAATCCAGCACTCGTCTTTATTAAATTTCATATGGTTAGTGATCACCCAGCCCTTGGTCTCTCTGCAGGGCCTCTACCCTCAAGGGAATCAACAGCTGCTCCCAATTTAGTATAGCCAGCAAACTTACTTAGTATTCCTTCCAGTCCTGTGTCCAGGTCATTAATGAAGATGTTGAGGAGAACTGGGCTGAGGATGGAACCCTGCAGAACCCCACTAATGACAGGACCCACTGGTGACATCACCCCATTCACCAGAACCCTTTGTGCCTGACCCCTGAGCCAGTTACTCACCCACCACAAGGTGTGTTCACCCAGCTGAGTGCTGGCCACTTTGTCCAGAGGGAATCTGTGAGAGACAGGATTGAAAGTTTTATTGAATCTTCTCCATGATTTCACCAGAAGTGGGACTGACAGGCCTGTCGTTTGCATGGTCATCCTTCTTGCCCTTCTTGAAAACTGGGACAATGTTTGGCAGCTTCCAGTAGACTGGGAGTTCTCCAGATTCCCAAGATTCAGAAATTGTTGAGAGAGGTCTCTTGATGACACCAGCCAGCTCTTTGAATGCTCTTGCCTGAATCCCATCAGGCCCCACAGAGGGTTCCAGCTGGAGAAGCAAATCCTGCACAAGTTCAGGGTAGACTGGAAGTTTATCATTCTCACAGTCGTGAGAAATCAGTTTAACACAGAACAAAGAGTCAAACATAGAATGAATTAGTGATCTGCTCAGAATACTTCTTCATGACATGGAATTCTTCCAAGTATAGTAAACACTGCAAATTCCAGGTTTTAGATACAACTCCTCAGGGCTAGGTTGTAAAAGAAAATTCAGGAGTTAGGAGTGTAACATTAGATCTCAATTCTGAGGCAGAATTTTAAAAGCTATTTCCCACTGCAGCATTCCCAGCCCTCTTGTGGGCCTACCAAGGCCTACTAACCTTTTAAGGCTATGAGGATACTTTTGAAGCCCCACAGCTGCACAGGAGCAGAATTCTCTGTGTTTGGAAGACTACTACAGAAAGGAGCTTTAATGAGGCTTCTCACATATACACCAGTCACTCACTGAGCTCTCATAATCCAGACCCAGATTCTTCCTTGTGTACTGTAAAACAAGGAAATGGGAATTATCACACTAGGTGGAGCATTTTTAAGAACTGGAAAGGGAGTTATGGTATGTTAGTAAATATATCACACCATTATTTATATTAATTGCCAGTACTAAAAGGCTGTAACTTCTTTCAGTTTGGGTGACCTGGAGCTATAAAGCCACCAGCTGAGAGTTATAAATGTCTGTCATTGCAAGACAGCAATTGGTCATATAAATAGTTGGAGTATTCACTTCTCTTTGATGGAAATTTGAAAAACGTGCTCTGGATCCCACTTTCCAGTCAAAACCCTTTTTCATTTCCCTCTTAGTCCTGCCATACTAAACTATAGGATTCCCAAACCCCACACTATCACAGAAGGAAACTACACATGATGAAAATTATCAGGAACACACAAAAATCTTCAGATGTCTAAAAAAACAAACATGTTTTGACTTTGCATAACAGCATTATGCACTAACAAAAGCTTCTCATTTTTAACTCTCACTTCTGGTCTTACCCTTTCAGCAAGTTTTCTACACAAGGCAAAAAAAAGCATTTCATAAACTGGCCTTGACAGAATAAGAAGGCAAGGTGAATGAAGCTGAAATAACTTCAGTACAGGGGCCTTCCATAAGGAATTAATGGGAAAAAAGAAAAGGCACTTTATGCAAATAGTTGTATTTGAAGAAACAAGAAGTTAGACCCAGCTGCCTTCCATTGCAAACCAGAAAAATTTTCAAAATCACTGCTGTGAGAAATTATTTTAAAGAGAAAAAAGAAAGTCAAGTTTACCTACTTATTTTGAAATAAAGGTAGAAACAGAATTAATCTCATTTACAGATGTACTCAGCTCAGTTTAATTTTTAATCAATGACTAAAAATACCATTTAGGAAGAACTCACCCCTTTTAAACAAGTTAATAAAAAATTAGGCTTAGTGGGCAGCTCAGCATGCTTCATTATACTCAAGAAATACAGTGTTTCATATTTTATATAACAGCTTTATTATCAAATGGCAAAAGACACTTAGTAATGATGTCATGCAGGTATCACCAAAAAAATTCCAAAAGATAAACAGGTCACCTAACAGCTCAAAATCCCTTGCAATTAAAAACCAAAGCTACATCTCTGTTGTCCTGGTTTGTTTCATGGTAGCCACTGTTTTTCTTTTGAAATATTATGGCTCTCTTGGATCACTTGCTGGCTTCCCTAAAGGAAGGAGTAGGCTAGTAGAGTACTCCACCACACAGTGCTTTTTTGGCTTTCCACAAGGCCTGCCTTACTCTTCACAACCCTCAGGAGTCCTCATGGGATAGGAAAGCACCTCAGGCTGCTGGCAGCTGAAGATAAACATATCATTGATGGGTTAAAAAAAGGCCAAGGTTTTGAAAAAGTAAAGAACTCTATTTTGAACCTTTTTAAGGTCTTAAGGCTTTTAGTTATTATGATGGGAAGCCAGTCTTGTGGCTGAAACACAAAAGGTTTTCAGTAACAAAGCCTGATCCCATCTCCATAGTGAAACAGAACTGAGTGAAAATGTCAAGTGATAGCACAAGGGGAGTTCAGTTCCTTCTGTAGTGACAAGGTTCCACCAAAACATTGGCTTTACACAGCATGGGAGGGGTTTTAAAACAGCTTCTGTTACTGACCAAGAATTGAGACAAATTTTGAGAAAAGCCACTGGAAGATAAGAAGTAGGTAATTTATTCTGAGAGTTCATCTGCATGAAAAGTTAACTCTGCAGAAAAGTGGGCTGTAAATCTACAGCAGCTTCACACTCAGTAGTCAAGGAGACCCTTGCTCACATGGCTCAATTCACATCCAAGTTTACTATGGAATAAATCCCCTGGGTAGAGGAGCACTGGAGATTTGAATGGCAGCAATAAAAGTAATCGCTGTTCAGTGTTAAATGCCAAAGTACACTTTTAGAGGAAATTCTAAATAACAAAAGAATTGCTGAAGCTGAATGATCTTACAATAAACTTGCAAACAGAACTGATATAAATTCCTTTATATACTTATATAAAAATATCATTTAGTGTGCAGCCTGGATTTAAATAAAAGACAAATGGTGTATCAATATTTACTATATATTTACAAGTAATACTGTGATGAAACGAAGCGGTCAATTAACATTATGTTACAAAAATTAATAAACCCATTAAAGGTACCGGTACCTTTTACATTATCACATTCATGAACTGCTCTCTTACATCTCAAAGATCTAAGATACGATCATGAGTTAACAGGAGGACAAATAAATCCTGGAACTGGAGCACATGCTGCTGTGCCAACTCCCTTTTCAGCAAGATCCTGCAGGGGAATCAGCTTAAACCACATGAGCAGCACTGGTTTCAGCAGGCTAAAACGTGAATGTGCTCCCCAGTTCCTGACCAGGGCTTTGTTTCATGGGGTTCCACTGACAAGACAACAAACCACCACAGCTGGAAGCACAAGGGGAGGCATCTTGTACCTTACTGAGAGAATACACAGACTTCTACTGAAGGTGAGTCATGGCTGGGTGCCCATTGCCAGTCACTGACCTGGCAGACAATGCAACTCCCCATTTCTATATACACCAACACAAGGGTCTGCTGTTCCATGGTGCTCTGAACATCACTCGGGATCAGCTGTTTGATAGGAACTGCACCAGTTTGTGTACCCAACATTGCTTTTAGCTAATCAAGCTGCAATGAGAAATTTTATACTCTTTACATATTGCTTGAGAAATGGTAATATTACACTGCTTAAGCAATTTTAAATCACTTGAGAACTGCAAGTTTTATATAACTGTACAATCATTCTCTTAACTTGGCAGGATAAATCTATGCGAGTGAAATATTGGCAAAATAATCAACATTAAAAAAATGAAAATTAGAACTTAAAAATGATCAGCTAGCCAAGACAAGAATTCTAAGCTGCTCCCTCCCTTCCTCTATCCTCTCCCAGAATAAAATTTTGCAGGGGCCAAGAGGGAATAATGTGACACTTTGCCTTTGTTAATCCAGTAAGTAAAGCAGACATAGGTTCAAGTATTTAATTCCATACAGCACTAATAAATAGAAGTAAACAACCAGGATGAGAATAACATTGTAGTTAAAGTACTGCAAAGAACCTTTGCTTCTGAGTGAGCACCATTATATTATTTTGAAACTCCCCAAGGCAAAAAAGAAGGAAAATATTGTCAGTGAGAAATGCACTCAGACCAGATCACATGCAAGCCTATAGAGAATGTTACAAAGTTGGACTGAATAATTCAGGGCTTTTTCCTGCAAGTGTTAGAAAGCATCACCTGTAGTTTATGTCTACATTACAATTTTTTGCTCTGCACATAACTAGAGCAAAATGTTACATGTATGATCTCACTTCCCTCATCCTGAGAGTCACACACACACCCTCCCAAAGTAAAACACTGGTGGTTTGGTTCCAAAACTATATGCAGTACATTTCTGAACACATTTCCTTCTGTTTAAGGCCATGTGTTCATTTAAAGACATTCTTATCAATTACAAGCCTCCCCTTTAATTGCTTAAGATCCAATAGAAAAGCAAATATACAAATATCAGAAGTGCTGATCCTGAGATGAAGTATGGGAAATTCTGGTCCAGTTTGATCTTTATTCAAACTTCTGTTTCAGTTTCTTCTGGAAGAGAGCTGGTAGGATGGAGAGGATGGCTAGAAACATGAGCACAAAAACAGAGTTCCAGGAAACAGCTTCCCCTGCTGTTGTAAGCTGGTACAGCGTTGTTCCTGCCTTAATGGCTACAAAAGATGGTGGTGCTACACCTGGAGCAAGGAAAGGATGAAAAAACAGCTTGTTAGGCTGAAAAAACCCATAATTAGTCATGCAAATTTTAACACCAAAATTTTGTGATTTTGTTGTCTTGTACTTTTTTTTTTAAGAGAGCTGTACACACAGAATTCAAAGACAAAAAATCCTTATCAAAAGAACTAGTTTTATGCCATTCTTAGTATTTTTAATGCAAACTCAAATACAGGAGACCAAGCAAATAATCTCTGCTCTTTAGACTGCAGGTTTCAAATTCTCTTTACAAACTGATTTTAAGTTCATAAAGGAAAAATACTGGCTTGTTTCCTAACCAGATTAAAAAGTAGGTGCACAAATATGCCAATTAAAAAAGCTATAGCCTATACCTGTTCTTCTGGCCACCCCAGACTGTGGCTCACTAGCCACAATTCTTACCTAGGAAAGTGCCAATGAAAAACACTTTCAATGGCACGTTGATTACAGGAGATGTGATATTGATAAACCAGTTAGGAAGGAAAGGTGTTATTCTCAAAAATATTATGTAGTTAATGAGATGTTCTCTATGTCGTTCAACCTGCCAAAACAAAAACAAACAAGAACTTGGTTAAAAAAATCCCTGCCTTGAAAATACACAACCATAGAGGTTTAAAAGGGTTTTTTTTTCCTATCTTTTTTAGACACTTATATGTTGTAAAATAAAAATCAGTTAAAAATGTGTGATGTGGGGAAGAGTCCCCAGTGAATCACCTGTTAAATAGTACTGAGATCAGCCTGGAAATATCTGTGTGTGACAGAGCACAGTGGTGATGTGTCTGACTGACTCAGCCAACTCAACAAGTCACAGGCAGAGCCACAGGCCTTACTCTAACTTTAGCACAGCACCTCTGCCAAATTGGGGCCCAGTCAACACAGCCAGCCTCTAATCCCATTCCTAAAGCTTTTGCAGGAGCTAGCAAGGAAGTTTGTTCCTCAATCCATTCTGTCCTAAGCTGTGATCAAGCCTGAAACACAGCTGCATTCCTCACGGGGAAACTCAGCGAGGTCACAGCTCTGGACTTCATGAGATGGTTGCTCCCAGCACAGTCTCCCCACAGGTTATAGTGCCCAGCATCAGCATTTACCCAGCAGTAACAACAGCTCCAACTTCATTTAAGTATTAATTATGTTTTTAGGTCTAGCCCAGCTCATTATACTAATGCTACAACAAAGCCTCTTGTCCTACCAGCCTGTCTCTTGCACATCAGCCCTTGCAGACAAGAGTAACCTCAATCCAAGCTGCAAGGATAGCCAAGTTTCCACAGTTCTGGCCTACCCTGGCAGACCTGCAGTAAGATTAAGCCTCAAACAGTTGAGAACAAACCTGGTCTGATTGCAATCCCACCTGAAATCTCACATGGCAGCTCACCCCAGTCACAACCCTGTTTTGCAGCTTTAGCCAAATTTAAATTCACCTGCAACACCAAAATCAGGAGCACTGTGGGTTTTTAAAATCTTAATGAAGGACAAATATTTAAATATTGATTAATGCTGCATATAAAATGGCTTAACCTCAATATACAAGCATGATACAGTGCAATTAACCTGGAAACAGTGAGATATGAGCTGCACATGCAATTTTAAATCACATGTTCAATCCTACTAATGGTAATTGTAACCATCTGCTACTCAGAATAGTCTCAAGATTATACTGCAATATTAAGATTTACTTGGATCAAGAGTCAAAATGATACTATATAAACTAACAAGGTCAATTGTGCCAGACAGCTCCATATCTTATCTAATGAGGAACAAGTTTAAAGCATTTTTATGTGATATAAAAAAATCTTGAACAGAGTACATGTGCTTCATACTTGCCAAAAAAAAAATTAATATTTCAGAGTATCAAAGAAAGATACATCGGGTCAAGTACAACTCACACTGTATTTCTGTACTGCAAAGCCTTTAGGTTCATCTCACAATCAAGAGTTGCTGAAACTAATGTTACCAGACACTGTAAGAGAAAATTTCTAAATGCTCCAACTACAATAACATCTTAAAATTAAGGTTTTTCAATCAGACACACAGCTACAGGTTCCTCCAACACAGAAACACAAACCCAGCTTTCATTAGTCCTGATGCTTGGAGAGCAATTACTTGAAATTATCTAAAACTAAATAAACCAGGGGAGTGATCTGTTGTGAACACTTCCTAGGTAAGAACAACCTTCAATGGGGAAATACCATAAAATCAGGAATACTTCCAGAATCCCTTCTGTCTAACTGGATACATGAACACAAGACCTCCTAGTTTTCCATGCTATTCCATGAGACATTTTGTATAGTAAGTTCCAGCACCTCTAGAAACCTTACCTGTTCTGACCATTTTACTGCTTTTTCTGTTAAATATCTGTACACAACAGGACGTCCCACTAGGTATGAAAGCATATAGCAAAACGAAGCTCCAAGTCCTGAGCACTGGAAATAAAACAGACAACAAATGAGCAGAAACTCTAATTCATGTCAGCTTTGTGTCCCTATTAACTACACTGCCTGGCTGGAGCCTGCTTCTATGCAGCCCTCCATTAGGGCTCTCCTCCAGCAGCAGGTACACACTCTCTAAGCAAGCTGTTGACCCAAGACAGTTTATTTCCAAGGCATTTAGATCAATCTTAGCACTCAAAGTAGACAAACATTGATTACTTATCAGTTAATATCAAGTGCTTCTGCAGTTTGAAGACTTTGAACAGTGAAAGCTTTGCAAATAAGAGGCACAATGCCATTAAAGAAATTCAAACATGAAAACTGAACAGGGTCCTTCCTACCTTCTCAATACTAAGGCTCATTATGATTGCATCTTTTGCCCATGACAGATTTTAAAGCTTTTTGATAACATACATTTCAAATCTTAAACTAAGCTGCTTGCATACTTAAGCCAATTAAAAACCAGATGTACTTTGCAGTGTGATAATAAAACCACAGTAATTGTGTTGTGAAATTACAACTGGGTTCTGGCTAAACAAATTTAGACTAAAGGAAACTCTGGCTGATTCACACTGGAATGTCTTCTTTGTTAAGAAAACCTGGAGAAATGGCTCAGTGTTTTGGATCATCACTCAATGCCACAGTGAATTTTGTGGGTAATGCCATTCTTGCAGCAGAGCTGAGTAAGAATTCAACAGTGCATCAGAAACTGAAGTGTATGCCAGTTTCAGACTGATCATTTCCAACAGGAAGCTGCTCAGATGCTTGACTGTATTCCAAATGGATACACATATACACCCTCACAAACTACTTTCCATACTTACCAAACAAACAAGAAATAAGGCCAGTGGAAAGGGATAAAGAAACCCTGACAGGATACTGAGAAATATAGACCCAGGAATAGCAAATGTTTGCAAGCTGAATGCATCTTAGTTAAGGGAAAACACATTTCTAAAAAGCTACATACTTCTTAATTTTATAAGCAGTCAGGATACATTTTACAATTTGAAAAAGCATAAATAGGCAGGGCCTCTCAAGATCCTTACTTCAAAATGTCTTTTGTGGAGTAGGACAAGAAGCTCAAGCACAGAGCAACGAGATGTAGATTTGTCACTACACATACAAAAAATAAGTCACTAAGTAATAAAAGCTGACTGCATTTTTCTCTTTATCTATGCTACAACTGTCACAGAGGATTTATTGTGACTTCCAGGAAACACATACTTCTGATTTTACACTGCTGACTAGAGATGTGCAGTTTCTGATATTCTCTCTGGAGTTCACAAGCCTGTCTGAGCCCATAAGGACAAGTTCTGTGGAAGACTGAAATGTATGAAGGCAGCTACGACTTCCATACAAATAGGCTTAGTGTAACCACTGACCACTAATTTCAGTCAGAAATTTTTAGAAGGCAAAAATTAGGTTTCTGCAGCATAAGCACGCAGGTTGTTGGATTTAAGGCTTGCTAGGCATACCTGAGACTATGATGCCACTATTGTCCACTTTGGATAGAAAAGTTATAAAGTGAAAAAACCCTGCACAGTATTTTACCCAAGTTGAATTGACCCAAATATTAAAAAGTCCAATAATCTTCCTAAGTCCATTACAGACAGTACAGCTTTTGCTAAGCAATGTCAAGGTTCAGAGGTAACTGTACCATGCCTGGGAACTGATCACAGTCTACTCCTGAGACAGTACAGGTCAACACATCAGCTGCTAGAGCAGCTCAATAAACAGACAATTTATTCTACTCCTTGTTAATACAGAAACTAACATTTTAATTTTCTTCACAGATCTATAATTTGGGAAACATGAAACACTTTTTGTGAAATACTTTAAAAGAATGAGCTGAAGGATAATTATTAATGGCACGTTCAGTGCTGAGTCTCCTGAGTTACGCAAGCCTCCTGCATTAAAACTGTGAAACAAACCTCTTCCACAGCTTTAAAATTATTAACCTTGAGTGAAGTGTTCCAGTTAAGAGTGTGTTTAATGATTAATTAATATACTCAGCACTGAGGAAAAAGAAGTCAACAAAGAATACAGGTAGCCTTTGTGTCTCCCTAGACTGAAAGTAGTTCAGAAATTTATCTCTCTAAAAGAAAACAGATTTAGTTTTGTAAATTTGGGCAGTGCAGAGATGAAAGATGGCTCAAAATACTTTCCTTCAGAAATACTGCTAAATTCAACAAATTACCTTTATGTGGAACTTTGAATGTCTCAGTGAAGAGCAGTGCAGTAGTCTCAGTTTTCCTTTAGAACAAACTGTAATTTCTACCTCAAAATTCACTTTATTTTAAAAGTTATCGTAACACTAAAGTGAGACCAAGCCTAATATACAGAAAAATGTTTTTAAATTTCTAAGATTTTAAAGTATTTGTGTCTCTTTGTAGACACTCCTAGGTATGTTAAACTTCACCCATGACCAAGAAGTTACCAAACTGTATTTTTCACTTATTTTTTCAGAGAAGCATGACTACATCAAAAGTGCCCTTTATACCAGAAAAAGGATACAAAACATATGTGGCAAAATAAGCCACTAACACTTGAACATAAAATGTGTCCTTGTATTTGGACAAGACTTTTCCCAAGGCCTTTGCATCATCCATATCTCTAGGAACCTTTATACACTCTCTTTCTTCTCTGGAGAGGAAAAAAAAAAACAGGAATGATGGAAATATTATCGAACAGTGTAATACAATTACTTAATGAATACAGAGATAATTAGATACACTACATCACTAAATTACAGCTTCAACAAACAAACCATGATTATTGTTGTAGTAATGCTCTCAGATGAATGCCTAATATTTACAGTGTAGTTTATATTAGAAAATCCCCAATTTTAGATATTTGCAACCTTTTTTTTGTATTATTCAGTACAATAATGTGCTTCTTTTCTAGGTTTTCTTTTCTTACCAAGTACCAATCAAAGAGAAGTAATTGCGCAAACCAAACCTTGGCAAGTGAAAGGAGCCAACATTTCAGCCAAAACCAACTGCAGCTGCCTCAGTGCTGGGGTCATAACAATTGAAGTGCAGCAGGAGTGGCAGAACTTCACCTCACAAACAAATAAAGCTCTAAGGGCAAAATCTCATGTCACACCTTAATCTGGTGCAACCCTGGGCAGCACAGTTGAGCGTTTTCGCTTCCTCTGTATCAGACTTAGGGATCAGGCTGTTGCAAACTGACCTTGTTGAGCAACTTAATCAGACAGAAAATTAACTACTAAAAGGGAAAAGAAAGCTGTCAGACAAGCAGGCACCTGTCAGCCTGCCTGCCTTCCTGACACAAGTCCTGGGTGCAACAAGAAGGAGAAAAAGAGAAGGAAAAGTCTAGCTAGGAAGGAAGAAGGATTTCCCCTTTTGGTGAGAGCCTCCAGTTTTACCAAGGCACAAGGAAGTCTAAAGTGAACCCAGCCTGAACCAAGCACACTCTGGCTCTCACCTGAACAAGGTTAAGGACACAGTCAGCCACCACTGATAATGTGCTAGGGGGTAACACCTCCAAACATGAGATCCCCACTGTGCAACAGAAAACTTCGATCAAGACCAATTCTCTGATTTTGTGTCATATCCCCATGCAGGCTCCTCTACAATCTGATACTGAAAAGCAAATAAATTGATAAATTAAACTTTTACAACATACTTACTCACTAAGTTGTGGGAAATTTTTATATACCAGGAACATAAGGAAAGCAGCTGATAAGAAGATGGACACTAGAATAAGAAGTGATGTCCGAGCTGATCCACCTTCTGCAAGAGCCTTCCCTGAAATTAAACATAGAACAAAGTTAGAAAAAAAACCAGCACTACCAACACAAAACAACAAAAATCAATCCCTCACAACTTACAACAGACTTCAGACTTATCCTTTAAAGGAATATTAAAGTAAACCCTCTGTGGACATCATCTTCCCACCAATGCTTTCAATTGC
This sequence comes from Vireo altiloquus, assembly GCA_013396875.1. Lineage (NCBI taxonomy): Eukaryota > Metazoa > Chordata > Aves > Passeriformes > Vireonidae > Vireo > Vireo altiloquus. The sequence goes on from VZRF01010036.1 coordinate 827,916, forward strand.
TCACATTCCCTGAAAGCTTTTAAACAACTTTGAAGTTTTTACACTGGCAAACATCCCACAGAAGACAACCTCCATGATCCATAATAATTTCAGCCTCAATTAATTAATACATTTGTAAAGAGAAAAAACAGAGCTAAACAATGAAAGCCATACATATGTTTTCCTTTTTGCCAGAAATCTTGTGCTAGTCTAATTAACTAGAGATTTAACTTGGACTTTAAATTTCCAGGATGTACAACATAAGTTTGAAACCTGCTCATTAACAGATTTTGAGGGTTTTTTTTTTCCCTCTAACGAAAGGCTACCAGACACAGCCAGTTAGGTGAGACACATTCATTAGGAGGAAACCTATATAAACACACACACACACACCAGCCTGTGATATAAAGATCACAGTTCCTAGTCTTGGGAATCTTACATATCTCACACTCATGTGGAGAGATATATATATATATACACACACATAAGTGTGCCTTTAAATTCCTCTGTAGTGGAAGCAATGGGAGTACAGTAAGTGACACAATGACCTTTTAGACCTCTTCTGTATTTTAGATTTTTATCCAAATGACCACATACACACAATACTCTGATGAACACAAATGCAACTACACACATTAAGAATTTAAAACTGAAATGAACACTAAGTACTCTCTGCATCTACACCGGGGTGTGGATATGTGCATGTATTAAACCACTCTCCTCAGGCACTTTGAGGCTCACCAGCTTCACACCCAGGGTCACCTGAGGAACACACAAAGATCCGAGGCTGTGTTTTCCCTCGGAGATGCCGCTGGCACAACTACAATGCCTACACTCAACGCTCAAGCGGGTCACGCTGACACCTCACTCTTGTGAAATGCAGCGACTGGATGACGAAACACACGGAGCCGGCTGGGCGACCTCGCAATTTTATCGGCTTTAAGGTTTTTTAGGTTTAAGGTCAGCGCGACCCCACAGGTGTGCACTGGGTCAGCCGAGGCCAAAGGCAGCATCCACAAAGCAGGGACAACCACAGACTCACAGAACTGTCAGGCTGGAAAAGACCACAGCGGTCATCTGCTCCAACCTCCCTACTCAAGCAGGGTCATCCCAGAGCTCATGGAACAGAACTGCATCCACACGGTTCTTGAATATCTCCAGTGAGGGAGACTCCACACCCTCTCTGGGCAACCTGTTCCAGTGCACTGTAACCGTGGTTATTCTGACACCACCTTCTCCAAGGAGCAAAATAAAGGATAGATAAATAAACAAGCAAGCAACTTATAGGACCAAAAAAGAAAAACACAGCCCACTGCGCTTTCTGCCACTTCCACTTTCTATACTTCAACCGTGCCTGTAGCGGAATAAAACAAACACACACGTACACACACAGAGACATGAGACCACGCGTGTTCTCTCACGCAAGGCAGAAGGGAAAGAGGTCAGTGCCCCATTTCGGCCCCCGCGGGGCGGGAGCCGCCTCACCCCACATGCACCGTGAGGGGCCCGGCCCGGCCCGGCCGCCCCAGAGCCCGTGCGGGACGGGGCCAGTGCCCGAGGCGCCCAGAGGCACCGACAGCCGCACCGGGCACCATCCCCGGGCACCGACACCCGCATCAGGCAGCGTCCGATGCCAGGGCGAGGCCATCCCCGCTCCCGCCGCCCCAAGCCCCCGGCACCTTCCAGAAGCTGCCGCTGGTGCCTGGCGCTCTCCGCCGCCGCCGCCTGGCAAGGCCCGCGCTCCGCCGCCCTCCGCTGCGCCATGGCTCCGCGACGCCCCAGGGCCCGGCGAGTCAGGGCCGGGGCAGGCCTCGGCGGCACCGGGAGCCGCGGGGAGCAGGAAGCGGGACCAGGAGCACCGGGAGCCGCGGGCAGGAGGAGGAGAAGGAGGAGGCGGGACCGGCCGCTCCTCCTCTCCTCACCCCACCAGGTCGCGGCCGCGCTCCCGCCCCCGCCGCCTCACGGCGCATGCGCTTTTCTCGGGGCATTACGGCTTTGCTGTGGTATACGGGAGCACGTGTTGGGCTCCACGTCCTTGAAATGCCGTGGCGGGTTAGTAGCCGTAAATACGGTAAGGCCGCCTTTGGGCGTACCCGTGTGGGTATATACGGTAACGGGGATGCGCTCATTGGCGGTAAATACGGCGCGGAGCGGCGGTGTCCCGGGGCGGCTCCTCGGCCGCGGAGAAATCATATAAATCACAGGATCAATTAGGTTGGGAAAGACTTCTGAGATCATCGAGTCCAACCTATGACCGAACACCGCGGTGTCAACAAGACCATGGCACCGAGTGCCACGTCCAGCCGTTCTACCTCCAGGGATGGTGACTCCACCGCCTCCCTGGGCAGTCCGTTCCAGTGTCCAATCACCTTTTCTTTGGAGAAATTCCTCCTGATGTCCAACCTGAACCTCCTCTGGCACACATGGGGAAGTTCAAGAGGCTGTGTCCTCTTGTCCTATCGCTGCTTTCCTGGAAGAAGAGCCCGACTCTCGTCGGCTACAGCCTCCTTTCAGGGAGTTGCAGAGAGCGATGATGTCCCCCCTGAGCCTGCTTTACTTCAGGCTAAACACCCTCAGCTCCCCCAGCCGCTCCCCACAGGACTTGTGCTCCAGACCCTTCCCCAGCTTCGTTTCCCTTCTCTGGGCACACCAGCGCCGATCGTGCCAGAAGGCAGCGGGATGAAACCCGTCTGCGAGCTGCTTTCCCTCGGCAATGGCTTTCCACCGGTGAAGGGAGCAGGATCTCCCCTCAGGGAGCGGGAGGCGGGAGCCCCTCGGCGCCTCTGGCCGTGCCGCTGGAACGGTGCCGGGCTTCCAGGAAAGTGGGAGCTTTATTGGATTTGTTCCTCTCGTTCGAAAAGAGAGCTTATTTCCCGGGAAGAAGGAAAACTTCTCTATCGGCCCCGGGTTTTCCCTCATGTCGGTTCCTGTCAGTAAGAAGGTTTGAAATCCCGCAGAAAAGCCAGCGGGGCATGTCCCNCATGGAACAGAACTGCATCCACACGGTTCTTGAATATCTCCAGTGAGGGAGACTCCACACCCTCTCTGGGCAACCTGTTCCAGTGCACTGTAACCGTGGTTATTCTGACACCACCTTCTCCAAGGAGCAAAATAAAGGATAGATAAATAAACAAGCAAGCAACTTATAGGACCAAAAAAGAAAAACACAGCCCACTGCGCTTTCTGCCACTTCCACTTTCTATACTTCAACCGTGCCTGTAGCGGAATAAAACAAACACACACGTACACACACAGAGACATGAGACCACGCGTGTTCTCTCACGCAAGGCAGAAGGGAAAGAGGTCAGTGCCCCATTTCGGCCCCCGCGGGGCGGGAGCCGCCTCACCCCACATGCACCGTGAGGGGCCCGGCCCGGCCCGGCCGCCCCAGAGCCCGTGCGGGACGGGGCCAGTGCCCGAGGCGCCCAGAGGCACCGACAGCCGCACCGGGCACCATCCCCGGGCACCGACACCCGCATCAGGCAGCGTCCGATGCCAGGGCGAGGCCATCCCCGCTCCCGCCGCCCCAAGCCCCCGGCACCTTCCAGAAGCTGCCGCTGGTGCCTGGCGCTCTCCGCCGCCGCCGCCTGGCAAGGCCCGCGCTCCGCCGCCCTCCGCTGCGCCATGGCTCCGCGACGCCCCAGGGCCCGGCGAGTCAGGGCCGGGGCAGGCCTCGGCGGCACCGGGAGCCGCGGGGAGCAGGAAGCGGGACCAGGAGCACCGGGAGCCGCGGGCAGGAGGAGGAGAAGGAGGAGGCGGGACCGGCCGCTCCTCCTCTCCTCACCCCACCAGGTCGCGGCCGCGCTCCCGCCCCCGCCGCCTCACGGCGCATGCGCTTTTCTCGGGGCATTACGGCTTTGCTGTGGTATACGGGAGCACGTGTTGGGCTCCACGTCCTTGAAATGCCGTGGCGGGTTAGTAGCCGTAAATACGGTAAGGCCGCCTTTGGGCGTACCCGTGTGGGTATATACGGTAACGGGGATGCGCTCATTGGCGGTAAATACGGCGCGGAGCGGCGGTGTCCCGGGGCGGCTCCTCGGCCGCGGAGAAATCATATAAATCACAGGATCAATTAGGTTGGGAAAGACTTCTGAGATCATCGAGTCCAACCTATGACCGAACACCGCGGTGTCAACAAGACCATGGCACCGAGTGCCACGTCCAGCCGTTCTACCTCCAGGGATGGTGACTCCACCGCCTCCCTGGGCAGTCCGTTCCAGTGTCCAATCACCTTTTCTTTGGAGAAATTCCTCCTGATGTCCAACCTGAACCTCCTCTGGCACACATGGGGAAGTTCAAGAGGCTGTGTCCTCTTGTCCTATCGCTGCTTTCCTGGGAGAAGAGCCCGACTCTCGTCGGCTACAGCCTCCTTTCAGGGAGTTGCAGAGAGCGATGATGTCCCCCCTGAGCCTGCTTTACTTCAGGCTAAACACCCTCAGCTCCCCCAGCCGCTCCCCACAGGACTTGTGCTCCAGACCCTTCCCCAGCTTCGTTTCCCTTCTCTGGGCACACCAGCGCCGATCGTGCCAGAAGGCAGCGGGATGAAACCCGTCTGCGAGCTGCTTTCCCTCGGCAATGGCTTTCCACCGGTGAAGGGAGCAGGATCTCCCCTCAGGGAGCGGGAGGCGGGAGCCCCTCGGCGCCTCTGGCCGTGCCGCTGGAACGGTGCCGGGCTTCCAGGAAAGTGGGAGCTTTATTGGATTTGTTCTTCTCGTTCGAAAAGAGAGCTTATTTCCCGGGAAGAAGGAAAACTTCTCTATCGGCCCCGGGTTTTCCCTCATGTCTGTTCCTGTCAGTAAGAAGGTTTGAAATCCCGCAGAAAAGCCAGCGGGGCATGTCCCACTGTTCGCGGATTCTTTGGCGTTCAAGCCGAACGTGACCTCGAAGCACCTTTTCCTCTGCAATCTTCTGGCAGCAGGAGATCCCTGAACTTTCCAAGTGCCCGGGCAGCACAGAGTGTACAGGGAGAGTTCTCCAGGGAGAACACTGGAACCCTGCGGACAACACACATTGCATAAGCTTCTGGGCAGACCCTTGTCCCTTTTCCAGCTGTGTCTGCTCATAAATGTCCAACCCTTCCTCAGGGTCTTCTAGAAGGGGAGCTCTCCTGGGAGAGCTGGACACTCAGATTTAACTTCCGCCTCGTTTGTGCGATTATTCCACCTTTATACCGTGACTAAACAGCTCTTAAAATTACTCATACAGGATCCAGCAGATCACTTGTTTCACAGCAATGGTATTTACAGATTGCATTTCCCGAGATCACGGATCTTTCCAAAGCCGAAAGGAAGATGCAGGTCGGCTTTATTGCTACGTGTACAAAACTCACACATGTTACAGTGCAAGTGTCTACAGGAAGATGATGACTCATTTAAGATCTAAATAGTAATATGCTATTACACAAGTACAGCCCCTGCCAAATCCAGCAGCAGGAAATAATCCAAACTATAAATTTTGGTCAGGTTCCACATAAAGCTTCAAATTATGAGCAGATTCCATGTGAAGCTATAATTTACTCAGAATTTATTTCTTTTAGAAACAAATTATATAAATTATTTCATTAAATCATGTCATTAGCTCTTTTAATATTTGCAATTGATAATTCAGGAATTTAGTGCCATGAGAAGCCAGTTAGGTCTATGAACTTGCTGCTCTGGGCATTGATGCCAGATGAGGGAGTCCTTTGTTTTTTCAAACCCTTTCACTAGAAAATTGTACATACTAGCAAGATGGGAATTGCTGACACTGTAGAAAATGGCATTTTTTCCCCTATTGTAAATGCACATCATGTTCATCATCTCTTTTTGGTTATTACTTCTGAAACTCTAGGTAAAATGATTCAAACACTGGGAATTTTTCTTCTCTGACTAACTTCTGACAAAGCATCAAATAGATACTAAACTGAAGAATGTTGGAAGCAAAATTGGAAACCAGATTATTATGCAGACAAATCCATACCAAGCCATCCTGAAACAGAGGAGGAAAGATGCAGACTGAAAGATGTAAATAAAATAAGTACCACAATTTAAAAGCTGTAGGTGGTAAATGCTGCAAGGGCCATATCTCATTTTGATGGATTGTTCTGTGGGGTATGAATCCCAGTTTGGTGTGATTGTTGTTCAGTAGCCACTCAGAACCAAAGGGCTGGGCAGAACCTGCTCCAGGGGATGTCTGATTTGTAATTAACCTGCTCCGTACTGTGTAGCCCCTCTGTGTAATCCAAATGCAGGTAAACTGACCCACAGGCCAAGCAACTTGGGATTCCTGCTGAATCCTCTGCAGTTCCCCTGTCCAAGACACCAGTGTAAAATGCCCAACAAGCAATTTCAACAATACAAATTTGCTCCGTGTTTCCCCTTCCATTTAGTAGAAAGCACATGGCCTGCAGATGATTCCCAGGATGCCGATTCTGCAGTAAGCTCACAGTGCTAGTATATGTCTCATTAAAAATAGAGAAGATAACTCTAATCACCTCACTGTTAGGGAGCTCCAGCTCTCTGAATTGCTGCCAGAGTGAAATTTAAGGATTCATTAGCTAGATCACTTTGCATTTGATATGGACTGCACAAATTATATTTGTTAGAGTGGATTATCAGCAGACTTTTAAACTCTTCTTCACTGTTCTTGGTTCTTGCTGGGGGGTACAGCTGTGTGAATGTGTTGTCTATTTTACTAACCTTTGAAACTGTCAGTGGTGTTTAGTATCTGCTGATAATTTGAATAGTCCCCTGCAAGGATGTCCACACCTAACAAATGCCAGCAGAACCTCTACACTCACTCAGGGGAAAAAAATGACATGTCCAGGGAATGTTTCTTAGGGCTCGTTGTGTAAATTGAATAATTCAGGAACCCTACTTAGAAGATTAACTTAGATTTCTTTACTGGAAAGAAGGCAAAGAATGAAAAAATACTGCCATAGGCCACATCCTGTACATTTTCACAGCACAAAGAGTTTTGGTAGCTGGAACTCAGCGAGTATCAAGGAAACTTTTGACACATAGTTGAGATCAGCACTGCCAGGAAAAGCTTCACTCCACAGCACACTGGGAACAATAGCTATGGGCTGAAAATAGATTTACTCTCACCATGGATAAAGTATCCCTTACATATAACGTATAACTTAAGAATGAGCATAAAACCTGCCCTGTCTTTGGAGTGTCTTTCTAAGCCCCACCTGACAGGGAACACTCTGCAGAATGCTTTGGCCAGCAGAGAAACCAGAGAAGTGCTCCAGTCTCCAGTTGGAGTTTGCTCAGTGACTTTACCAGTGGGAGCAGCACTCTCTGTACTTAGAGGCTAGAGACTGAATGAACCTAAAGCTTTATATGAAATGGTTTTTGGAAAATGTACCTTAAACTTAGAGTATTAGTTCTTTCAAATTATCTGTGCACCAAAAAAGCAAAATGTTTTTCTGACCTGCTGGAAAGTAATAAAATAGATGGACATCTACCAGGGCAGCAGCTAAGTGGTCAGCTCCATAAAGCCACTTCCTTCTGGGGATGGTTGGATGAAATGCTTTATTTTTGTCAGATTGAAAGAGCTGTCTTCCCTCAGCACAGAAACTTGCGTTTTTTTCTTTTCTAAATCACTCCTAGATGGACTGATAGAGCCCATGTCACATGGCTGAGTCACTGACACTGCTGATGCTTTGTGGACTGAGTCATGCTAACTGTCAGCAAGAGGAAGGATGATGACAGACTCAGAGTGATCCTACTCCTGAGAGCTTCTAGCTGAAAATGATAAAAACCAGGAACACTAATCAACAAGTAAATCATATGTAGATTTTCTTGAGAAGTGCAGATTCAGAACCCTTTTCTTCCCCTATTATTGTCTTATTTTTGACTATCACAAAGCAAACTGCATTGTTTAAACATTTTTATTTTGTGTAAATATGGCAAGAAATTAAACCTCCAACATTTATTGTCATTCTATCTAAATTCTAATTTAGACTAAATAAACCTGTGTACTTGGAATGGGGCTTGAGTGTTTTACTGAGCTCACACTTTCATTAATTTTGGTTAAGAGTTTGAGGATGTAACTGGAGAGTAACCATCTGCACAGGAGACAACTTAAAGTGGAGTGCAAATGCTCTGATTAACAGAAAAATGTCACCAACAAGTGAGAAAAATAGAAATGAGCACCTATTTGTAGCTGTTTGTGTGAATGAAGGATTAGCAATTTCTTGGAGCACAAAGGAGAGTTAATGAAAGCTTTTATTTATGAAAGCCAGGGCTCAAAGATAGAAGCTGAAAAAATTATTAAACAGCAAGAGAGAACAGAACTTGTAAGCATTAAAATGAGTTGAATCTGAGCTCAGGGATCATGAGCATTCAGATTTCTTTTTCTCCTGGTATTTTTTTAATAGAAGGTATGATTCTTAATTCCTACTGTCCATTTTATGTACAGTAGTACATTTTGGGTACATCCTGCACATATGTACAGATACAATACAATACACTGTACACAGATTTATGTGCAAATGTACAAAGTGCAGATTTTCAATAGTGTGTACCTATTTTCATTACTGCTTTACTACTGAGGAGCACAGTGAAATAGATAGCTATGATGTTTCTATTCCAAACGGTAAAAATAAGAGCCAGATTCTGAATTGTGATGCACCTCTTGTTCCTAATTAATAGTTAATAAATCCTCTTTAATAGCCAGGTTGGTGTTTGGGTTTGTTTTTTTTTTTCCTGTTGCATGTGTCAGTGGTGTACATGAAATGTGGAAAGAAACTTTTCTGGTCAGTCTGCTCATATCCTCCATTTGAATGCAAAAACCCAGGAATTAAAGGTTATTTTGTCTTCCTGCAAACTGAGAGTGAAACGTACCCTGTAATAAGCTTATGCCACCCCAAGTGAGGAACATGAAAGCTCTGTGAGGTTCCTTACATGTAGTTCCAAACTTCAGAGGCTTTACTTCTGATTCTATTTTTTTCCCAGTCTTGGAAAGCACTTTCTCTAAAAAATCAAACCTCTTATTAAAAAGACCAAGAAAAGAGGGAGTTCCCATCACAGTACAAGGAATTTCAGGTATCCTCCTAAGAGCAATAACCAACTTACTGTAAGAGGAAGAGGGATGAACAGCTTCACCTCCCTTTGTCAATCACCTCATCCCAGCTTTAAGTCCAGCCTACAGCATCTGAGTTCTGGGAATGGGCTCAGGCAGCAAATATGTTGAAGAGCTCAGCCAATGTCAGCTCTTTAAGATAGGTAGCAAGGGAAGCAAAAAGATTTCCAAGGGAAGAAAATATTCCTGGCACCTTATTCTAGCTCAGAGTCTCCTTCAAAGCTCTCAGGGGTACCTGTGGAGCACAGCAGAGCCCACACAGAGCAGAGCACAGCGGGATTGGGGGAGGCCAAAAGGGAGGCAGCAGGAGAGGAGAGTGGGATGTGGAGCTGCAGGGAGAGTCCTTGCTTCACTCGAAAGCAGCTGCACAAGACTTCAGCCATGCAGCTCTGCTCTGCAGCTGAGGTATTTATAAGCTGGTGTTTATTGCTTGTGAGAATGATCACAGTTGTAAATTTCTGCATAGAGAATGCACAGGCCCTTATCCCGAGATACACCCATTAGTCGTGATTCATATTTAATGCTAGGGTAGGATTAAATGTAATTATCAGATTTATACCCTGTCTGAAACTGAGTTTATACTAACAGAGCTGAAAATTCGAGTATTCCTGCTAAGGAGGAATATGTTCCTTCAAGGATCTCTTCTAATTTATAGCAGTGATGTAGCTGGATATACCCATCTGCAGGGCAAAGTTTCCAAATCTTAAGTTATTCCATGCTGATAAAAACACCCCCTTTAATCTGATCAAAGACCCATTTTAATTTCTCTTTAGATGCCATTACAGATTTTTCCTCTACAAATGTGGAATTGAAGTTTCAGCCCAGTTAATCTAAAAATTGTTGGTCTGGAGAATCAGCTTCAGGTCACCTCCCAGCGTTGAACACACACTGGGGTGAATAGCTTTAATAATGTCTGATCTGCTGGAGTAATGACAGAAATCAGTGCTGCAGAGTGCAATCAAGTCTTTTTAAGCTGCTTTTTCTACTGCCCTCAAAAAGGCCCAAGTGGAACCTCCTGCTGGAACTCATCAGGACCTGAATGATCTCCTCTTGCTGCTTGGTTCTTAAAAAATCATTGTAACTGTCCATTGGTATTTCCTTTCTGTGCTTTGTTTGTTCACTGTAAGTAGGATGAGCAGGTTGCACTTTCATAAAGAAAGCTTCCTTTCATTTTAATTTGCCCTGCTTTGAGGTCCTAACTCTGTCCCCTAAGATTAAGAAGGAAGCTAGATGAGAAAATGTGTTTATAAAAGAATAATTGAAAGGAATAAGATGCTAAGTAGACAGTAAACACTGTGGAAGGTTAAAAATTAAAATCTGAGATCTGAAAAGTTCAGATTTCTCATTTATTCTACAGGCCTTGGAACATAGTCTTTCCACAACTCCCCACTTGGTTACCTGACCTGGGTTTTCAGCAGAAATATCAATCAGCCAATTTCTTGAAGGTATTGAAGGCAGAGTTGAGTGATTAAATTGACAGCGACCATGTCCTGCTCTCAGTGCAGTTGCAATCATTCTCTGGTGTAGTGGATGTGTTTTCCTTGGAAAAGGAGGTACAAATCAGCAGTAAAGGCAAGCAGTTTTGAGAAAGAGACCAACAAAGTGTAAAATTAACACTTGTTTCAGTGTTATTAATTACCTAAATAACATAATTCCCTTCAGGAATGTTATGGTAGCCATGCCTAGCAAAGGAGAAATTATAAAGACAGAGCTTCTTATAAACACTATCTGACTTCTGACCTCAGCTTCTCTGAAATTTAGGCTCAGAATGAATCAGTGTAGCACTGGGTCATGTGACACTGTGGTCCTGGAGTTTTCTGGGAATACATTTCTCTCTTACCCAGGTACCATGGTAAACTATGTTACATCGTCTGGTCTGATGGCAGGAGCAGCTTGTTTCATATGACACAAGGCCTAATACACTCACTTGGTAGTGCCATCAGTGACAGGGGCACTGGTTTGATCAACCTTCTTCCAAAATTTACAGTTTGAAGTCCTGCTGCTTTTTCTGGTGCTTCTGAATCTCTTCTTATCATCAGTGTACCTGAAATTAGAGCAGTTGGCCAATCCAAGCTGTTCACCACCTGTGCTCACACAGTTGCTTTCATTGCTGAAGAGGATCATCACTTTTGATTGAAAATTTCTTCTATCCTAAAGGAGTAAGAGAGGAAAAAAAATAGGATCTTTGGAAGTGCAGACTAGCAAAGATTTGGTAAAAAAGTTACATAGTAGTCAGACTTTTGATTTAGGAAGAAAATGTGGACCAACAACTCTGATGGGGAAAAGAAGATGGGGAAATTTGTTCAGGTGGTATGGGAGTGAGAAACGCTGTAGAAGAAAGCAGAATAAGGAAAAAGGAAAAGTACGAAAATTCAGTATTATTTTCAAAAAAAGCAAAACTTCAAGAGAAAAAGTTTAGAACTTCTAAATTTTCCCATATTGCAAGGACTCCCTGCAACCTTCAGATAAATTGCATGAATTGCATTTGGGACTAGAAGGGAAGTTTTTTTCCTGTTACGATGTGTTTCACAATTCACAATTTAAGAGTACATGGTCTAATCATAATACATGCAAATGTCATGCAATATTTTCATCTAGATTGCTTTTTCTGTAAGATAAAAAATGTCTGCAGTGAGAGTGTTTGTCCTGATCTGGCCTCTAAGGTCTAAGTGCTTGCGGAAAACAACCATAAATGACCACTTCACAAGGAACAAACATTTAACCCTTGCTGAATGCAGCCACATCCAGAGTTAGTTTTTAAGAAATATATTCAGGTCATCATTAAACCAGTTGTTTGTAGTGGAAAATAATTAAAATTCAGAGCAATATCAGAAGGGTCGGAAATTATTAAATCAATTGAAAAAGCTTTAATACGACTGGTAGCACTTACTAGCATAATAAATGAGCATCACAAAATCAGTTGCTAATCAGGATTAGAGATTAAATGAGGACAGTCTGATAAGAATCAACTCTTTTCACCTAAGGCAGTTCTGTGAAGGAAACCTCCTCATTTCAATTTTGAACATTACGCACCCAGTCCTAGACAAGTTTCCTGTCAGATACCTTGGCTGAATGCAGAAATCTAGATCTACAAATATCTATAAAGAAATTTGCATGTTTTCTACTGCATGAAATACTAGTTCCCTTTTGCCTATGGATAAACCACAGGATCAGCTTTTTGGCCTGTTCCCTGCAACTAAATTGGCTAAAAGCAGTGACTGCAGAAATGAAGTGGCAGGTGCTTGAGTAAGACATTATTAATTAATATAATGCAATCATTTCTGAATGAGCAAGACTAACACAGACAAATAAAAGGAGTCCCCAGGAAGACTGGTAAGTGGTTTTACAAGAACTACAAGAGGCTGGTATGCCATTATTCTGTAGAAATCCTAACTGTAGCTGAACCAGCATTTTTTTGTGTGGAATTACTTGCTCTACTGGTGATACAATATCATCCAAATGCTTTAATAAACTTAAACCTTGATTTAGCTGTAGCAATTAATTATTTTATCTTGCCAGCCCGGCAGAAACATGAATAAAAACTCATTTCACATTCTGAAGTGAGGAATCCTTTCTGCTCAGGAAAGGTCAGGAGTGGAACAGCAGGATGCTGGCAAGCAGGAGCCAAAGATTATAAGGAGTGCCCAGAGGAAGCTGACACAGCTCCTTACAATCCTGAGAACATGATGTTGTCCTGCATGCATCATTCACATACCTTCCAAAGGTGAAATGAGGGGTGAGTATTTTCCACTTTGTTACTTCACAAAACACCTGGAAAAGACACAGACTCTTGTTCAGACAAAGACACGGGCACTGGCAATATGTTTCTTGTGTTTCCTGCCTTGTCTTGCTGCTGCAGGTACTGGAATTTTAATTCCCCTGTTGGCTACCAAGAGCCTGGAAGCCACAGGAGTGTGGATTTGTGAGCAGCTCCTCCTGTTGCTCTACATAAACTGTTAGTGGTGCACCCACAGTCACCAGGAAACACAGATGTGTGTGCACAGCCAAAGTGGAGTAATATCAATTTCATAGTTTGTTTTCATATCTGTATTTCTTTAGCAGTTTACACACAGGTCAGCCTAAGTTCTATGTTTGCTCACCCCAGCGTTATGACTGCTTTTGTTAAATTAGAAAATACTGGTATTTAAAACAGTATAACCAAATAGAAAACACATTAAACCCTTTTGGACAGCAATACTGAATTGTAAAGCTGTACAAGGAATAAAAACTATGAGTCTCCCAATAGAAGTGCTAATCAGATAACATCTAAAATACAAGTAAAAGAAGAAAATGAAGATGATTTCTTATTAAAAAATGTATTTTTAATACACTCAGATTCTGTTATTTATCTTCACTTTATCTAGGAAATCCCCACATTTGTCAACCCTCGTTTTGTTATTTTTGACTCTTTTAACATAAGCAACTATCTAAACCTTATGATTTATAAAAACATTTCTAATAGTAATTTCATTAAAAAGTAAGGTAGTTTCATAAAATGTTATTTATTTTAGAAACATGTATCAAAACCTGTGGTTCACTTAGTCAATCAGGAATCAAACAGAAAAGCATGTTTCTTTTAGTACCTGTAAGTAAACTTTCCAGTTTATTTGCCGCTCACAAACTTTGTATCTCATCTCAGTTTTTCTCCCAGGGAGCTGTGAGCACTTCCTTGTGTGCCCCTGGGTCCTTCTTTGATGCCTACCTTTGCTGAGCTTCCTCTTGAGCAGAGACTTCACCCTGCCTCAGTTGGTCTCCTCTCTTTGCAGTCAGACCCAAGAAACACATTTGGCTCTGTAGCTCCAATTCTTCACCTCAGCTTTATGTTCTGTAAAGCAACCAAAGTGGTTTTACATTTTTCCTGCATAAAAGACTCCTTTTTTATCTACCTGCTCCCCCTGTATTTCGCAGAAATCCTGTAACTTTGCTCTCTGAGTACTTTGCTTTGTCTCCTCAAGTTTAGAAAGGACAGAGGGAAAGGCAGATGAGAAAAGACTGAAAAGTAAGAAAAAGGAAGAAGGTACCATGCTAGAACGACCAAAATGTGTTTTCTTTTTTATAATAAATCTATAATAAATCCCAAATGTACAGTTAAGACTGTGGCCATCAATAGAGGTCAACAATTTTTACTGATCTGAAATGCTTTGCAGGCTTCTGAAAAGACATGCTGGCACATTTCCCAAACACAGGTGTGTCCTGGAGGGAACTGCCTGGAGTTGTGTGGCCTGGAATGAGTTCACAAACTGAATGCTGTATTATTATATTACTGAAATTCTTAATGTGTGTTTGTAGCTCCTTGTATATAAAAAGCTCTCCCTAAATGCTGAGACTTTATTCTGAGTGAATTTTTAAGAGAATAAAATCCTAGTCATGTTCTACTGTATTCATTGTTATTTAATCAATCTAAATGGAGACAGGATAGGATTATAAAGACTAAAATCATTCTAAACAGAACTCTCTGTCTTCTTAAATAGAATGAAATATTATGGCTTGATAAATGTACATATAGCTTGCATATGCCTCACTTGCACACACATTTAATTATACAATTAAAGGTGTAGCTTAAATATTCTTTTTTACTCTTTGGAAGTTTTGGAAATTTTTGCCTGTTCCACAGCTTGAATATTTTCACTACACTTTCTGAACAATTCCAGTTTATTGTTGCATCTTGGCTGTAAAAACTGCATTAGAAAGCTTGTGTTTTAAAAATCAGCATCTGCTTGAACACTACTAACTCACAGATACACACCCCTTAGACTTAAATTTTCTTTAAATTTGCTTCCTCAAAATGTAAAGTCAGCATTACATTGGATTCACAGCTGTCCATTTGAGGAACAATCACAAAAAATAAATAAGCTTGGGGTCCTATTTAAGGAACAGTAAGAAAAGGACATACTTGTTTTCATGCAAAAATAAAATAAACCAACTCCCATAATGCACATAAAGAGGTATTCTTGGAGAACACTCTGATCACAGGCATTATTCTGAGGTCACACTGAAATTCTGTGATCCTCAGCACGAGTTTTCATTTCACAACAGTAAAACCCATTCCACTGATGCCTTTGTAACTTCTGTGCCTATGCAACTGTATCAAAAATGTAAAAAAAAATCATGAACTGCGAGTGTCATCCTAGTGCCACAAATACCAGTTGCTATCTCCTGCTTATCTCTCCAGGGTGTCACCAAACCACCATTCTGCAGCTCTGTAAGTGGCATTTTCCCTCAGGGCCATGAAATATAAATATACAGGGTGGAAAACAGAGCAAGAGGGAGGAGGAGGAGGTGAAAGTGCCGTAGGTTACAGACACTCTTGCTCCACTGTCTGTCACACAGGGCCTGAAGCAGGCTGTGAGCTGCATTAGCTGGACTTCCACAGAGTCCAAACTGAGCCTTCAGGAGCAGATAGATCTAACCTGACAGCAAACAGCAAAACCCAAAACACTGAGCAGTTCATCATCCCACTATCTAGTCCAACATCCTGTTCAAGTTCTATGCACTTTTTTTTTATTAAAGCACTAAACTTGTTGATTTGACTGAACCACAGTTTGTATTTTCACTAAAACATATTTTCCAGTACTTGGAAAAAAGAAAGTACCAATTAGTGCCACTGAGAATTTTTTTTCTCTAGTTTCACCTGTCAGACATTTGTTCCTCTTACAACTTTATTCACTAAAGAGCTGTTCAGTACCCACTGTGGTTTTCCTGATCTTTCTCTTTTTCCTCACCTTGCTGTCCAGAGTTATCCAATAAATTGATGAGGAAGTCTTGCATCTTTGAAGAGATGTTTATTAAGATGTCCAGTTGTTCTGATCTCAGAAGAATCATACATCAGAGATTTTTCTATTTCCTGGTTTTGTTTGTTGGGGTGTTTTTAATTTTTTTTATAAACCATTGGTCTAAAAGCCCTGTGAGAGCTCTAAGAAAGCTCTGCCTCCTTGGCATTTACTCAGGACCTTAATATCCCTGGGTCTATTACAGCGACTGTTTCTTTGCAGCTTCATCTCAGCGTTGCCACTCCTGCTGTTCCACTTGCAGACACTTGCACCAGCTAATGGCCAAACCTTGTTTTCAGCATCTGTCCCCTGGGAAACCTGTTTGGAGATGGGGTTTAGCATCTGCTCAAGCCTTGCCATCTGGCTGGAGGGGGTGGGGATGGCTCCTGGGGTTTTTGGAGGGGTGAAGCAACTGTCGAGCTCATGGGTACATAAAGGAGCGTAGAGCCTTCCTCACCGAACAAAATTCTGAAGAAATTTCAGTGAAAATCTCCTTAGGGGTGAAGCCAACTCCCAGCTGAATAAAGGGGATTAGAGGGAGCTATGAAACCATGGGGTGCACATGCAGTGGCATCCTGCTCCCTTGGCTAGAGCCAGCCCCAGAGCAGGGACTCTGCAAGGAACCACCCTTACTCTGCCTGCTAAATCTCTGTTTCACCTCAGCACAATTGTAGTGACAAACAGCAAGCAAGACTCCCCACAACTTTTGTCTTAAACATAACTGGACATTGCAAGTAGGTCTCACATGGATGAAGAGAATAAACTCTTCATCTCAAATAACTTTTGGAGGTATTTCAGGCACTGCAATTTGTAAATACCTAAAAACCATAAATGCTGGTGTTATTCTCTGGCAATGGAACATCTCTCCCCACCAGAGGGAGGGACAAACCACTTCCACTCCCCCTCTTCAGACCTCTGTTGTCAAAGATTGTGGGAAGTCTTTTGCCACAGTATCCTGCTAGGAGGATGCCAACCTGCATGCCCATGGTATCCCTGATGATCCTTCCAATCTTTGGTTTTCTGTTCTTTTATGTGTAACGTCACATTTAGCTGTGTTAAAGTGCATTTCTGTTTCTTTTTCAGGTTACCATCTTGTCCCATCCACATAGGATTGTTTTGCTAATCTTATGTCATTCTCACAATGATCTGCAGTGATTTTTGTATTCATTTCAAAACTGCCTAAAGCATCAAATAGAGTCTGCTAGTAGTATCAGTAGAAATCTGGTAGAAATTGGCCCCTTAAATAATCACTCTTCACTTACCACCTTTTAACTGAGAATTGTAATTTAGCCAGTTCTTAATCCCTTCAAGTGCGTGATCAGAGTCACAGCCTAGTATGGTATTTTAAAGCAAAGAAATATACTTATTCAGTACCATTTCCCCAGTCAAACCAGAGAGCTCCTCAAACAATCCCCTTTGTTTGATGATTTTACATCAAAATATGTTGACTATCATGTTTCAGTTAGTAGTTTCATATTTTAACCCCATTTCAGCTTTTTTAAAAAATTAATATAAATAGTTATTTCCAAACTTTGCACATCAGCACATTTCTGTGCACACCTTTTTTCTTCCTGTTGCCATCTTTGATTTAGCAAAAGTAGCTCCACGATAGCTTTGGGTGCTGGTGATTCATCCACTCCTGTCCAAATTACCTTTGGATCTGTAGGACTGGTTAAGTACCTTCATGTGCAAGTATTTTTTTCCAAATCCTGGGTTGACATTTGGAATGCTGTTGATGCAGGAATACACTCTGCATAGCTGGAGCCAATTTGGCTGCTGTCAAATCTGTTCCAGCACAGAACAGCTGACAGCAGCATTTATCAGTTACTGTCTTTGGGGGGTTTTCTTGGAATACGGAGATGGCATAAAAATTTATATGCAACATCTGGTGAATGCACCCAAACTTGGTGATCTTTGATAGCTGTGCTCCCTTTATACACAATTTCTGGCTTTGCACTGACAGGAGAGAGAATGGTAGCCCAAAAAGGCACACAGGCCGAGCAGCACTCCACAGTCAGCTCCAAGGAGCACATTATTAAAGCTGACAAGTATTGTCTTTGTTATTGTTCCAGCTTTCCAGGGAAAGTACACGACTGCTAACCCCAAGACAGACAGTCTATGAGAGCATGTTTATCTTCAGGAGTAATTGAGACCGATTTGCATCCGATGTTTGTTGATGTGCAATATCACAGCTGCCCTTTCCAAGATAATTTGAGAGGCTCCATTCTCCCACAGCAGCCTGAGGTTGTCTATAGGCATCCCTACACAACAGGGAACAGTACTGGGCAGCTAATCCCTGCAGCACGAACACATTTGTTTTCTGTTCTGAGACCAAGGATTTGATGAGGCTTATCTGGCTAAAGGACACATTTCTTTCAAATGTTAACTCTTGTGATTTGAAATTTGACTTCAAAATTAAATTTTTCTATCAACTCAGCTGTTGCATCTTGCAAGATATTTACTCATGTCCCCTTTGTTTGGTAAACAGGTTTGGCCAAAGTCCTCACTAATTGCTGTGCTGTGATGAGTGGGCTTAAAGTCTCTTTTGTCCTGCTAATACTGTTCAAAGAAAGCAACTCTTGGAAGCGGGTATATTTATTTAATCAAAATTTCAGTGTTAAGGATGCCACAGCTCACCAGTCCCCTGTAATGTGAAGTCAGTCGCCATCTGTTAGGTTGCTCCACTCAAACTGCTGGTGTGTCAGTTTTCTTTGATCTTTACTATTTCATCTCTCTCTAACACTCAACCACCCACAGCAAATGTAATCCACCAACAAGTTGTTCAGATTTGTGATAAATTCTTTTTTAACCTCGTGCATGTTTCTTCTTAAGTTTGGCTTCCTGTCTACATTAAATGTCCATCTTGACTGCATTTAGTGCTTTTTGTGAGTCATTTATGCAGCTAATCCTGCTGTGAAGTTAGCTATTGTTATTACTTCTGGGCAAGCAAAGATGCAAGTACAAATGTCCTGGACAATGCAAACATTCCTGGACACACAAGGTTTTCTTCTGCAGAGTTCTCAGGGTGGACAATTGCTTACACATCCTTTTCCATAACTTTTGCCTCCTCACTTTTGAATCCAAACAGGAACAGCTCTGGCACAAGCTTCCAGAGCCAAGCACCTTTGCTGACAACGGCTCACATCCCATTGTGCTTGTCTTTGCAGCATTTCACATCTATTAATCTGACACAGAGCATTATGCACAACCAGCATGTCATGAGCCCTCTGTCCTTTGAAGTACTTATTTTTATTTTTAGAGAAGATATATTTTGTTTCATAAGTTGTTGGATCAGCTTAGCACCTCAGTTCTCCCTGGCTGGAAGCATTATTGCTTTGCTCCTTTGATACAAAGAACATTGAGATTTGATCTTGTTATCTGCACTGTGACACAAAAGCAGGGGAAAGACTTTGTTGTAGCATTTTGTAATGGTATTGAATCTACAGTATTTCACCTTTTTTTTCTTTTTCTCTTTTTTTTTTTTTTTCCTTACATTTTGGGCAACATCTAGAATTGGAGTATGACTGCAGATCTGGGCAACTTATGATAGAAAAGCATATGACATCATGTCCCAAAATTATGCCACATTGCCACTTGGGTCATCTGGGCCCATATGTCTCCTATGCTTACTTAGAAAGGCAGACATTCATTGCTGCTTCACAGTTTAGTTTCATAAATTAGTTGCTCATTTTCACACTTGTAATAAGAAAAAGCGACATAGTGTAAATCACGGTTTTTAGCATTATGTAAAGAAAACCAACAAACCCACCAACAAGCCAATAGCAAGAGAAACTGAGAAATCCAGGTTTTAGTCCAGTGACAATCATGGAAAAATTACTCATCTGGGAAAATTATATACAGAAGCAAGTCTGTAATACCATTCCATATATGCAAAGACACTCTAGATACGCCTAGATTTCCTGAAACTGTTTAACTGTAAAGAGGAAGTGCACTTTATCAATTTTTTAAATTGGATCACTTTTGAATTTTATTTTCTATATTTGCATTTCTGCTTTTCTCTTTGATACGTGCCTTCATTTCAGAGTCATTCCAGGACGAGGAGTTTGCGAAATTTTTTTTCTTGATGGTTTTATCAGACTGTTCAAGAAATTCCTCTCACAAAAATAACTCCCAAAATTTCAAGTACATCGCTGCATGCCATCCCCCAAATGAAGGCATGACAGTGAATGACTGTATACTGCCAATTAAATTTTACAACTCACTAACTTATAAATAGCATTGCTCATTTTATCGTGACTACTCATGGAAATGAAATTACTTCAGTGCTCAAATGCTCGTAGGATGGAGCCTACAGAAGTGACTTATAGAGCACCAAGTTAAGCAGTTGTTCTGTGACTGAGGCAAGGCCTCCAGAATCACTGAATCATGGAATCATCATGGTTGGAAGAGACCCTCAGGACCATCCTGTCCAACCACCAACCCAGCACAACCCCAATAACCCCTAACCCACTGGCCCACATCACCCAGCTCCAGTTTCAGACGCCTCTTGAACCTGGGCAACCTATTCCATGGACTGACCACCGTGACAGGAAATATTTTTTTTCTAACATCTCATCTGAATCTCCCCAGTGTCAGCTTGAGGCCATTTCTTCAGACCCTCTGCAGGCACAGCAGCAGTGACCGGCCCTCACCTGGCTACAGTCTCCTTTCAGGGAATCGTAGAGAGTGATGAGATCCCTCCTGAGCCTCCTCTTCTCCAGGCTAAACACCCTCAGCTCCCTCAGCCGCTCCTCCTAAGATGCGTTTCCTAAACCTTTCACCAGCGGCAGCTCTGTTTGTATCGATTTTCTGACAAAACTTTGACACATCTTCGGGATTTTTGTTTTCTTCTTTCTTTTTTTTCCACCACCCTAAACCCAGCACGGCAGGCACCCCGTGCCCATGATAAAGCAAACCCATGCCTCCACAACCCTTCCTTCCTCGCTGAGCCACACCAGTTTCTCCGAAAACGGGGCGCGGGAGGGATTCCCAAGGCAGGGACTTTCTCTACAACAACGGATCCCTCATAACGTCGGCGCGGCCGAGGAGTTCGGTTCCGAGCGGAGCGGGCGGTGTCGGACCGCGGCTCCCGCAACGGGGCCGTTCGAGCGGGGCCGCAGCTCCTGAGGAGGCTTGTGCCGGCCAACACCGCGCACCCCGGGCGCCTCGGGCGGCTGGGAGCCCGGAGCGCATCTCCCCGGGTGTGGGAGTCCTGCCGTGCCCCGAGCGTGTCTCCCCGGGTGTGGGTGCCCGGCCGTGCCCCGAGCGCATCTCCCCGGGTGTTGGTGCCCGGCTGTGCCCTCAGCGCGTCTCCCCGGGTGTTGGTGCCCGGCCGTGCCCTCAGCGCATCTCCCCGGGTGTGGGTGCCCGGCCGTGCCCCGAGCGCATCTCCCCGGGTGTTGGTGCCCGGCTGTGCCCTCAGCTCGTCTCCCCGGGTGTTGGTGCCCGGCCGTGCCCTCAGCGCGTCTCCCCGGTGTCTGTGGGGCCGGACTGCATCTCCCGGGGCGCCCCGCGGCGGGGCGGGGCGGGCCGTGCGGCGGAAGGGGCGCCGCTCCCGTCGGCGGCGGGGGCAGCTCTATCCGGGCCCTTGGCGCTCTCCCTTCCTTTCG
>VZRF01010036.1:849498-885221 GCA_013396875.1 Vireo altiloquus
GGGGGCGGAGAGGGTCCCCCCGGCTCCTCGGCCAGTCCGCCCGCGGCCCCTTCCCGCCGGCCGCTTCCCGGCGGCCGCAGGCCGGGCCCGGCGCGCATTGTCCCCGCACATGGCAGTGGGGCCGGGCCGGGCCGAGCGGGGCTGCTCGGGCGGAGGGGCAGCGTCAGAAAGCGGCCGAGGGCCCCGTGCCTCTCCCGGCGGTAGCAAATTGCCTCCATTGTCTCCGCGTTCAGCCGGGAAAAGGGTGATCCGCTGAGGGGGGTTTAATACCGCCCTTGTGCAGGCCCTCGGTGGGTCAGGCTGGACATCCGCCCTGCCTGGGACCATCAAAGGGACATCTGTCTTTGGATGTTAAAAGCACTCATTCGTCAGCGGGGAAGGAGGTAGCAAGAGTCCCATCACTTCGCAAGCAGTGCAGCCTGTAAGAGTGGCCTGGGCTGAGTTCGGAATCAAATCTGGTGGCCTGGGCTGAGTTGAGAATCAGATCTGGCAGCCGTGTTTGGTGTTCCAAATCCCGTGGGCTCCGGGTTCAGCAGGGCTGCCGAGGTAGGTGTGCTCCCTGGGTGTATACGGACACGTGTCCAAGGGACGGGGGCAGACAGGGTTCCCAGCCCAGGTGTGTCATCCGCTTAGACTGCACTCACCTGCCGGGCTGGGATGTAAAAACCCAGCAGGTCCTAGTTCCACGGACTTCGCTTTTGGAAGAAGATTATATTTTTGTTCTACTTAACTCCACCTGGTAGGGGAAAACTTTATTGATGAAACACAGCCACGGGGCTTGTAGGCATTTGAAGAACAGAAGTGTTTTAGTGTTTGACCCAGAGAAAAGGTGATGTCTTGATGGAGGAGGTGAAGGATAAGCCTCTGTGGCAGCTCTTGTGGTGGCTTTTTCCACAAACATTTTTCCTTGTTGCTCTTAAGCAGACTTTGGGCCTGACAATACTCGTGTAATGCAACAGATGTTCAGCAGAGCTTAGATAAAGGTGGGCCAAATATTCTGCTGGCAGTGGAGAAGATTTCAAAA
Organism: Vireo altiloquus; assembly: GCA_013396875.1. NCBI lineage: Eukaryota > Metazoa > Chordata > Aves > Passeriformes > Vireonidae > Vireo > Vireo altiloquus. The sequence continues at coordinate 850,523 of VZRF01010036.1, forward strand.
ACTAAAGGTATATCTTCTCAGAAAATAAATAAGGATTATTAAGACATATTCATGCATGTTATTTAATAAGAGAATGGCAAATAAATATTGGGTACATTTGAAATGGATAGCTGTAAAACTACTCAATGACTAATTGAGGCTTGTATAAAGTAACTGCCTGTCTTTTCCATGTACTCCATTAAAAAGTATGTTAGTGTTGTTTAAATCAAAAATGCAAAAACTGTGATGGCCTATAAGGACAGTAATGTCTATAAAATCTTGAACTGGCCCCAAAATGCAATTTTTTTCATGTTCAATGGATGTCAATATTTATATATCATAACTTGCTTGAAATCTATTTTAGTTATTTTCTGCAGGTGTTGAGGTGCTGAAGGTGCAGGGAATTGCATTCACTGCCAGTCGGGTTCTTCAGCAAATGGCAAACTCTTGCAGGAAGGATCATGCTCGCTGGCCACTGGTTTTCATTCTCACTTTGGAATCAAAACCCCATGGTCTGTCGTGTACTACACAAGTGCTAAATTGGCATAAAATCTGAATATTTGTGCCCCTTTAAAAACACCAGATATTATTGAACCAGCATGTAAGAATTCTTTGTTGCGGGAAATGGAGCATCACTAATCTTTCACAGATATTTTGTGATAAAACTATGTGCTAAACCAGAAGTCTGCAAGCACTTACACATACATTCAGGTTTACTCACATGCATGGTCTTGATTTTGCTTAGTTTTATTGAAGTCAGTTATGCATTTTCCTGAGAAATGCTGGTCTAAATTTGTTGAATATTAGAGCAATTCTGTTACCAGTTAATACTTAATTAGAGGTATGGGGGTCTATTTTTCTCTAAAAATGAGATCACAGCAGCAGTGAACACTGTTCTTGCACATGGCCAGGCTGCACAGGTGTTTTTATAGCTTAATAGTTGTCCTTGGTTGACCTTTTAGTTTACCTTTAATTTGTCAGAAGTGCTTCTGTGGAGCTGATGAGACTGGTTTTCAGCAGAATGGTCACTTTACCTTACCAGAAAAGACCATGGATCAGTGAGTAATTGATATCCCTGATTAGTGGAAGAGATATCTAAGTAGCTAAGAGTTAACCAGGTATTTAGATCTGTCTTCACCATATCCTATCAGTCAACAAAGTTTTTACTGACTGGAGAAAGGAACTGGAATGTATGATTCTTGATTTGTCCAAACTCTATTATTTTTCCTTTGACCTTGGCTAGGTGATGAATTATTCTATGCTTTATTTCCCCTTTCACTGAGTTTTATCAGGTTATATTGCCTGCACATAAAAGGCTGTGAGAACTTTCAGAGTTGAGATAATGTTAAAAAGCAGGTATTTTGGTCTCTTTGGCTTTACTTTTCTCACTGTGAAAATAAGTTATAGGGAATGAGGTCATTTGCTCTTGTGTCTGAGAATTTTCAGTTGATGAGGTACCCTGAGGTGTTCACCCATCTCTGTCCCTGTCTCACAGGAGAAAGCTGTGTTTTACCAGGAGTTAGAGCCAGACTCTTCAAGTAAGCTACTGGAGAGCAACAGGAAGACATTTCTACCTTTTCAAATAGTCTTTGTGCTTCATGTATAAAGTGTTTCTCAGAAATTGTGATGAAAATAGATATTTTTAACTATGCAGCTATGGAATGACACTCTGAAAATAATACACAGTGTTGTTTCATCTTTTAATATCAACATGTTTATAAAGGTGCAGTTGCTAGATAATACTTCCCTTGGAGGTTTTTTCTTTTTAATTCCAGAGAATTTATGACATCACTGTGATGTATGTTTTGTAAGTCTCTGAGATTAACCTCAGTGTATGAGCTTCTAAGACATCATTTTAGACTAACAACCCAATTTTTATGTCTGACAATGTTTAGGGGAAAAAAAAAGTGCAATCCCCTATAACTCATAATTTTTTGTAAGTCAGAGCTCAACAGAGTTTGTTTAGGAAAACATCTTCATGCTCTACTGGAAAGTGACTTTCAGAAGTTACATTTAAGCTTTTTCATGTTCTAATATGTGTGACAGGGAAAGGATAAAAAGGAAATCTTGTTGGCTGGCCACCATCACCATTGGTTTAATGGTGCAGTAGGGCCTAGTTCAGTGCCTTTAGCTGCCTCCTTAATAGCTACAAATGCCAGAAGGACGGAATGATTAAATTAAAAGATTGGACTCTTAGCTGCTGGGAGTTTGCGAGTGAAAGGCTGTCAAAGGGGAAGAAGCAAGCTGCATCTTACATGGTTCAGACAGGACTTGCCGAATGCTGGAATGCTATGGATACTTTGGGCTAGATGTTTATAGTGTTACCTCCAGCTTGAATCTTTTTTTAACCTTTTCTAATGTGGTCTACATGTGTAATATCTACAGCTCTGTATTGTAGTGTAAGAAAAAGAACAGATCATGAGTTTCTTGGATTTTATTATCAGATGATGGGGACTCTTTTGAAGTTGTTAGTGTGACGTTTTACCCAAAGCACTTTGTTACTTTCACTTCCCTCATCTTCCGTCTATATATTCTGGTGCGTGCCAGATGAGGGATGCTTTGGGAAAGGGTGTTTTTAAGCTGCATGTGCCAAGGCTGGTCCAACACCAGGAATCCCCTTGGGGGCAGTAAGGAACCGAGGGAGCCTTGGCTCCACTAGGAAGAAGTTTCCTTCTTGGTGCAAGTTGCCCAGCACAAGGTAAAATCCCAGCAGATTTTACTGGGGCCACTTGCCACTTTCTCATGACTTAGCAGATAGTTCCTGGGTGGGCTTAGCAAGCCTCTGCTAGGAGCACGTTTCTTTTTCCTCAGCCAGCAGTAGAGCAAATAGTCCTCCAAACCTGCAGGCAGTATTGTGATAAAAGGAGCATCAGGGATGTTTGCAGGAACTGGTAAGTGTGTGTGTATCTTTTGTGGACATTAAACTAGGTTTGCATATACATTGTAGCTGCCTAAAGAGGTGGCAGAACTGGCTTGCGAAAACCTGAGGTCAGAATGACTTCTACACACGCTGGGTTCTTAAAAAGGAATTAAAAGAGTGCTACAGGGCAGTTTGCTGATTCAGCATGGCCTTACAGCTCCTGACCTTTACCTCTCTATGAGAAAACAGTCTCATCTCTGTGTAACATTTATGTGCACCCAGTCCTGCTATGGCTAAGATCAAAAATTGCATGTAGGTTTTTTTTTCCTCCAAAACTGGAATGGAGGAGAAGCATTGAATTCTTATTTCTTTTGTCTGCTTTATTTTTAAAATGTTAGCCTTTATTCACGTGTGTGCTGCTTTGAATAGCTATATAAATAACCTAGGGTTCTAGTTCAGCAGCATATAGCAAGTGTTGCTCATCTGTTCTGCTTTCTTGGGCAACAGTAAAGGAGGTGCCTATTGTAGTGTGTTTGTTGTGGTAAGTCAGGTTCCTGATGTCTGAAGAGAATGCGTGGAGATCTTTTTACCCAAGATGAAACTTGTTTTTATCATTTAGAGGCATGCAAGCTTTGTGTGAGAGATGAATATTCCAGCATTAAAGATGGATGTAACTTACTGCAGTGAGTATCATTACTGGAGGAAAAGTGCTTTTCCACATTGTAATTAACTATTCATAGTTCACACGCCACGAACTGGTCTCTTCAATGTTAACTTTGAACTTCATTCCTCTTCTGGATTATGTAGCTGGTATGACACTTTTCTCAAAAGTCTCCTTTAGCACATGTCTAACAAAGCAACCCTGCTAGGAAAAACTGCAATGAACTGTGCAAAAAGATTGTGTGTTCTGGACAGTGATTGATATTAACAGACAGTGGTGCAAGGTTTGTGGTCTGATAGAACACATTCCTCAGCTAGCCAGGCTGCATAGCAAAGATTGCTCTTGGGAAAAGTCCCTGAATTCTTTGGCTCTTAGACAGCAAAGTCATACCAGTGACATGGCATGTTGGAACTTTCGTAAGGGGGAAGGACTTGAGATGAGTTTTGGTTTTGTTATTCTTTAAATGCTGAGTTAAGTGTTGGAAGACTGACTTCTGTGACAAAACTATTTTTAAAAAATAATGTAGTTCTCTTAATTTAGGGTAAAAGTAAAAAATTTACCAATGTCAAAACTTTTGAGTCTTAGAAATTTTCTGTTCTTAATGCAGTTTATAGTAGGTGATAGCAACCCTTGTGAAATCCCGATTTTAGTTCAAAAACGTATCCAAAATAGGTGTGGTTTTTAGTATGGTTATTTTTTTTAGCAGTGCAGTCAGTGAAGAGGAGCATGCTATCCTGAGAGGCAGTCGCCCTCTTGGGGGAGTAAAATTATTTAAGATGGAAATAGCTGAAATAGATGTGGGTTCAGTGTTTTTTAATGATGTTGATACAAAAAGGCACCAATGTGCCATCTTATTTTAGGTTCAGTTGTTTTTTCCCCAAGTGCCAGCAAAACATTGGATGCTCTTCTTAAGAGCCAAGCAGAGCAAGGGAGCATGTGAGAGGTGATTGTAGTACCTGGAGTTTTCTTTGAGCATTCAGTATTCTCTTATCTTCATGGAACTGTCCTTACTCATCCCAGCATTTCAGTTTCTCTGGAATCACCTTCTTTTCAGTGGCTTGGGAAGGAGGTCATTGTGAAGAGTTAGGAAGTTCTTTATATTCCATACAGAATGCATAGAAGTGTTAATGTAGTTCTGTGTGAATGTAGGTATTAACTGAGAGGATTGAGAGCAGGCTTTGATTGGCAAGTACAAGGTATTTTACTTGTATTAAAAGCACAGATTATATCTCAGCTGAATCTTCTTTGAACCACTAAAGGTGATAAAGTAGCTCATCCTCATGGTTGGATGGAGTCTGATTCTTCAGATGCTAATAAGGATGATACTTGTAAGGTTTTAAAAAAACCAAACAGATAATGGTGTAGATGTTTTGGTTCTGTCCCTTAAAGCTTGCTACAGATCAAAGAATCCAATGAAAGCATATTAATCCCACATACTAATAGAATTGATATTTCTAGGGAGCTTCTATAGCCTGCTATAGGCACAGGCTCAGGCCTGTCTTTGTGAATGAAGAAAACATTCTTTGATATTTTATTAAAATTCAGTGTGTGGCAGTTTATACACTGCTGTCTATTTTTTGTTTCATTTAAGACATAAGATTTTAAAATTTAATTTCTTTCGGTTTTCCCGTTAGTTTCTTAGTAGCTCCTAAGCAATTTCCATATTTGTTGCTGAAACTGATGGTTTTTATTACAAGAATAGTGATCATTTATCATGGGAAAGGGAAAGTAATCCTTCATTTTTAAAATTAGAGAATTAAATGCTTTTGACTTTGCGAACATTGCAAATTTTCACTGCAGAAAAGATATCTGTTAAGCTTATAGCCCTTGTGAAAAGACTTCAGTTTGCACTTTTAAGTCCATTTTATGCCGACTAATATGACCTTATTTGTAGGTGAGTTAAAGGTTATTGAAACTGAAAGCTTTTTGCAGGTTCATAACACGTTAAATACAGGAGCACTTCCGCTGACATTAATGTTAAGCGTATAATTGAGTGCTGTGCTGAATTAGGGTCTGATGTCATTCGGAATGTGCTGCAGGACTCTGTGTGTCTATTAATGCTCCTTAAGGGAAGGAGGAACTTAACGGACCTGGAGCTGTAGGAGATACAAAACCCAACCAGTAAATTTTATTTTAAATTTATTTTCGACCATTACTTGGCAGTTGGAGGCAATTGCTCTTTTCTTTTTTCATTTGAAAGTGTATTTGCTTCTTGAGGACTTGAGGGATTATTGTAGGGACGTGGGTCAGCAGGACATGTGCTCATATTGCAGTGTCAGTTACTCCCAGTCCATCAAATCACACTCTGCAAATAAACATTTCAGTGGAACCAAATGCCTCTGGGTGCTCTGGAGCCTGTAGAGTTTTAGTGCACGGGATGAATGTGTACAACAGTGTTTTAACATTTTGGATAGATTCTTTAGTCAATTTTGTTCTTCACTTGAAATCTGTTTTAAATAGCAGGAGATAGAAAACAAGCTACACTATTCAAATCTGAGAAGCAGTGTCATGTCCCAGGCTGTCCCTTTTACACTTGTTTATACCAGAACCTATTGGAGATACTTGCTCAGGAAAATTAAAGATTCTGGTACTGTAGAAGTGAGCTGAGCAGTGTTACACACTTAGGAGGAATCTCGACATCATTTCATACTGTCAAAAGGGCTTTTGGTCCTACTAAAAGAATGGAAGGGTAATTCTTGATTATTTCTCTTTATGATATGAAGTTGCTGCAGTATCTGAGACAGCCATTTGGTTTTGACAAATAGGGTAAATTCGATGGTTTTCAAAGTAGCAGGTGGGTAAGAGGTGTTTTCCTAAGAGTTTAACATATTAAATTATGTGGAGCTATGCAGTTGTCTTTGATAGGGGAACTGCAAAGAACATAGGAAACAACATTGCCATGTAAGTGGAGATAAAGCAGAAAAGCTGTTTGGAAGTTGGGTGAGGTAGATCAGGACTTGTCCAACAGAGTCTCTCTAATGGGTAGGTCCCACTGATGTTGTGGATAAGTGTTCCAGGCCTTGGCCTCCCTTGTGAATTTTTTTTTCCATGCATAAAATAGGGATTTCCCAGTGTAACTCATGTCCATGGACTCTTCACCTTGTGGAAAATTATGTTGGGTTTCAGTTAAGAAAAGTAGAGTTAGTTTTTAAGGATTGCGATTCACTTTTCCCAGCAAAATTAATTTATTGTCTCAAGTTGTTGATACTTGGGAAAGGCAGATAAAGGGTGTTGTAATAATGTTAAGATTTGTTTCCTCATTGAAAATATGGTCCAGTCCTTAATGTATCAGTGACAGTTCTCATTATTGTAAGAAAAACCATGTTTTGTGGGTTTTATGAGTGAACTCCTGCAAATCCTTGGGAAGTTGTTACTCTGCAGGTGTGTCTCCATGTGGATCTCCCTGCTGTTGGCTTTGCTGTTGTGTAGCTCTGTGGACAGCTGCTGCAGTAGTGCATCAGTGGTCCCTTGAAAATGAGTTTTCAGAAAGATGAAGTAGGAGTTGGACTTAGTTTTTAAGCAGAGTTCCCATCTGTTTCTTAGCTTATTATATAATGGACTCATATCTTGCTAAAGGTCATTGCAGACTTGCTGCGCTTGGGTTTTTTGGGCTGTTTAGGTGCTCTTGCTTCAAGTGTTTCTTTTGAATGGGGAACATGTCTGGTCACTGTGGAAAGCTGATTCCTGCAGCCTGTTCAGTGATTTCTTCAATTCTGTTACCTTAAACGGTAGAGTTTTTCCTCCCCCTTGCTGTCTTCAAAATACAGTGAGCACAAAACTTTGGAATGCTTTGGCTGATTAGCTGACTCCTGTGCAACTGGCTGAATTGCTGGTATTCTATTGGTTGCATTACATCATTATAAAGATATTGTAAAACTTAATGGGACTATTCTAAAACTTAACTGGTTTTTTTCCCTCTCCATAGGCTCATAAGTCAGTGAACTTTGTTTCAACTCTGCTTCAGATCACTATGTCCGAGCAACTGGATTTACCAGTGAGACAGGCAGGCAAGTTTTCAAATATTTTTGTCATTGTATCTACTGTAATGGTGCATACATGCAAGTACACATGCAGATACTGTTAAAGAATTCTAATTGTTGTAATATCAAGCACTCAGAAGTTGGGAGTTGCTCAAATTACAGTCATCATGAGCTATTATCTGGCACCATACACTGAGTAAGGGAGACGGAAAGAAAAGGTGTGTCTGGCTCTTGGATGATTCTTCCCCTTTAGTGAACATTCCTCGGGGAAGCAGAATGGTTTATGATGCTGAAACACTTGGTCCAAGGAGGTCATTTAAACTTGTACTGTGAGCACTAATGTTTCTAAACATATTAAGTAGAAGAAAACAAATTATGTCTTTTGGAACCCTGCTTTATTTGTACATGAGCCATCGGTAAAATTGGATGTTGATTAGATACAGCTCCAAACATCACCTTAAAGCTGCTCTAATACTCGTTAGAGGTTTGTAGTACAATACTTCAGTGAGTTTTCTGACTGGTCAGGAGGGTGTGGATTGCTTATTTGGACCTTCCACATAGTAGACTACTCTAAGTTGTAGCCTAAACTTGCATTTTTATCTTACTGCTTGGGGGTACCATTTAAATGATGACTCAAAAAAATTATTGCTTTACAAGTATAACATGCAAAAAGAAGTTTGAAAACAACCTTTGAAACTTCACCTTCCTCCATGTAAGCCAATTAAACCCCAAAGCATCCTGTGGAGAGTGGGGATGGCTCATTCAAGGCACAGCTTGTGTGTTTGCAAAGCAATTTATAAGAAATCCCTCTGAGGGCTGGCTGAAGTCTGTATCACTTCAGTCTTGTAGTAATCTGCTCTGGGTTTCTTGACCTTTGCAGACACTTTCAAAAACTGTCTGGTTTCTGAATCTTCAAAAGGTGCATATGAAATTTAGGTAGAGAAGTTGCTTTATGGACTTGTATGGAGAATTGGATTAACAGTAACTTTGTTACCAGTTTGCCATTTGAGATTTCCTGTTGCATGTTGTAAGTACTTCCAAGTGCTGTAATTTATATTCTGCCGCACAAGCAGTTTGGATTTGGTTGTCAGATGGTAAATGCAGAGTTTGTTCCAGAAGCCTGATTGCTACAAGTTACTGTGGCACATAACCTGGGTATAAAGGAGCTCTGTTTCTCTAGCATTCATTTTTGTATCACAGACTTAATTAGATTTTTTTTTTTTTGCTTACAAGGGATGTTTTAAGGTGTTATTAGTATTTATCAGCTTTTCTTTTTCAGTTTTAATGAAAATATTGAGAATATCACTGTAAAGGATTTTTCAGAAGTGTATTGCTAAATAGTTCCAGAACTGCTTACTGGAATCACAGATAAAAGCAATACCTTTAGTATTTCTATATGAAATGGATGAAAGAGTATCATGTAGTGAATCATCAGGTTAATAATTTCCATGGTTTATATATTTTGATTCTCCTACTTAGGAAGGGCAAATGAGTTAGTAATTTCAGTCAGTTTTGTTCTAAAAAAGAATTGCTTGCAAGATGTATGTTTGTTTTGGTCTTTGATTTGCAACTTTTGTTTCACAGGGGTTATCTACTTGAAAAATATGATAACCCAGTATTGGCCAGACCGTGAAAGTGCTCCAGGAGAGATCACACCTTACTCCATCCCAGAAGAAGATAGACACTGTATCCGTGAGAACATTGTAGAAGCCATTATCCACTCTCCTGAGCTGATCAGGTGCACAGTTTTAGCCTCTGCATGAATTGCCTGTGGATTCTCACTGTTGGGTTTCTTTCTTTTTTTATTTTCCCCCAGCTAAGATCACCCACGTGCTAAGCATCATTGTCACACACTGTGTGTCCTAAACATAGAATTAATGTAGATGGAAAAACAGTTTTCTGCTTGTGTAGCATGTAGAAATTTGAAGTTCCTTAAATGGAGAATATTAAGCAGAAACTACGCAATCTAAACCTTCTAAACAAAAAGGAAGTCTAAGTAGGGACAGTACTTGCTGTTTCAACATTAAAAGAATAGTATTAAAATAATAGTAGTAACTTATTTAATTGTTGTGCTTTTGATTTCCAGAGTACAGCTTACTACTTGCATTCACCACATTATCAAGTATGATTATCCAAGTCGCTGGACTGCAGTTGTGGAAAAAATTGGATTTTATCTCCAGTCTGACAATAGTGCTTGTTGGCTTGGAATTCTCCTCTGTCTTTATCAACTTGTGAAAAACTATGAGTAAGTTCTTTCTGATCTTTCTCCACATAAACCAGCAGAATTAATATGTTGGTGTGTATTTTTTGTACTCTGTCTGTATATTCTAACCGTATAGAATTGTCTGTGTGACTGCACAAAGATGATAGAAATGTAATTTTAGGACATGTTCTTGAATACTTGCTGTGCAGATGCTGGCTCATGTATCTTCTCTGCTAAAAATGTCAAAAAAATTCCTTCTAAAAGTCTGAATTCAGAAAAAAAAGAGGGTGTTTTAAAGCCTTAATGTGGTGGTTGTTTATTATGGATTGATGGCAGTAAGAAAGTCTGCTAAAACTCATGACTTTTGCAGGAGTTATTATTTAAATCAGGTTTAATCTTTTAAACAAATTGTACTCTAGTACTTGGTGACAGTAACCATAGAAAGGTTTCAAAGTGTGAGATCTGGAATGCTGGGAAGCTCAGAATTAGTTCACTGACTTTGCAATGATCACTTGGGTAGCCTCATCCAGCTCATCAGGATGCTTTTGTCAAAGCCCTCTGTATTCCTACATGCAAGGCATTGGGCTGGAATGCCTGGGAGTGTTCTTGGCTCTGTGTCTGGTGTTATCTCTGTGTCTGGTGTTATCTTTAAAGATGAGGTTGCATTTTAAGAAGCTGTGTGGAGCTTGGCTGCTGCTGCCATGCAGGAAGCACATTTAGGCTGGGTCAGAGAAAAGGACAATCCTGGAGTCAGGGAACTGTAGTAGTGGAACTGATGGAATCCACAACTTAATCTTTCAAGCATTGGAATGCATAAGATTTCTGTTTCAGGTACTTGATTTGAAATGTTGCATGGAAAAATTTCCATCTAATTTCATGAATTTTACGTCAATCAGTGCAAAATAGTGAATGTCAGTTCCTCAAAAATACTTTTACAGCAATGCCATAAAGATCTTTGTAATCCTATGTGGGAGTTTTCTTAGTGGCTGAAAATTGCAAGTCCTGCTAGGAAAGGAAAGCAAAAAATTTCTAACTTGATTTTCAGCTTAAACATCTTTTAACCAAATATGCTGCAGAGATCTGTGAGATCAGTGAGCTATAAATCAAACAGTGTTTGCTGGTAGTGAATTATGATGATAGAAATAAATCCATGTTTTAGTGGGACAGCACAGTCATTGTGTGATAAGGTAGCAGGTGTGTCTGTAGTCTCAGCTGATCAAACACTTCAGCTGGGGCCAGGACCTGCTCCTGCTTGCTCAGCTTTCTAGTGAAGTCAACAAGGGTGAGTTTCATGTCACAAATGGAGTAGGAATATGCACATTTCAGTGTGTTTCAGTCAGGTTAGTGGGACAGGAATCGCTGTAGTATTATGACTTTGTCTAGTGGTGTATTGCTTGAGTTGTAGGAATATTTGAGTATTGATTTTTTTCTTCTTAACATGGTACATAAATATCCTTGAGCTTTTCACATTCTTTTCCTTTGAATTCAACCAGCAGGATCAAATGGTTGCTCCTTGCATAGTCATTTTTTCTTGTCTTTTTCAATTTTTTGTGGCAGTTAGAAACTGAATTTTCCTGGGCAAGATTTTAATCTTGATGTTTGCGTTTCTGGCTCAGAAAATGCATGAAAACTGTATTATTGAACAGGATTTTGGCGCTCGGTGTTTTGTAGTAGTTTTTCCAGAACATGCTATCTGGCAGCAGATTGAATAGTCTTTCTCTTGTTATATTCTGAAAATTGCCACTGTTTAGGAAGCTGAGTATTGATGTTTAATATTAGTGAAAAGTCTACAAAAAATGTGTTTGAAAAACAAACCAAAACCAAAAAAAAGCTCAATCCACTAACCCAAAAAATCCTCCACAGGAGTCCAAGACTATGACAAGTATTGACTGCTTAATCAAGAAATAAATGTACAATTATAAAATGATATTTTACCTTGTTATTGTCATCACCAGCATGGACAAATCCTGTTCTGCTGTGATAACTCCTGAGTCAATAAGGAGTTTCTTGTGTACAAGTTAAAAGTTAGGGCAAAGATTTCAAAATGTAGCTTTCGTTTCCTTTCAGGAATTTTGAAATGTTTGAGAGAGGAAATGGAGCCTTGTTTTCAGCATGGGCAGACTGGTGAGCTGTCCCCAGCAGAGAAGGTCTGAGGCACTATTTAAAGCCTGCTCAGAGTCTGTCCCATAGCCTTGAATCCCCACCTTCCCTATCAGATTGTTAGCTTTGGGCAAATTAAATGGCGAGATGTGAGACATCAGTGGCAAGCTGTGAGAGACTTCTCAGTTTACTTCATCCAGTGTCAGTGAAGCAATCTAGCTTCTGCAAATATTTTGCTAAATTGTGAACTCTGATTAGTGTATTTCTCATCTGTAACCCTGTCTGGCTGTGACTTTATTTCAGATTCTGTTAACAGGAACTGGCTATGGGTTTTTTTAAGTCATAGGTTGTTACAAGCTGTCATACAACTTACTTGTGCCTACACTGGGGCAAGGTGAGCTTTCTCAATTTAAGAGTACCTGAAAAAACTACAAAACTGGTTTTGTTCCCCTCTAAAGGTACAAGAAACCAGAGGAGAGGAGTCCCTTGATAGCTGCAATGCAACATTTTCTGCCAGTCCTGAAGGATAGCTTCATTCAGCTCTTGAATGATCCATCAGACCAGTCTGTCCTCATCCAGAAACAGATCTTCAAAATATTTTATGCCCTTGTCCAGGTAAAAAACTTTATTTTTACTTACTTACTGGTTTATTTACTTGAACAATAATTTAAATTAAAGCATTATGCTTCTCCTTAAAATAGTGAATGACAGAAATATTACAGTATTAGATTACATCTGAATCATTTTCCCTACTACTCAGCTCCATGAATCACAAGTTTCTGATTGTCTTGTGTTTTTACTTTTGTACAGTGCTATTCCTGGTTGGCATTAGATAAAACTTGCACATGCCATCCTCTAAGTTAGAGTGTTTGCTGGAAAACCAGTTAGAAAATGAGTTTTCTAAGGACAGATTGTGGAGGCCAGCCTACAGAGAATTACCAGGGTAAATATAGCAGTTTGGAATGAAACTGCTGTTAAATGCTTCAGAAATTAGACTAACATCCATTTAAGTAGCATTTTAGCATTGCATAGGCACAGTGAATTGGAGCAAAACCTCTGGCACCTTTGAGGATATTTAGGATAGAGATTAGATTGTGTTAAGTTCTTTAGCCTGGTTTTTGAGGCGAATTGCTAATCTTTCATGGTAGCTAAGCGTAGGTGAAGACTTGAAAGCTAAAATTCAAATTTAGAAGTAACATAAATATATTTTAAAGCAATTCAAAAATAATTTCCCCTTTTGCTTTTTTTTTAACAAGTACACATTACCTTTGGAGTTGATAAATCAGCAAAACCTGACTGAGTGGATAGAAATCCTGAAGACTGTTGTCGATAGGGATGTACCAGCTGTAAGTGGCTTTTGGCTATTCATGTCTTTAAGCTTAAGTATTTTTCATTCATTAGAATGTTCAACAGTTAAATTTTTTATTTCTGCATTCTCTTTTCGCTACAGATGCCAAGAAAACAGTAAAAAAAGAGATTAGGCTAAATGGGGAGTTTGTAGCTTGTATGGGAGTTCTGTTGTTTTGGAATTATAGCAACACTTATTTTGGCTTCTTGTTGCAACAATGTATTGATCATTTAAGCATATTTCATTGGATTTATTTTTAGATATGCTGCACTTCATACTTCTATTCAGCTAGAAGTGCAAATGGCAGGTTAAAAGCAAGATATACTATGTAGTTGTTCAAATTACATATAATTTGAACTCTGTGAATAATTGGTAAATAATGTTGGTTTTTTTCCTAAAGGAAACCCTTCAGGTTGATGAAGATGATAGACCTGAGTTGCCGTGGTGGAAATGCAAAAAGTGGGCTTTGCATATCTTAGCTAGGCTCTTTGAGAGGTATTTTCTCTTACATTATTATTTAAAAACCCCAAGCAAATATTCAAGTCAGTAATATTGGTGCAGTCTTGAGTTTACATGCTTGATTTTAATTCTAGGTACGGAAGCCCTGGTAATGTTTCCAAGGAGTACAATGAGTTTGCTGAAGTTTTCCTGAAGGCCTTCGCTGTTGGTGTTCAGCAAGTAAGAAACATTGAATTTGGGGGTATCAGGATAAGTTTAGAATTGGTAGTGATTTCCTATTTCATTAGTTACTGAAATGACTTCTTGCTCTTATTCACTTTTTTTTTTTTCAAGCACATTCCAATGGAAAGCACTAGTGTCTGTGGGTTAAAATAAAAGAATGGTGAAGAAATTATAAATTTGCTACATAGCACAATCTTTTCCACTAACAAGCCCTCAGATGAGCTTCAGACAAATGCTACCAATTTTTTTCTTCTGTGAAAGAGATGGGTATAATTATGTGGTGTAGTTGACCTTCAGAATTACCTTTTTACTCTGGTATAATTTTTCTTTGACTCAAAGTCAGTAAATATTAAGCTTTCAGCCTTCTGCAAAACCGGATCAAGCAGAAGCTCTCTTCCAGACAGGTAATTCTGATGGTCCCTTTCCACTTGTCTCCCTGGTTTGGGGTTGCCACTTGTGCTGTGTTTTAGGGTCTGCTGTATGCAAAGAATCTTTATATTAATTAAAAACCTCAGGTATGTTTTTATAAAATTTCCTTGTATTTGATTCGTAAATACCTTTATTTTAAGGTGATTATGTTGCAAATGTAAATAGACTATTAATTTATTAGTCTAGTGGTGCAGAATGTTTTCTTCAAAGCCTTTAGTCAGACAAACTGTTCTTAGTTCAGTTTCAGTTATCTTAATTTCTAATGAAGTTACAATAAATTACAGGACTTTAAAAGAAGAAATGTAGGGAAAGTATCTCATAAACCCATGCTTTTTGAAGGTTGGCCAAAGAAGACATTTGTCACATTGACTGTGAAGCAATATATCCCAACATTCCCCTCAGAGAAGTGATGTCAGCATTGCTTCCTGAGGTGCTCACCTGTCACCTGTAGGTGACATTACACAGTTAATTATTGCTTGTTCTTTAAGGATTTACTGATTGCTTTGCACTTCCAAGATAAAATGAAGTTCTGACAAAAGGCTGTGGCCTTTTACAGTCTTTTTGAATCAGATTTGATCCTTACTGTTACTGCAGCTAGGAAGGACTAAGAATTCAAAATTTAAAGAAAACTGCTACAAAATCAATACTTTAGCAGGCTTAGTTTGTTCCTAAACAATAATGTAACTTTTTTAGGAACACAGACTATATTTAAGGTTCTGCCCTCCATTTTTCTGCAGGAGATAGATCTTGGGCCTCTGCTCAGGGTATGGAATCCATCAAACAAATGTTGTGGAAGATTTTTGAGCAGGATGTGTTTCTTTTCAGAAATTGGAAATCTATGAAATACTGAAGGATACAAATTTGGATAATATGTTTCATTGAGTTCTCTCTACTCTCCAAAGTGTTTGCACTCTTTTAGTAAAGGAGTAATAGATAAACAGAAGGCATGAGACTACAGGTGGTTCAAGTAAACTTGAAATAAACTGCTAATATTATTGTCATAATTACTTCTCATTGATTATCCCTCACCTCTCCAAAAGAAAAAAAAAAAATCCTGTACGTTCAGCATTCACTTTAGCTAAACTTTCTTAGCTTGTCCAAAACAGGCTGAGCTGCCTAGCTGGAACACCTTGAATTTATCCCTTGTGTTAGCAGCTGTTTTGCTCAGAACACTTTTCACAAGCCAGAACTAAGCCCTGGTTGGACACTGCTGCCTTGTTGTTCCTTGGCACTGTCACAGAATTTTAATTTATTTGCCCTGGAATGTCCATTCTGTTTTTCCTCACTGCAGTTCTTAAACCTTTTCTTAATTTTATAATATCATTACTTACTGCATCTAAATCATGAAACTACATGCATCTTCTTGGATAGTCCTCAAAACAGCTGCAAGTTTGAACTTTTGCTCTCTTCTATCCGAACTCAATACCTAATGCCACCAAAACATTGTCTGGGGTGTCAGTACCAACCAGTAGTTTCTCTCTAAATCCTGGAGGTTTTTAAACATGAGCAATTCAAACTTTGGGAGCTCTAAAGCATCTAGAGCATAAAACCATTTGTAAAGCTGTGAATATTTTAGCGAATGAGTGCATCCTCCTTAAATTGAAGTGCAAGGCAATTCCTTTGGGAAAAACACCTCAGTGTTTGTGTAATAAATGGTACTGGCATTCATTTGCAAAATAATGCCTCTTATTTTCCCCAAATTTTTGTTCTGGTAATATTACAGATTGGTAGATATCTTTCCAGTCCCTTTGGGTTTGGATTTTTTAAAAAATGTTTGTTTTGTGTGGAGAATTAAATGAAACCCTGGCAATGGGATTTGCCATTTTTCTGGTGGTGCTGCTTGTGAAGGTGCAGTGTTGCCACTGACCTGGATTGGGCTACAGGGAATTCCCTTTGCATTACCCATGCAAAACTCTCCTGTGAGCTGTAATTTAATTACTGGTCATGGTCCCATGTCCATTTCATGACCTTATTTGTGGAGAGCCATGGACTTGAACACAGGTAGGTCCCTGTGAGGAGTTCTGGGTGCCACCTCAGGAGAAGAATTGAAGCCAGAAGGCCAAAGGGGGTGGCTGATGGATCACTCTCCACACACACACAAACTCCTCACACATCTGTGAGGCAGTTCAGAGGCACAGATCAGCAGACTGTAGAATATTCCACCAATCCAGTGGCTGGGCATGAACTTCTGCCCCCAAAGAGTAGCAAGATGGAATAATAAACCTCAGAGGGCAAGGCCCCCTGGGGTGTGTTGGTGGTGAATTAGCATGTATAGTTTGTCTTATTAAAGGATGGTATTTTTAAAAGATGTGCAAGCATCCAATATGAGCTGCAAATTGTCTTTTAAAATCAACAGTGACATTTGGTAGAAGGATTAGTCAGTAACCATTTTAGCCTAATGAATAAACGGGGGTTTTGTTCAGTTTAGAGGGGTTCTTATGTAGGCTTGTGAGGGAGGGTAGAATTGTGGTGAAAATGGTCTGTGCTCAGTGTAAGCTATTGATGAGATCTGATTTCTCTAGGTGTTGCTGAAGGTGCTGTATCAATACAAGGAAAAGCAGTACATGGCTCCTAGAGTTCTGCAGCAAACGCTGAATTACATCAATCAAGGAGTGTCTCATGCAGTCACCTGGAAGAATCTGAAACCTCATATTCAAGTGAGCCATTTTTGGGGTTTAGTAGTTAGATGACTCAGAAGTACATTAGTCAGTCTATTGTGTTTCCACAGTGTTTCCAGCCTTGCTGTAATTTGCATTTTAGGCACTTCTCTTATAAATTGCTGGCGGAAAGAGTTTAGGCCAGTTTAGTGAAGGTTACCTTGAAACATGAACAAAGCCAGCTAATTTATTGCTGTCCTCCGTTGTGCTTTAATTTATTAGGGATTACATTCTAACACAGCAACACAACATATTTGGAGATGGTGTTACCTGCTGAGTTTATGGCATTGAATCATCTCCACACACCATTATCCAAAGCCATTCTAGCATCTTGTGTTGTAGTGTAACTCTACCTAAACACAAAAGATCTGCTTTTTTGGAAAGTGCCACATAAATCTGCTCTAAGTCCAAATAGTTTTAGAATGTTACCATTTTATATGAGGAAGTGACAGGATGGACAAGATCTGTGGAATACAAGACAAGAATACAGAGATTGATTTAGTAGTGCTAACCTGATTTCAATCTGTTTTTTTATTTCAGGGAATTATCCAAGATGTTATTTTTCCATTGATGTGCTATACAGATGCTGATGAAGAGCTTTGGCAGGAAGATCCATATGAATATATCCGCATGAAATTTGGTGAGCATTTGAAATCTGCTCATGTTGAAAAAGGATTTCATGCAAAGATGGGATTTTTATGGGGTGTTTTTGTGAAAACAGAGATGGCTTTAATCTTTAAAAAAAAAGAGAGAAATGGTGTATTAAGGAAATAATAGAATACAGTTAACTGGGACATACTGGAGGAAAGGAGAGAGAAGATACAACAGTCAACAATGACACAGGAGTTTGTTCACTTGTAAAAGTATTTCATTTTTACAGTTACAAAGTTTTTATTACAAGTCAAACAGTCCTGGCCTCACTAACAACAACTACATAAATTTAATGTCATTTAAAGGTTATGCTTTACAACAGCTAATATTTCAGGCCCTGGATTTCTTGTGGAATTTCACCCATGGCACAGTTCAGAGCAGGCTTGCCCCAGTGGTAAATGACACATTATGGAGCAAGCCTGGCATTCCAGACTTGTCCCATTTCACCTCCTGTGCTCTGCTACTTTATGTTGGGGTTTGCTGTAAGTCTGTGCAGTCCTCTGAGGCTGGACACAAAAAACACACTTCAGACTCCCTGAACAAATTCTTCCCTCTGCCAGGAATGTTTATGTGGTTAGAACAAGGAATCTTGAGGGGTTTGGGAGTTTTTATCCCTCAGGTCAGAGGCATACCTGTAAACACTACAGTTATTACACAAGGCTCTGATAATCCTCTTCTGCAGAGAAATAAGAAATGGAGCATTTTTTAACGCAATTAATTCCGTGTGCTGGCCTGTAGAGCAAATAACATCTATGTCAAAACTTGACTGTTGTGTCTGGTTCTACTGTTACAGGAGATTTATCTTAAAAATAAGAGACATACAACTTCAAATTAGACATGTAGAGGCAGTGATCATGAAAAACATGAAACATATGTATCCAACCACGTGTTACTCTTTTGTCTTGGAATATCTGTAGCAAGCAAGCAGGATTAACCACCTGAAAGGAAAATTACGGGGTTTTTTTCATATTAAATTGGGATCATGAACTGTGGTAAAGGACCACAATTTATAACTGATACAATGTTATTTAACAGATGTATTTGAAGACTTCATTTCTCCAACAACTGCTGCTCAGACGTTATTGTTTACATCGTGTAGTAAAAGGAAAGAGGTAAGCTGTTCAAGGATTATACTGAAATACCACGCTAGCTAAATTCAGTTTATTTGCTGCAAGACTGTTAATAAAAGTTTTACTTTTCTGCTCTCACATCATAGTACACTAAAATTTGAAATTTCAGATTTATTTTGCACTGGTCTATTTGTGATTTTTGTATTTGCTAATTCCCCTAGGACCCATGTGTATTTATAACAGACATAAAACATTGCCCGAATTCCAGACTTGGAGCCAACTGTTAGATATTTTAGCATTTCAGAGCACAAGAGAATGGTACCTGGTGATTGATTGGAGTACTTAGACTAACCTTACATGTAATCTAGGTCCTGCAGAAGACAATGGGCTTTTGTTATCAAATCCTCACGGAGCCAAATGCTGACCCTCGCAAGAAAGATGGTGCTTTACATATGATTGGTTCTTTGGCTGAAATTCTTCTGAAAGTAAGCATAACAAATCTGCTGGTTCTTATCATTCTTTTTTTTTGCCCCTCCTATGCTTTCTTTAACATACAAGTGTCTTAGAAGAAATGCAAATAGCTCTGAGTTCACAAGTTTATGGATTGCTGCCAAGTTTTTTTAAGCTGTTGAACTTAATTGCTTTGGGTTTAATGTCAGCTTAATTGCTTAATTACTAAAGTTTTATAGGTCATGTTCGAGTTCAGATTATTATTTTAAGTTCCTTTAAGTTCTGTGCTTCTAGTGAGAATTACTATACCATTTCTGTGCTACACTTAATTACATTCCCTTTTTTTGTGGAAGGAAGGAACAAAATGCATCCAGTGAGAGGCTGTTGATTTACTGAACTCTTTTTTGTGTATAGAAGAGGAAATAAAATGAAATTAGTGACGTTGCTCAGTTAAAATGGTAGCAGAATAGATGCATGGCATGGACTTGTATTTGGACCACAGCTCTAGGTAGTTTCCCTGACCACTTTTACTTTAGATGCCAACGTGCTGCCAATTAAAAGGTGTCTCTTGGGGTCAAAAAATGGCTGGGGAAAAAGTGTCACTATTGTGACTGAAAATTTTAAAAATCCATGTGGGATCCAAGTTTAATTACTAATACAGGAGATCATTATTGCATAATTGACTTTAATAAAGGGATAAGTTAAAAGTCTGAGGGTTTTGTTACACTGATCACACTTTATCACGTGTGACTTTTTTTATTGGGTTAGAAATACATTTTTATATGAAGTTTTAAACTGATGTGCTTCTCTTTATATTTTGACAGAAAAAGATCTATAAGGATCAGATGGAATATATGTTGCAGAATCATGTGTTCCCTCTTTTCAGCAGTGAGCTGGGTTACATGAGAGCACGGGTAAGGAAGTGTGCCATTTACTGTTGAGCTCCACCGTCTGTTCCAGCTCAAGAATTCAGAAATCTTTAGCTTTTTCCCCTCTCACAGATGCTCTCCTTTCTGCACCTTTTCCATAATAAATTGTGCAGTTATTCAGGGATGAGCACCAGTCTTTATGTGTGATTGTAGATAGCCACTGTGTAGTTCTGAAATGGCTGCAGCCTTGTGTGCACAGTTTCCCATCTGTGTCTGGTGGTAGGGTCTATGTGTGTTTTGCATGTAGGCTGTACTGCTCACACAAAACCTGTGGCCAAAGATGAACCTGAGATCATAGTACTGGTCTAGTGATGTCTGCAGGACGAGCCTCCCACTGACCAGCCTCCACACTCTCAAACATCTTCATCACTAAAAAGTTTTACAGCATCTTTACTCGACTGGAGTTGTACCTCAGATTCAGTGCTTTGTGTAGGTTCTGGGTATACAAGCAGTTAATAACCCTCCTTGTATGTTTTGTGGCTCTGAATTTGTTCAATGTGGGTTTTTTTCAGGCTTGCTGGGTTCTTCATTATTTCTGTGAAGTCAAATTTAAAAGTGACCAGAATCTCCAGACAGCCTTAGAACTTACAAGACGGTGTCTGATAGATGATAGGGAAATGCCTGTGAAAGTGGAAGCTGCAATAGCTCTTCAAGTTCTCATCAGTAATCAAGAGAAAGGTAGGAGCCCTCTTTCTTCCAGCTACAGGGAGCTTTAATGGAGTAGGTGTTAACTTTGTGATGTTCAGGCAGGCTTCTTCTCTTCTTCCCTGATGCTGATTTCCTTCTTGTAATTGTTACTTGTAATCACTTAATTTTGCAGCTAGAAAAGTTTAAATTTTTCAATAAATAATACAATAAATTGCATTTTAACATTATAAGACATTATGATTATTAAAACATTGTAAACAAGAGCTTCATGGTACAGTAAATCCAGTTTTATAGCACCTAATAATTGTATCAGAAATACTGTGGCAATATCTTGATGTTAAAATTTATTTTAAAAAACCCAGTCTTTATCCAGGCAGGTTTTACATGGCTTAGTATTCCTGAAGCTGGCATAAAAGCCACAAAGCAAACATAAATTCTGTATTTAATACTTTAGGTAACTTGATAAAGATGTGTATGTAACCCTTCCCATTCAATTAACATTTGTGTTGATTGGTAATCTTGCATTTTATGAATACAGACTGCAGAGCTCTGGTTTTCATACTTAATTTTTGATCCTCTTGTTATATATTGTTATTAAAAAATCATTCTGAATGGTAGTATTGCTATAATGATTTATAACATTGTTGGTATGTTAATGCTGAAGCCCTCAACAAAGTATATGTGAGGTTCTTACACTGATCTGTGGTTTTCAAAGAATGTTAACTCAAACATTCCACCTGTTTTACAGCTAAAGAATATATTACTCCATTCATTAGACCTGTAATGCAAGCTTTGCTTCATATCATAAGAGAGACTGAAAATGATGATCTTACTAATGTGATTCAGAAGATGATCTGTGAATATAGTGAAGAAGTTACCCCAATTGCAGTAGAAATGACACAGCATTTGGTGAGACTTTATGGTGGCTTGGGAAGATGTTTAATATGGGAAAGACTGGTATTTAAAACTGATGGTTGAGTTTGACCATCAGTGAATAGCTGTCATTACTCCAGTCTAAGTGCATTTACACAAATAATTTTCTTCTATTTAAACAGTTTTTCACCAGAAGTGGCTTCATAACTTACACCAAGTAGAAATTTCTAAGAACAATTTTAGAAATGTTTGCAAAATCTTTGTATATTCTCTCCTGATAGTGGCAATAATGAAATTGGTAGCACACTTTAGGTAGTCTCTAAAATGTCACTTATGTTGTCTGGATTAAAATATTAAATTAAAGAGCAGGTTTTTAATGAAAGGTTTGGTGTGGAAATAAAGTTGAATCTGCAGGAGGAATTCAGAGCTTGAATGGCCATATCTAGCCAGTTGCACTAATGTTTGCAAAAGCAGAGGTCAGCTCAGTGCTTCCCTATTAAAGGCCCTTGCCTTGGAGTTAAAACAGAGTTGTTTGCATGTTGTTTCTGGGAATGCCTGCCAAGTGTTCTGGTCTAGTTCAGCTGCTGAGCAAACCTTGTGGCTGAAGAACTTACCAGGAGAATATGTATTCTTTTGCATGGGACATAATGTCATTTATATATTTTCATTCATGAGTAGATAAAGAGTGACAGGTCAAACAACTTAACATTCAAATTTTATCATGCTGAAAAATTCTGGAGCAGAGCAGTCACCTGCTATTATTTGTACATGTTTTCTCAGCAGAAGTCCTTGTTCAGTTGTGTAGAATTGCCAGACTCTTAAAATTTAATGTCATATTTATGGATTGTTCTGCTATTACGTGCAGGCAATGACATTTAACCAGGTGATCCAGACTGGCCCAGATGAAGAGGGCAGTGATGACAAAGCAGTGACAGCAATGGGAATCTTGAATACTATTGATACACTTCTCAGTGTAGTTGAAGATCACAAAGAAGTAAGTAAAAATTACTCTAAAGCTGATATGTGTGGTCTAAGACACTGTAAGTCTTTTACAGTTTCAGTGTTGCTGGCATTATTACCTGAAAAACTGTCCTTTTGGCCAAAAAGATGTTAAAATAGAAAACAGTGAAGTATTTATGTAGGTGAGTTGAGCATAAATGTTGCCATAGTATTTCCCATAAGAATCCAGCTTGTTCGAATAGTGGGAGCAATGTGTCTGTAGCAGGTGGAACTCTGTCAGCTCAGCTGGAAACACACGTCTGATTTGATGAGGTCTGCCCTTCAAACAAAACAGATAAAGCTTCACATAGCTCCAAACATTGACTCTGCTGCCTGGGTTTGCTCTGTGACAGAATCGATATGGGTAAATAACAGCTCTTGTGGCTGTGCTCGGAGCTGGGGTGTTTTACCTGCCTCATCTGCCCTGGAGAGTTTTCCACTGGGATGAAAACTTCTGTCATTTTGTTTTGTTGTACTGAATGGACCAAGTTCTGTCCAGAGTACAGCCAGTTCTGATTAAAATCTTTCTTGACAAAGTCAGCTACTGTTTTTTAATAAAGACATTATAGTTTTTTAGTGACTAAAGAGTTCAATACTAACTCTACTCTCAGATCTCTGAAGACATTACTAAAGAAGCAGCATCATACAGATTCCCAAGGGCAGAATCCAGTGCTGCCACACAATAAACCAAGGATCAGCTCAGCTCATTTACTTGTTGCTAGAGCTGCTCATCAAGCTTTTCATGTACCTGGTTTTGTCAGCAAATCCTTGCCTTCTAAATTAAAAGTCTGTGTAACAATATGCTAGTCCTGAGGAACTCAATTTGAAAATGTTGACCAGTAAACATTTATATTTAGAGACATCTCACACAGGATGACCAGTGTTCCAAGAGATAAGGTATTTAGCAGGTTAGTTTCAAATCCTGTTCTCCATAGCTAAGAAACTCAACCCTTACTTGTCCCTGTGCAAGATGAGTGCCCTCAACAGGTTAATAACTGTTTTGTTAGCTATTCCATGGAATAATAAATACTTATTGGGAACACTGACTGAATCTGTTGGACCAGCATTTAGACTGGTGGTCTGCATACCATATCAACATCCTAAGCTATGTTTGGGAAGTGGTTTGTTACTTGGGGTTTTTAATTTCTTTTCTGGAACAGGAAATACTCCTATGATTTCCATTGTTTACTCCTTTGATATATTTGTTTGCTTACAGTGTTTTAATGGGACTGAACTGGTGCACAGGGTTACTGTCAGGCTTTTATTTTTAAAGGGTACCCTATAATGAGATTCTTTTAATACTCAAAGAACACCTTTGAGTGTTAAAAACTCAAAACACCTTGTATTGAAAGCTATCTTGCATATCCTTAGCTGAGTGCTGCTCTTACACATTTAGTGCTCTAAAATGTGAGACATTTCTAATTGTTTTTAAAAACTATATTGTATATATAGAAACTGCTTTGACAAATTTTAAGATGTGTTTAATTTCAACTCCCAAGTAATGAAAATAGTCATAAAGTTGGTTTGGTTTTTTTTTCAGATTACCCAGCAGCTGGAAGGGATCTGTTTGCAAGTGATTGGAACAGTTTTGCAGCAGCATGTATTAGGTATCTCTGCTTCTGTTGGCTTACTTTTAAAAGTGCATGGGATTGGCATTATATTTACATAGATTCTGTTTGTTTTAGAGTTCTACGAGGAGATCTTTTCCTTGGCTCATAGCCTGACCTGCCAACAGGTTTCTGCACAAATGTGGCAGCTTCTTCCTCTTGTGTTTGAAGTCTTCCAGCAGGATGGTTTTGATTATTTTACTGGTAAGTAGTATAAATAAATTAGGAAGCCAAATGGTTTCATGGATGCAATTTCAGCCATACAAGGAATTGTATCATGACTGAAATGTTAGGAAAACACTCAAATGAGGTTACACTCAAAAGTATTTTATTTTGCTGTTGCTGCTACCAGACCTGTTTTACCAAGGCACCTCTGAGTTGCACACACTTACCTTGCCAAACATTAAGCAAGAACTGTAATTAGTAATACACAGATCTGAACCTGATATTAATTGTTTGCATGCAGACAATATCTAACTGTGATCATCCTTCTTTTATTACAGATATGATGCCTCTCTTGCATAATTACGTTACTGTTGATACAGATACACTTCTGTCAGACACAAAATATCTTGAAATGATCTACAGTATGTGCAAAAAGGTGAGTAGATTCCTGTGTGGTAACAAAACCTGCCATCTCTGAAGAAATAACACTGTTAAACTGAGTACTTTTTTCCACATCTTTTGACATCTGCTCTTTAAAGCATTTTGCTGTTTAACTTCCTCTGAGATTCCCCAAATTCCTAAGTTATTGCAGAGACATACAAAGAGATGGCATTAAAATTTCAGATATATGCCTTTGTCAGAAGGGAAAAATAAATCATCCACAACAAAAGCAGAATAAACAAACCATGTTTGGTGCAATACACTTTGTGCATATGGGCTTGCAAGACAGATGGCAAAAGGTAGGTGGATTCTTCCATCTGGGATTTGTAGCCTCTCCATGGCCAGGATACACATGCTGTATGTGTGCTGAAGGTCTGACACCTGTTAGCTAAACAAGTGGAGGAGGGATGGAAGGTAAAGGGACAGGAATAGGATATTATTTTCCCAAGTTCATGCCAAACCAGTGGTGAAGGCTGGGAGCAGAGTGCAGTTATTCTGACTCAGTCCAGGCACTTTTGGGCAGGTTTCTGTATTTTACAGGTAGCTGCCAACTGGGCTTTCTTTATCCAGTCAAAATGTAGAATATACAGCTTTCCAGAGTGTTAGCCCCATGTGAGGAAAGAAATACTTCTTTATAAGATGGTGTTAATGTTTTATCATCTCCAATAATAATCTGTGGGGATTTCAGTTTTCCACTTTTGGATATGGTGTTTGGTGTCTATATAAGAGCTTCGGTTAACTGTCAGCTGTGCTGCCTGTGGTATTTCCTGAGTAATTCCTTGCAGATGTTTAAATATTGTAGTGAATAACTATTTTAGTATTCTATAAATACTAGTGAATAACTCTTGCTAGCCCTTGTTTGAAAACAAGTTGCAACCAGGCCAATTAGTGTTTGTAAATTCTTGGAATGTTATATAGAAAATTAGCCTGTCATAACCACTTAGTGATTGGTGTTAGCTGAGAACAATGAATTTTTAACACAAGTTTTAGATACTGCATGGTCTTCCATTGGATATCCCATTTTTGTAACTAAAACTTCTACAAAATTCAATATATTAATACATAGGAAAAGTTGTATTTTGTGTATGGAAATAACCCTTTGCAAAATGATGGCTGATGTTTTTACAATAACTGTGGTAAGCTCTGCATCCATAGAATTATTGAGTATTTGTACATGTAGCTTAGTTTTGCCCACATTCAGCAGTAAGCAGTCTCTGGTTGTCACACTGAGCCTTTGCTGTAGATTTGGCTGCTTCACTGCTGGCTGTTTATGCTGGCATTGTTAGAGGAGGTAAATTCATGCCAGCTTTTTCAAAGCAAAGCAATATATGGAGAATGGTCCTTGAGGGGGATACCACCACCAGTAATGGCTGTGTTTCAGGTCCTTACAGGAGTTGCTGGAGAAGATGCAGAATGTCATGCAGCAAAGCTGTTAGAAGTAATTATTCTTCAGTGTAAAGGGCGTGGCATTGATCAGGTTGGTAACAACTTTGGTTGCTAAAACTAATATTTTTTTTAAAGATTTTATTCTGTAGTATTAATTATGTATTATTAACATGGCTTTTGTTAGGAGCAGTTTGTGTGGTGCAATTTATAATCCTGTCTTGTACTTCAGTGTTGCTCAATGGCAGCACTGCAGAGAGTTCCTGCACACTCTGGCTCCAGAATTTAGGACACTGCAAAACTTTGGTGTTTTCATGAATCTGGAAAAGTGCCACCTCAAGAGTATCTTCATTCTAAAAAAGTCAATTAATTACATTCTAAGTTAATTCTAGTGAATATTTAATGAAAATTGTTCAATCTGTCAAGGTGATGGCTTTGAAATAAGGAAGAATGAAGTTCCTAGAATCCAAATCAGTGTAACAGAGAGACCACAGGGACTTCATTATGCATGTATGGAAGTTGGAAATGGAGAGATTATTAAGCTGATTTTTCTGGACTTCGTAGTGTACACATTTCCTCTATTTTCCATTTTTAATGACAAGATTATAGAACCAGAAGTTACATTTGCTGTTCGGGATGTCACAAAATCCATGTGATTAAATATTTTCACATTTTCATTTCATCTTTGTATCTGACTTCTGCTGGCAATTAAAAATGACTCCATTTTATGCCATCTGTGTTTATGTGCCAGACTGTTGGAAGTACAGAAGGATAAATTTTATTTTTGATCACTGAGTGTGTAATGTTCTCCCTGTCCAGTGCATACCCTTGTTTGTGGAAGCTGCCTTGGAGAGACTGACCAGAGAAGTGAAAACCAGTGAGCTGCGAACCATGTGCCTCCAGGTTGCCATAGCTGCTTTGTATTACAATCCTCATTTACTATTAAATACGTTGGAAAATCTTCGTTTCCCCAATAATGTGGAGCCTGTCACCAATCACTTCATAACACAGTGGCTTAATGATGTGGACTGTTTCTTGGGGTAAGTGCTTCTACTTTTGGAGATCATTCTCTGTGATACACCTGAAATTGTGACAAAACTTGCAATATTTTTACTCTTCTGTTTTGTAGACTTCACGATAGAAAGATGTGTGTGCTTGGCTTGTGTGCTCTTATTGATCTGGAGCAAATACCACAGGTTTTAAATCAAGTTGCTGGGCAGATCCTGCCAGCTTTTATCCTTTTATTTAATGGATTGAAAAGAGCATACGCCTGTCATGCGGAGCATGAAAATGACAGTGATGATGATGATGAAGCTGAAGAAGATGAAGAAACAGGTATGAAGACAGAAACTTCGATGTTATTTTGTATGTTTTATTTTTTTCTGATGGAGATACTCAGAAATTCCAAAAAGGAACTCAGTATCCTAATTCCAAAAATGAAATGCTGCAGTAGAACACTGGACATCTTTTGACAACTTTTAAGTATGTCTCATTTACTTTCCAGTCCCTCTTAAATAACTTCCAGGGCTGAGTTAAATGAGCTCCCCCCTTTCCAGCCTGCACTGTATTATTACTGCTCCCAGTGCCTGTTTTACATAATTAGCCACAATTCTAAAGAATCGTTCTTGCTGTTCTCAAGATAAACCTTTTTTTGTGTGTTATAATTAACTCAGAGGAGCTGGGGAGTGACGAAGATGACATTGATGAAGATGGTCAAGAATATCTAGAAATTCTAGCAAAACAGGCAGGGGAAGATGGAGATGATGAAGACTGGGAAGAAGATGATGCTGAAGAGACTGCTTTGGAAGGCTATTCCACGATTATTGATGATGAAGACAACCCTATTGATGAATATCAGATATTTAAAACAATTTTTCAGAGTAAGTAACTGGACTTCCTTTCCTGGCCAATAAGTTTAAATGCAACTTTATTGTTGTAAACTAGAACCTGTTCAAAACTTCCAAACAGGCTTTACACTATGTGCTTGACCCATTTCTTTTATTGTAAAGGGGAAGCCATCATTAAACTTTCAGAGCAGGGGGAGATGCTTGAATGAACTTTGGTAGGGAAGAGGTCAGAAGCTGTGTTTAAGTGTCTTGAATTATGTAACCATAGCAGAATATTATTCTGATTAAAATGGCAGTGAATAAGCTTTGAGTTATAGAACATTCTAATCGCCACTTTTGCTTATGTTTTCTTTGTGCTGCAGCAATTCAGAGCCGTAACCCTGGGTGGTACCAAGCTTTGACACAGGGCCTTAGCGAAGAACAAAGGAAGCAGCTGCAGGACATAGCGACTCTGGCGGATCAGCGGCGGGCAGCACACGGTATCCACACCCCTTTGTACCCCTAATGGCTCTTTGAATGCCCTGCTTGTGCTCAAGAAGCACAATATCTCCAAGGCTTCTAATTCAAACCTGATAATGTCTCCATCAAAGCAGGGTTGTTTGAAATCTCTTAAGATTGTCAGGTCACAAAGCCTCAATGCACAGACTGCATGGCAATACCACAGGTGGGAGGAATGGTAGAAACACTTGGGGAAGTGGCCAAGGAAATAAAAGCATATTTGTCCTCATTGCTTGCATTTGAAAACAATTGATTTGATTACCTGAAGGTAGATGAACAAACACATCAAATGGCTGATAAATTA
Organism: Vireo altiloquus; assembly: GCA_013396875.1. NCBI lineage: Eukaryota > Metazoa > Chordata > Aves > Passeriformes > Vireonidae > Vireo > Vireo altiloquus. Next base: position 879,286 of record VZRF01010036.1, read on the forward strand.
TTTCCTGAGACGTGACATAGTCCAGCTGGGGTAGACAAGGGTTCTGTGGGTAGGAGAATACTAAATTACAGAAGTAGTATCCATCTGTAAAGCCACATCTTTAAGTCCATTAAATATATTAGAACATTACAGATAATACAGATTTTTAAATCTGTCTTCAGTTAATCTTCTTTTTTTCTGTTTTCCCTTTAGAGAGTAAGACACTCTAAAGTCAAGACTGAATGTTGAGGGATCAGTCCAGGCTCATATGCTCTGTCTTATTGAGCAACTGCTACAGATGTTTCAAAATAAATTCAGAAATGTTTCAATAAAAAGATTGGTAGTAACAATACACATTTAGTAAGTGCTTTTTATGAGAGAACAGCCTGAATTACCTCACAAAGTTTGTAAATGTTCAGAATGATCCAGTTTTAATGGTTATAAAATACAGTTTCACTGTGACCCCTGTCAAGCAGTAAACATTATATTGTGAAATTTATGGAGACAAAAAAAATTGAGGTGTGTGTTTGTTTGTTTTGTACTGTTTTTTCAGAGAAGTTGTGAAGTTTAATTTAAGCAACCAGATCCTTATGGCAAATTCTTGCCTACTATGAGAGCACACTGATACTGCATTTAGGCCACCCTACCACACATGAGGACATCCTGTTAGAAGGATTTGAAATACACTTCTCCCTCACTAATGTAGCTTAGAGGAATTTCCATACACTGAGAGATTTGTCTTCTGTGGAGCTGTGAGGGATTCTCCCCCCATGCTCCATTAGCCAAGGCAACACCTTTTGGCCTGTTTCCAAAGAAGCAGAGCCAAAATGCAGATTTGCTGTCCTCTATTCCCAGAGAGATTGCAACGGTTTTGATTTAGGAGAAAGCTCTAAAACCAATGTAAGACATTTATTAATGTTGTTATCTTGGCCTGGGAATAATACAAACCACCTTCTGCACTATCTAGACTGTAGTAAAGGTACAACCTAAATTACCAACCTGATTTTCAGTTGTCTGTGTCTTAGAGCTTGTAAAAACCTGTCTTATAGTAAAACCTGTCCTACAGTAGTGTTTGAAGAAGGATGATAAAAGCAGACACCTTAACTATCACTGGTAGTTACAGTGATGGATATGTGGACCTCACATGCCTAAAGATCTTAAGGTGTGCTTGAAAATGCAAAGTGATGAACTTGGTAGTTTTCTCTCAGATTTGTTTTGTGGTCTAGTAACCTAAAGTCCAAATTATCTGCTTGGGTAGCAGCATGCGTCAAAAGTCTTTTTCTGGTGCTTCAGTGGCTTCTCCTTGTTACTTCAGTGTTTCTAGTCCATCTGTTCTTTCAAGATAGGAACACTGAACATTTCGCCAGTATCTGTGTACTGCTTTTTTGTCCATGTGTTCTGTTACTGATTTGACTGCAAAGTCTGTTGATGTTAACCAGAAAGAATTGTATGCCTGTTACCAAGTTCATAGGTGCAGCATTCATTCATGTTTCTAAACCACAGTCATGTCCAAAAGCTAAAGTGTGGGCTTTTTAAAGTACAAATTCATTTAAGCATGGCTATAAAAGTATTCAGAAGTTAAAATAAGTAAACAGTCAGTCCATCTGTTCTTTAGGGACTGGCACATTTCCACGTGTGGGTGCCTGATTCCTTTGTTGGGTAACCCCAGGTTAAACCTGGACCTCTGAGACTCAGAGTGGTCATGCACAGAACCTTGATCTGTCTTCCCCCCTACACACGCACTAAAATATCTTCCTTCTGTTTTGTTTTGTTTTAGAATCCAAAATGATTGAAAAGCATGGAGGATACAAATTCAATGCTCCAGTTGTGCCAACTTCATTTAATTTTGGAGGCCCTGCCCCAGGAATGAATTGAATTATCACTTTTCCTGCTACTGTGTGATTGTAGTGAAGAGCTTGTGTTCCTCCCAATAGTGGTTCCAGAACTGGTTCATGTTATCTACAACTCACTCTAAACTAATTTATAAATAGATTGGACAAAAGCCCCAGAAGTGGGACCTGATTACACAACCTAATACTGGAAAGCAAACCAGAGGTTTTTTTGAAGATAGGAAGAATCTGAATTTAAAGCTTCAAATGACACACTTTGGAGATCGGAAATCAAGAGGGGATGTCATGAAGGCAGCTTTTCTTTTTCTGAGGAAAAAAAAAACCCTAGACATGGGCTGCAGGACTATTTAAAATGTCTCATTTACAGTACAAGCTAGAAGGCAGACTTAATTTTTACACCTGTGGCAGTATGAGTATTTGCCCGGTTTCTTTCCCTTTTATTGCTACCTACTGGGTGTCTATTCTTTTAATGTAAATAAGATAAGGTAATCAGATAGCCTTACTTAATCTTCATCATTTCCATTTATCAAGATTGTTCATATGTAGAATATTGGACACTTAATGTAGCACTACATAACTGATAAATCTGTAAATTAATTAGCACTTTCATATTGAAACAAGCCTGCTAGCCTATGTACAAAAATAGCAAAATGTTTGCTGTTTATAAAAATAAAAAATAAGGGATGTATTGGGGAAAATAATTTCAAGTTATTAATTTAAAATGAACTAGCAGTTTTGTACCTGGTGACTTTGTGGTGCAGTCACCTCTGGTTGTGACTTGAATTCGGATATGTAAAAAGGGGTTAGTGATATTTCATTGCTGCTAAAGAAAAAATAGCAACACCCTCCGTGTCCTTTGTTTTTTTTAAAGATCTCACTGTACAAGCTAGAAAACTGAACAAATGTGTACTGTAAGCACAAAGAAAAAGCTATCTTCTCTAAAGCAGGTAAATAAGATGTGAAGTTCTTAAGGTCAATTGAAGTGTATGGGTGAAACATCTACATATGCAATCTATCAAAAACACAACAGCATCATTGGCTGATCTGGGCTATGGTATATAAATGCAAATTTCTCCCCAGTTGTGCAAAATACTCTTTTTTTCAGCTCATGGTAGTGCAGGTGCACTACTCCTGCATTTCATTCCCCCTCTTTTTGTACGTGCAGCATTCGTGTGTGCTGTTGTCTGCCTGATCCAGACAGTGTATTTGAAGTTTTGCCAATCTTTCAGTTTTGAAGCCACAATTTTCTTCCTTCAAAGTTGCTATAGTAACTAGTATTTTAGCTAGAGAGGCAAAATACAGTTCCCTCTGGGACCACTATAAAAACCACTGTATGAAGAAGCCAGCAGGGAGAGGCTGTGAATGGGTTGGCTTAAATGCCCCCTTTTTCTTTTCTAAAAGCAAAATCCATTGGCGATTGATCTTGCCTTGAGATCATTGGTGTCAGGTCTTTTAAATCAAATGTTTGGGTTGGTTTTTTTTTTCTTTAGGCTGTTTTTATATAAAAATGTCACCTGCTGTTACAATTGATATTAAACAAGCTACCTTAATTTAATGTAAGCCTCCAAAATTTAAATACAGGTTAAAAATAAACTGAGTTTTTATCTGTAAAAATGAAATGCACATATATATATATTATGATACTCAAAATGCAGTCTTCAGAAAATTGGTTTGTGTGGTGTGGTTTTTTGCATCAGCAGAGTAGCAGGATTTGGTGGTGGTTTGGGGTTTCCTTGTAGGGCTGCCCAGCCCCACGCTCTGCCTTCCACCCGTGCCAGCTCTTCCCAGGCAGCAGGAGGGATTTTCCAGCCCCTCCTCTGGGGCTGCCTTGCTCTGGCAAACACTTCCCTGCTCTCGGGGTGCCAAGGTGGGACACTGAGCCAGAGCTGCAGTGCCACGCTGCCCTACCCCAGTACCAAAGGGACACTTGAGAAGCAAGCCTAAGTAATGAAGCCTTGGATGGGAATATCCATCCTCGTGGTGGTGTGAGACCCAGGGTAGTTCCTGTGCATCTTTAGGTGATGGCAGAGCAGACCTTGTTTGGGGTTTTGTGACTCTAACTCACAGGCACGTCCAGGTCTGCTCCAGCCCCCAGGGAATCTCTAGACAGGGTTTTATTTTTGTAGAAAAAAGCTGACAGACATACTTCCAGCATGCCTTCTCCTGTGCATTCCTTGGGAACACCGTTTGACATAAATCATTTCTGAACATCTGCTTGTTGGGTATCTGCTTACCTTTGTATGCATCCAAAAAATGTATGAGAACCTTTGAGGACAGATGAGCCACTTGGGCCTCGTGGCTGAAGATGTGACAGCAGCAGTGAGAAGGCTTCATGTATAAAGCAGATGACAAAAAAAAATAGGGGGAAATCACCAATTTTAGTGCCATTGTCAGTTCTGGAACAGTTATATTTTTCAAGTCACAAGTCAAGGGAAGAATTTTATCTTGGTGTGAGGAATACAGTCTTACTTCAAGGGTGCTTTTATGTGTCTGGTTAGCAAGGAGCATCTTTTTTAAGAATGGATTTAGAACTTTGCTTTCCTTTGCTCCAAGAAATGTATTTATATAAATTGCAGAACAATTTTGCATTGTTGTTGGTGGTGATAGCGCATTTTGTGATGCAATATATCAATTTCAGTGATACACTTATGTCAAATTAAAAACTGATCTTCCTCCTAGAACTTGCACTTATCCATTTCATTTTCAAGGATAATGCAACTCTAAAGGAAGAGCTGGGAAATTTAAAGCCTTTGTTTTTTCTATTATGGAAGATCTCCTTGGATTAATAAACATCTAAAGCAAATCCTTATCTTCACTTATTTCAGTGTGGTGTTTTGAATGTAGCTGTATCCTTACAGTCGAGTCCTGCTCAAGTTGTCTAAGGTTTGTATTTCCCTCTCCAAAAGATTTGTCCAAACAAGTATTAGGCACAACCACAGTTCCCTTCAGCTATGTTAAATATAAAAAATAGGCAGTTTTTTTAAATGCTGACCTACTGGGTATATTTAATATTTCTTTTCCTAAATCAGTGTCTTAAAAGAATTATTCATATGTGTCAGCATAGTACAGCAAAGCTCGGTTCAAATCTCTTAGAATTGCTACTGCAAGATTTATCAAGTCTGCAGTGGATTAATTACTGACTACCTGCCAATAAACATGCAGGAGATTTTAATTATGCCTAGTAATGGATATACGTGTTAAGTTTTATGGGTTGGTTATTTTCTCTGTGGAACCTTCTACACACCCAGAATGAGCCATGTGGAAAAGCTTTGTGTGCTGTTGATTATCAGTTACTTTTCAATCAATATGTAGCTTTATCTTGAATGGCGTGTCACTGTTCTGTGCATTTCTGCTTTTTACAGCAAACTGTTCATGCTAGACACATAAAGCACTTCAGAATGGAAAATAAGAGATTGTAGCATTTCAGAGACGTTAATAAGTTATTTATACAAGGGGAGTTGGCAAATCAATATTTTATCGGTTATTTCACTGCTGCTATACCTCGAACCAAACTGATGGCTGCAGTTTGTACTTGGCTTAAAATTTACAATTAGGAAACAGTAAATTAAGAAAGAAAAACTGCTGGCCATTAGGCCTGTTTGGGAATAAGCACTTTTTTGGCTTTTTGTACAACTGCAAAGATTTTGGACTCCAAGAATTTCGAATTATTATTCTGAAGCAAAACGCCAATGTTTTTACGTATCTCACGTTCAGAAAGATGGAGTTAAGTCCATCAGAGCCGGGCTTACTGTGCCATCAATGGCGATGTTCGCGTCAGCTGCGCAACAGGGTTTTCTTGAAAAATCACCTACGGAATTAACCGAAACAAGCTGTGCTTGCCGTAGAATGGGAGCCATTCGACTATTTATTACATGTTTCCATACCTAAAAATCACGTAAGGATAAACACTCCGATAAACACTCCCAAGCATAGTTTCAGGCACAGCGTCCTTCTTCCCTAGAGCCGGGCTGGAACGGCAGCCGGAGATAATGCGGCACGAGGCCGGGAAGGGAAGGGCAGAGCGCTGAAGGCCTGCGGCCCGGCCATGCGGCCCCGCGGGGCCCCGGCTACGGCCCGAGGGGGCGCGGATGGCCCCGGCCGAGCCGG
>VZRF01010036.1:886031-931615 GCA_013396875.1 Vireo altiloquus
AGTCCGCTCTGCGTGCCCCGAGCCGCGGGGCTGCGGCGCGGGCCTGGCCCCGCTCTCACCGCACAAGGGCCTGGCACCTTCCGGCCTTCTGAAATCCAGCTGTTCCACTGCATCTCGCTCACCTCGCCAAAAATGCAAAAGCGTTTTAACCTTTTTTTTTTTCTTTTTTTTTTTTTTTTTTAACAATTGCTCTTGTCGTTCCCTTCATCTTTTTCCCTCTAGAACTTCTGATAGAACGGGATAACGAGAAGCTGCTCCTCTAGAAAAATGGCCTGCAATAATGCAAAGATTTTTATTTTGTTTTCTGATGAGGCCTTATTTGCGGTGCTCTATCATCTAGAAAAAAATGATGTGACTTCTGTGCAAGTTTAAATTTTCTGTTAAAACAAGGCTGCGGTTCAGCAGCTCCACTTAAGTTTAAAATTTTTGTAAAGGTTTATTTTGAACGATCAAAGAATTGCATTTACCATCATATGCAGAGTGATACCAGTAATTGTAAGGAATGTTATTTCTGGTCCAGTGACACAGGAGCTGCAACCTTACAGTCTTTCAAAGCAAGCATTTCCTCTTGTATTATTGAGATTCTGCATCAAATGTTGTCTGTCAGCTGTTTTTGCAGACTATATACCAGATATTTTTGTTGTAGGTTCTAGGTGATGGTATCTGAGAAATGAAATTAGGTTATCCTTAACTAGCAGCTTTTTAACATAGACATAGTATATTGTTAGCTTAGTGCGTTTGCCATACGGCTTTAGAATGGCAGAGTACGGTGTAGCCATGTTTCCATGGCTTGTTTCTTTGTATTTCTGCATTAATGCCTTGTGCTTTCAAGCTGTGTTTGTGTCAAAAGCGATTTGTCTGTATCACTGCAGAAAAGGAACCTCAGGAGTATGTGGTCAAATAATAGATGATTGCTTTGGTAATGGATTGCAGCTTAAATGAGATGTAAAAATAAACATTTTGAAAGAGTTTTGAGGAGTGTATTTCAAATCGATTTAATAATTTACCTAAACTGTTCTCGTTGTAATTAATATCTCGTTTCTAGTACCTTATCTGAGGAAGAGTAATTTTGCTTTATATTAAAGGCTCAAATAAAGCAACTACTTAAGCAAGTGTAATAGGTTCTTTCGGTAGAAAGTCATACTGACTTCACTTCGTGCTTGTGTAGCTTTTGATTCTTTTCTCAGAGGAGAGGCACAGCGATAGTCAAGTGATGAATAGTCCCTGGTAATGGGTACCAAAATTAAGTTGTAAATTAGTTTTTTTTCTCTAGAATATCTCCAGTTGTGTGCTGCTTCAGCTCAGAGGACATTTTGCTGTCCTGTACTGTCCAGGAGAAGGGAATTGTCAGGAGTTAGCACAGGTCCAAGGCTGCTTCTTCTGTGGCATGTGCACAAGGATTAGGATGAGGGTTCCTTGGCTTTAGTTTGGTCAGTTTTGGTTTAGTTTTAGTTTCATTTAGACTGGAATGTTGTTCTTCCCTTGCTGTTGCATGTGACTCTTCACCTTAAGAGTTTTGGGTTAGCACATGCTCAGCATAGGTGGAGTCTTTGAGAAGCACTGTTACATTTTGAGGAGTCTTTAGCTGGCATCTGTGAAACTGTGAATTGCTTTCCAAAGGGCTTGGCTGAATTGCATGAGTTTCCACCCAGAGAGATAATCGGGGCAATTCTTCCAGTTTCAGGCCTTACAATGGCCAGAATGCAAATATTCATGAGGAAGGTGGGACTCATCTTGGTGCTGCTGTACTTACTCTTTTCCTGTCTGCGTTTTGACTTGTACTTGCTTTTCCTTGGCCATTCCCGTGATTTGTGCTTCCCGTGATATCTTCTATAACTCCTGCAGCCTCTGGCATGTATGTATATAACACAGCATCCCAAGCCAGCCTTTCTTTGCCACTAACTTTTTTTTTCTTGTGTTGCTGCCACATCTCTTGCCCATCTCTGCAGCTCAACCAGCAGTGCTTTCTGCTCAGCGTTAATAGGGGCAGTTAAGTGGTTTTTCATCTCCTCTGTGCAAGGAAATCAGTGCTCCTGGTAAAGAGAGCATGAATTGGGTCGTTTATTCCTGTAGCTTGTGTCACAAAAGTACCCAAAAGATGGGAGGAAAGTTTCTGCTCAGCTTATGGATCCTTAAGATATACTATGATCCAAACCGATGTATCATCTTCTAGAATCCAAGAGTTCAGCTCAGAAGTGCAAGTTCCTGTAACTTGAGGTGTGTGTAGCTCTTGTTCTGAGCGTGGAGTGAGGAGTCTGAGCGAGGTATGTCTCCATGGCCACCATCTCTAGGGAGGAGGGGAAGGAAGCCTTGTGACCCATCTTGGCACAGTGGGGCTTATGGGGTTTTTCCTGTACCTAAGTGTAACTTAATCTGCTCTTAGTTGTATTTACTTAAGGGAATATGATTTTGCTTCTCTCCCTCTGTGCACCAGGGATCATTGATCAGTTACTCAAAACCAAATTGGACTAAATTAGTAAATGCGCCCAGTGACTTAGTCTGCTAAACTTTTCTGGGCTACGTGGTTTTTTTTCACTGTATAGTAGGACTGTACTTTGCTCCATCAAGATAACACTTGTTAAATAAATGAAATTTTTGGTTTTGAAGGGAATTTACAGTTCCAGCAGGTTTTGCAATTTTCAAGGTTGACATCAGAGTTACATTTAAAACTACGTAACGTTTCCCTCGGTCTGTATTTTACTGCCTGCAGAATGTTTTCCTCTGTATACACTTGAACAGAAAATTGTGTTACCTGCTTAATCTCTTGGACTTAACTGCTGATGACAGACTTTTCTAGAATTAGAAGATGGGTCTGTATTTGCAAGTTAGTTGGTTTGCCCATATTTTAAGTGTATTCGTTCATAACTAACATGGTGCTGCACGGAGTTTTGTAGGATGTATTTAGATGTACTGTGTTTCAAGTTATGTTTGTAATCTGCCTTTGGCAATCCAGCAGGCTGCCCCTTTAGTTCCTGAAATACAAACCTGTGCTTTAGTACTGTTTGACTATCATTACTGTCATGGCTAATGCTGATACACCTGTAATGTAGTTATTAGGTTGCTAATTAACTCATAGCCACACGAAACAACCCACTCAGAATTCCTCTTTTAGTTGGCAGTCTCCATGAGTTTGCAGGATTTGAAAGGTTATGGCCAAGATTCATTTGTTTTGGTGATGTAAAGAAGACACTTTTGTGATTGCTTGACAGTTTAAAAGTTAGAAGTATAACAGCAAAAGAAATAGTAGGTCTTAGTTTCTTTCAGATTTTTAGCCCTTAAATATTCATCTATCCACCAGATGTTCCCAGTTTTATTTAAAACACCGATATAACTTTAGGTTTTATGATGTAAGGGATAAGTAGCCCCATGAAGTGCTTCAGAAGTTAACTGTATCTATATATCTTTTTTAATGCAAATAGGCATCACTGCTCATTTCTAGGAGTGACTTAGATACAGTTGTGACAGGCATCGTGTGGATGCTTTCTGGATACATATTTTAGCTGTATATGCACTTGATGGTAAAAACAAACCCAATAAAAGCCAGTAGTTTTAAAAACACACAGATCCATCTGTTAAGTGTTTAAATATGTTTCTCCCTTCATAGTTACAGGGTGGAAATTCATTTGGAATGAAATGCTTTATCTCACTGACATGTGCTGTAAAATTATCTCGAGTTTGCCTTTTTTTCATCTTTGGTAATCCTGTTGTAAATTTTTTTAGAAAATCAGCTGACTTGCTATAGGTTCAGCTTTTTTTTCTCAGTGTACACATTATAATTAGTTGCTGTAACTTTTTTTGACTATTAAAACACAAGCAATTTATTACCGTTCAGTCTCCAATAAAGAAATGGGTTTGAAGTTTTTTAGAAAGGAGGATATGCCTGAGCACTTACAATTTTGGCCAGGAGAGAAGAAATGTATTATATCTTAATTGAACAAGAAATACCACCTGAGTCGAGAGAAACTTGATGGGCTGTTTTGGTAGGTGAGTTCCACTGTTGCATTTGCAGTAGGTCTGCAGCCCATTCCATGCATTCCTAATGACACAGGGGTGTTCCAGTCCTACTTGAATTGGTGTTTATGACAGATTTTATGGATGGTCCTTCCTGAAGCCAAACCTCTGCTGCTATGTGCTGCTACTACTACTCACTGTGCCATTAGTGCATTGCTCATTGACTAGCTGCATTAATGTGCTTTTTTTGTACTTTATTTATATAAAAGTTTTGGAATCCCGGTGTCTGTACCTCTGCTGCATGGATCTCAGTTGCTTGTCAGCTTCCATGCAGGATTTTTGGAATTGGCTATGTTGGAAGACTCCCAGATCTGTAAGCAGAATCCACGTTTGTCAACTGTGCTGCTGGAATAGTGCACCCAGGGCAGCTGTGGTCATGGAACTGAGTGTTTGCTGTGAGCTGCTTGTCCCAGAGCTGCAGCAGGAGTTTAATTAGCTTCTGTCAGCACTGCTGACAGCTCACGTGCTGGTGGAGCTGCTCTGGCCTCCTTTCATTAACCCAGAATTTCTTCTCTAATGTATTCAAGAAAGGTGTGAAATTAGAAGTCATATTTGGGATCAGCCTGAGTCTTTCCTACATATGTAGGACTTTTTGGTGGATGGCTTTCTGATCTGCCTGTGTTTAAATGCCATACCTTTGAAAATAATAGCAACCTTAGCATTCCTACAATGTGAAAATACACACCTATACATAATCTCATAGTATTAGTTAGTGAGGATTTGTAAATGTTCTTTATTTGCACTGGTTAATCCAAATTTTTATATATATCTATAAAATGCAAGCACTGATATCTGACAATACTTCTAACATTCACAACTTGTAGATGAGGTTTGCAATATAAACTATATGGAAATGACTTGGGGGGAAAAAAGACTGCTGAAATTAAGTAATTTTGTCAGGCTAAATGTGATTCCCACTGCTCAGACTGAAGTCTGATGTGTGGTTAAGGCAGCGATAAATTTGGTCTTGCATTTATTTTTCATTTCTGAAGAGATACCAAACTCTGTGGTAGAGAATTAGTCTTGAAGTGCATTATTATCAGGATGTGGATGTATCTGTTGTGAAACAGGTTGAAATACTGTAAAAAGGAGCCTTGAATTTGACTACAGACCTCTGCTTCAGCGTGTTTATGTCGTGCTTATGCAGTTGACAGTGCTCTTGGTCAGGTTTTTCTCCAGGACCAGAACTGGAGCCTGTGGTTTATCATTCACAACACTTCTTCACCATGTAGAAAATTAGAAAATGATTGTGTAATTTCGTATTAAGTTGCATATCTTAGCCCTTTATCTGAGTCCAGCTTTTGTTGCCAGGTTATGTAGTAGATAATTTTGTTCTCTATTTCAGCCTTGTTAGCATTTTATACTGTGGATGATTAATGTGATGGAAATTGCTGTTTAATTATGTTTTGCCTTTACAAGAGACTGGAGAAAATACAGTAAAAGAACTTGAGAGAGATGATGGGAGAAAGCACATAAGAAGTGCCCAATTTAGAAGTGCCCAGCATTTAGTTGTTACACTTATTCACTGAAAGTCAGTCTGACTGACAACAGCACAAACCACAATTTTTCAGTGCAGTAAAGTCCTGGAAAAGGTAAGGGCTGTTGATGAAGAAGAAAATCCACATCTGCTGAAGTGTTTGATCAAAGCACCTACAGGATCTAGATTTAATTTCTGACCCTGCTACAGGTTTCTGCTGTAATGCTGGAAAATAATATCCTGCAGCTTTGTAGGGGAGCAGAAGTAAAAGAGTCTTAGTTCTCCTGTGTCTGTTTCTGAGCTTACAGGTGACAAATGACTTTATGTGATTAGTGGGGGAAAAATCCTAAGAGTCCTCTTGGGTTTTCTTAAAAAATTGTGTGGAATAGTCAGTTTTCCAGACTTTTTTTTCCACTGGTACTCAAAAGGCTGTAATGCATATGAATTATCAGTTGAAGTGTATTTAACCAGATTGTTAATTGTAGGTACTAGCTTTGATTTTTCACACATTTGTTAGAGTAGTTTTGTGAAATTACTGGTGTTTGCATCAGTTGTTAAGGACCCTAAGGTAGCCAATATTTAATTCAGAAAAACTTAATTATGTTGCTATGTGGACATAACTTGAATTGATTTTCAGATCCAGCTTTGTCAAACGTGGGAATACGTTTTTCTAAAATTCCTTAATGAAAGTTTCACTATTGTGAGGCTGTGTGTTATTTGCCATCTTACCCTTCTTGATTGGTTTTTATTTGCCATTTTTATAAGTTTTATAAAATTACAATGTTTTTGTACATTATTTAGAAGTGTATTAAAAATAAAAGTGATGTTTCCTTTCAAATTAAATAAATGCCTATTATTTCAAACTTCTCAGTGCTGTCTGCATGAGGGGAGTGAACAATCACAGCGTTGCTAAATGTCTGGAGTAGCTTTTTTCCTGTCATTCTTTCCCAGTTTTTTCTGCACATTCTAAGTTTGTATTTTATAACAAAACGGTAAGTTTTAAATAGTAAGTTTTCTTCCATGACTGCTGTTACAAACTTTATTCCATTTCCCATTAGTCATCCTCTAAGCATCATCTTTGTTTCTCTGAGGAGTTTCTGCTACTGTCACGGCAGGATTTTGTTCTTTGTCCAGCAATACAGTAGTACAGTCATTCTTTAAATGACGAATTCCTGCTCTTTTCCAGCCACACTGGGCTCTCCTCATTCTGTCTTCTCAGCTGCTGGAGTTCCCAAGTGCCCCAAGCCCCCTTTCTGCTCCAGGGTAGCTGTGCCCTCCACCAGCTCTTCCCTTGCTTTTCAGCTGCCTGAATCCCACCTGCTGTTTCTTAGTTGCTTGATTCCTAGTTTTTAGTGGAAATTCCTGTTTCCAGTAGCTAGATTGAGCTTACATAAAAACCTTTCTTCTAACATTGCATCTTTCATCCAAAACAAGTGATAGCACTCAGAAGCTTCTATTTATTTGAGTGTTAGTAGAGGGAAAAGTACAGGAGGTGCTCTCTAGATAGGCAACTTGATGAAGTCTTCATGAAAAATCTTTTCTTTTTAATCACCCTCTCCCTCCTCACATGCCTTTGGTTTCCAAGTGTTAAAAATTTAATGTGTGCCTGACAGTAGCTTTTTCTGTTCAGGTAATTTGCAGGGGGTGGTGGTTTGTTGTGGTGTTTTTAATAAAAGCTCTCACTTCTGTGCCCTGCTGGATGGCTGTTTAAGGTACCAGTGTTAGAGTGGGGCTGACTGCTTGTTGTCAGACACTATTCTCAGTTCAGAGATTTTCAGTTGAGTTTTTTAAAACCTCAGGCTGATTTTTTTGTGAGAAGTGTTTTAACCATCTAAAAGAACGGTAATATTTTCTCTGCATGGATACCATAGACATGTTTTGGTGACTAATCATTTCAGGAATGCAAGATACGTTACTGTCCTTGTGAAAGTCTTCCCAAATGTCATCACTGACGTGTCTGAAAATTGACAGTTGCAACTTGCGTATGATCTGTGAAGATTTGCAAGAGTTCACAAAGTCAACTCTCAAGTTTTCACTTCAGTGAGTACTTCGTGACTGAGCCTGTACTTGTCTTTTCTGTAAGACAGCTCTAAGCAGAATCCACGTTTGTCAATCTTGCTACTGCTCAGGCCCCGCCCCAGGGTTCCTGTCTTTTTCTAAAAATGGATACTTTCAGCTGCTTTTAACTAATGAGCTGCAATATTTGAAGTAGGTAAAGGAAATCTTTCTTTTCTAGATTTTTACTGACAGAATTTATGGCAGAAAGATTTAAAAGAAAAAAGCGTAGTGATGCAGATGTAAAGGAATAAAAGCAGTGAGGTGGATTAGGAAAAGCTGATGAGATTCAGATTGGGAAAACAATGGAGACAAATTTGATGGAAGCTGAGGAGAAAGCATAAGAGAGTGACTGAAGTGGAGGCAAGGGAAGAGACTTGAGTTTGAAAACCAACTGGTTTTGAAAAAGCAAAGCAAATTAATAAAGGTTAGGAGAGTAGATTTGCAGGGTGGATGATCCACCAGCAGCAGGGTGATGCTATTGTGTATATATGCGCTATTGAAATTATTATCAGAGAGCAGCTGAAGTTGGAAGGGCTTTCTGAAGTTATGTGGTTCAGCCCTGATGGAGGCAGGTCTCATTGCCCAGGCGTCTTGGGGTGATTTTGTGATGTGTATTGCATGTCACCTGCTCTGTGCCCAGAAATGAATTTTGTACCTTTAAAGCTAAGTACAAAAAAAAGAGTCAAAGGAACTTTTTCAAAGCAGTTTTGTGCTCCAAGGTCACTCTGACTACTCCTCTCTGTGTTCTTCAGTGGTGAGGAGATAGCTGCTGCTACTGCTGCAGAGAGGTGAGGAAGCACCCTTCCTTACTTTCCAACTAACTTTTGGCTCTGTTTCTCCAGAAAAACACAGAAAGTTAAACTTTTTTTCCTTAAAACTTCAGCTTCTTATTTTTTCTAAAACTGCAACAACACCAAAACAACTGGGATTTTCAGTGAGTTTACCAACTCTACAATAATCTTCCTTCAGTTCACTTAGGGAGAGGAGTCTCTCTTGCCATGCCTTGGAGACTTCTCCACAAGAAGTAGTTCTCTTGTGGCTTCAGTGTCACAGTGGATCAGCCGCCCGGGAATGGAATCTCACAAGGTGGAAGTCCCTTCCCTCGACGTACAGCTTTTCCCACAACTGTTTTTGAGGGTTCAGTCCTTAGCTAATGGGGTACCATTCTGAGGATGAGCTGTTCAGAAGCAAAGGTTCCCTTCATCTGCCTCTGGGATTATCATAATTTCTGGGAATGGAGATCTTCTCTCAGGGCAAGAATCTTCTTCACTCTCATCTCTCTCTGTTCAAGCTTCTCATTAGATCACAGCTACTTCAACATTTACTTATTCACCACAGGTGCCTTTGCTCATGTTTACAATTTGAACACTCCACTCCCCCACTATGTTTTTCATGAAATTAGAGTGTTTTAGGGTATTCTGTTGTTTCGTAGTCCATCACCATAGCCTTACTAAAGAATTTCAGCTTCAATGTTTGAAGCATCTCCTCATTCTCCTCTCTCTGGGCTTCAGCTCCTCCTTCTTCATTGACTTTGATGTCTCTATGATGTTTCTTTACGGTCCTTCCCCTTTTCATTCTCTTTGACTCAGGAGAAGATTGGTATCTGTAGGTTTTTATCTGTTCCAATTACCTGCTGAGGTGATCTCTGCCGGGTGGTGGCCTCAGATGAATCTCAGCCATGCAGCTGCCAGCAGCTTCAGGGTACCTACAACCTGCTTTCTATCAGAAGATATTTTCCTCGAAACTTGTTTTATTTTCCTCTCTAAATTTGTCTCAAACCAATACACCAGGTTGCCCAGGGCTGTGTCAAGTTGCTTTGAACCTCTGCAAGGCTATACCCTGGCTTGGCAATTTGTTCCTGTATTTGACCACTCTTACCAAGTAACGCCGTAACATCATTATCTCTGACAGAGTCACCCTTTTCTCAGCAACACAGGTCAACTCTACATCTTTCCTACATCTTTCCAGCCCTGTCTGGCTAGTCAGTGTTCTCCATTGGGGAGAAAGAGAAGAGCCTGGAAGGGAGCAGCGCATCCACTTTTGGCTGAGGGTTCTCTTCCCTGCACAGCAGAGTGACAGAGCAAAGCTGCTGTGTCCCTGAAGAGTGAGTGAAAGCTGGGAGCTGGTGTTTGGGAGGATCCCAGTGCTCCAGCCTCTTGTGGGGGATGTACTTCCAAGGTGGGTGAACATGAACTGCTGACACAGAGGCAGGAAGGGGATAGGCAATGGTGTGAGGGGGACGTCAAACAGCAGCAAAAGAAGACCTGGGGACTTTTTGCAGAAGAAGTTGGTGTGGGCATGGAAGTATTTTAGATTATTCTGCCAAGAAGGATGGGATTATATTTGGGAAGAGTTATGTCCTAGAAGTTTGGTGCTGTGATAGGACTGAAGAAGAAAATTGGTACTTCCAAGGGAAGGGATGGGGCTGGGGATAAGGAACTTAGTGGAAGGACGGAGGATTGAGAAAAGGATATATTGGAACTGACCATTGAAAGGAGCTAGAAGTGGGACAAACACAGACTGCATTGTTGCTGAGTTCTTGTGTGAGATTGTATGATTGTCCAGGTCCTCTGGAAGAAAGTCGTAGGCATTTTTCTGTGTGCAGCAGTTGCCTCTGGTTCTATTTCAGTGTGTGAGAGTAGCCAGCCATGCTACAGTAACAAACACTGTGAAACAATTTAAAGAAATACTATTACTCCTTAGCCCTTGAATTTATCTGGCATTAGATTTATTTAAGTTCCGAAGTATCTACTCAGCCTTTAAGCAATTGGTTCTACTCAGGCTCTGTCAGATCTCTGCTGCTGTCTACATTGGCTTGCCCAAAGGGGAGAGAAGAGCCATGAGTTCTGGATGAAGGCAGGGATATTAAAGGTGCTGGGGATTCTTCAAAGATACTTTGTCTAAGAGAGGGAAATACTCTCGAGTTGAAAGGCCTTTGAGGTGCAGAGTGTGCTGGAATTGTTTCACTCTGTAGTTCCAGTCAACACCAGTGGTTGTGAAGCCTTTCTTCTCTGATGTGTGAAATGGTGTGGCTGTTTTGCAGCCTGCTTCCATGAGGTGTCCTCAAAACTGAGTGCATGGAAAATGCTGACAGTACAGATGTCTGTTAGCAGTTCAGAGGACAGCCAGCCTCTGGGTACCACTAGCATATAATACCAGAATTAGTTAATTTAACTTGCTACAAGCTACTTGCTTCAAGTACCTCCAGAAAAGCAGCCCTTGCAAACTGGTCTGGATAAAATTCCTTCTGCTGCTAGTTTGGTTTGGTTTTTTTTTTTAACTGCAACAATTTTCTGATCTTATTTGCTGGATACTACATGAATTCTGGGCTGCTTTACTTCACTGTCTGCCTAGGTTGACTCTGTAGCTACAGCATGTTGATTTTGGGTTTGTGAGCAAAATGCTTCCTAAGTAAAAGTTTTCTGCCTATTTTGAGATGGGAGATGATAAATGAGTAGTAAGGAAAGAAGTTACTTGTCCAAAGTCATAGTCATGGCAGAAGGAAGAGGTTGAACTCAGGATCTCCTATGTCCTCATACAATTCCTTGTCTCTTAGATTATAGTACCCAAAACAAACTTTGCTATTTCTTTTATTTCAGAAACATCTATATAAATGCAATTTAGTCTGGATGGCCTCTCTTTTTCATGAGTATTACATCTCTTTTAGAGGCCTCGTTTTCTGTAAAAGCCCTTCCTGAAAAGGATTTTGGGAAGAATTACCCATCTTCTCTTGGATATTAAAAAAATCCCTCACACCCATTTTGAATTATATTTTGGGTGCTGTCTTAATTGTACCTTCTTTTTGATGCCAGAGTTGTTCAAGGTCCAAATTCCTTATTTTAAGGAATTATAAATTAAGGCAGTATTTTAATCTCCCTAATGTTCCAGATAGAAATTATGGAGGATTTTAATCTTGGAAGGCATATTTCTTACAGATCATTATGCACTGATCATTAGTAATGTTTTTTTCTTGTATGATTTTCTGTGTAACATATGAAAAATCTTTAACCTCCCCAAAGGTACCCTTTCTTTCTACTTCCTTTAAATACTAACTGGAAATAAGAAACTTAGCCTGCAGCTCTAGGAAAAAGTCTGGCTCACTATATACACTTGGATGTATTTGGAAAATACTGCTTGGGTGTAATTTTCAGCTACTAAATTACTGTGGCAAGCTTTTTAAATACTGTAGACACATTGGTCTAATTTTGTGCTCCTTAGTCCTTAGTTTTGACAGAAGCACAATTTTCTCAGTGGTCTTTGAGACTGTTGATGAATTGCTTATTCAAGAGCAGATTTCTGGATTGTAGAGGTAAAGATAGTTAAATGTATTTATAAAGGTAACCATAAGTAACTTAAACTGCCTAGATTATTCTTCTCAGTCTTGAATTGTAAACCAGCAGGCCATAGAACCACACTAGGATTAAAAACTGTCATGTGATCTCCCATATTAAAAGATGCCTAGGTAAAAATGTGAGTATCCAAAGGGGTGGCTCTGTCTGATTCTGTGAGATACAGCAGTCACTCCCTAATCACTGTCCTCTAGTCTAATTAACAAATGTTATCATGGGATACTTCATTATTTTAAAGGACAGATTGTTTTGTTTTGGTTGGTAGTTTTTTTGTTTAAACAGAAACCTTTCTGGAAAATCTAGGGAAATAGTTGAATTGTTCAATTAGACTTTCCCAGTGTATCATTGTTTGTAAATCTCTTACTGGCACTGGAGAGATCTTTAATTTATACAGATAAAGCCCTGCTGTTTTCACAGGTGACTATGAGTGAATTGTCAGCTTTATTTCAATTCTGGGGACAAATAGGTATCATTACCTCTACTGTCATTGCCACCATTATTCTTTGTACATTGGTTAAATAATTTATATTTAGCTGAAATGTAAATGTGGTTGATGCACTTTAGTTTAGTAACTGCTACCTGAAGTCCTTAACATCTGAGTTAATTGAGGTAGTAATACTTATCTATTTCAGATAACTTTTATTCCTTTAAAGTATTTTCCAGATAACTCAATCATTCTTTGCATCTCTTTTATGCAAAACATAACATAAAATATTTGTAGCAGCTGTATAAAAATCGCCTTAAACTGGGATTACCTAGTTCTGGATCTGTATTTCAATTTTCTGTTTTTTGAACTTTCTTTCTAGGTAGACAATGTTATTAGCTCAGATAAATCGAGACTCTCAGGGAATGACGGAATTTTCTGGAGGAGGAATGGAGGCCCAGCACGTGACTCTGTGTCTAACAGAAGCTGTAGCTGTGCAAGGTGAACCTTCAGGTTAAAATACCTCTACATTATTATGTCTTTTCTCTTTGAAACTCAGATAAAACACTAAAATTCCTGCCATGTATTCTGAATTAAAATTCCAACAGAAAACAGTTAACTGAGATTGATTAAATTCACTAATTTAATTCTGGATGGAAATTATCTTTTAATTAAGATAATAGAAGTGTAAATGTGCCAAAAAGATATGAAATATAAAATATGACTTTATTCTTTGTATAGTCTTACTGTTTTATACTTTGTAAATTCAATTTATATCTAAGTATATATTAAACAAGTTGAGTTTTAAAATAGATTAGACTTGAAATTGGCTAAACTTGATGTTTCCTGACAGTTTTGTTAAGATTTCACATGAATACAAACTCTTTCCTAAATCTGCTTTTTAATCTAAATCGTTTTCTGTGTATTAACAAGAGGTAGTGTTGTACAAAACGAATTTATCAATACAAGTCTATGTGTCATTATTTCACTGTTGGCTCTGATGATTTAACTTGTAGTTCTCCTAAAACCTCAGCTTTGTAGTTACTTTTTCAGTGACTTTCTTTTTTTAGTTAAGGAAAATAACATTCTAACTGTAATGTTTACAAAGCAAATCTTCACCATGTGACCCTAGTATGTGTCCCATTTTGTCTGGCTCAAAAACCAGAAAGGAAATAAGAGCTACTTGCTCTTATTATTTGTCAAACTGATATGCTTTGAGGGGATGTAATAATTTATGGAGGTCTTTTAGCTGAGATTTCTAGGGTTTCATGCTGGTTATAGTGAAAATGAACTTTTTTCCCTGGTAGATGGTGACAACTTGGAAAACATGGAAGGTGTGAGTTTGCAAGCAGTTACCCTGGCTGATGGCTCCACTGCTTACATACAGCACAATTCTAAAGGTAGGCAAAGAGCTGCAGACTGATGGCTATTGAAGTGCTATTCCCCTTTCTAACCCTCTCTTTGCATTGTAAAGTCAGGCAAAATCTGCACAATATTTCTGAAGTTCCAATTCCAGTTGGAAATTACAGTAATACTATAAAATAAATATTTTATTTTTGCTACTAGTAAGATGCAAAAATGAAATTCAGAACATAAGTCAAACAAAAGTGAAGTGATCTTTATGGTTCCAACCCAGATACCAACATTCTGCCTAACAGATAGGACAGCAGACCTTTTCTGGTTTTTTAATCCCATAATTTTAAAAACTCTGTACAGTCACACTGTGCTTTCTATTTACCAAACATTATTTCTTGTTAATATTTTATTTATATGTTAATCTAGAAAGTATCAACTGTGTGTTAAAACTATAATGTGTTACACAATTAGAATTCTTAAAAACATTCTGTGTATTTCAGATGGTAAATTAATGGATGGCCAAGTGATTCAATTAGAAGATGGTTCTGCTGCTTACGTTCAACATGTACCTATGCCTAAAAGCAGTGAGTGCAACAATACAAGAAATATGTTACAAGATAATGTATTACTGATAAACATTTCTATTAAGTGATTAACTCCTGCTGAAGTGCTGTAATTCTTCCTTCTGAGCAGGGGACAGCCTTCGTCTGGAAGATGGACAAGCAGTTCAGCTGGAGGATGGAACTACAGCATTTATTCATCACACCTCAAAAGGTAACTGTCCTGTCAAGTGGGGTTTAGTACATCAGTGTTCAACAGAACTTCAGAAGTATAAAATAGGATCCTCTCTGAAAACTATCATCTTACTTAGTGAGATTCCCAGTGTGCATTGCTTGTTGCTTTAACTTTGTGAAATCTGAAAGTTATTAAAATGAGACTGGTTCAGTTCCTTACTTGGGCCTCATGTAACAGTTATAAATGTAATCAAACCCAGTGTATTTTACTGGGTTTTTTTAGCCCAGGATCACATTAAAATGAGTATATACCTTTAGGTACTAGGGCAGAAAATGTGACAGCTGACAGTCAAGAATGCAAATGTATTTATCCCAGATGATAACTTTGTTTCTGGAGAAGATGATTACACTAGTCTTGGAAATAGTACTACTTCTCTAGAAAAAGTGATCAAGTATATATTTTAAATCTGTTTAAACTAGAGTGACAACTGCATTTTACAATTGACAATAGTAAGAGGAAAGAATGTAATATAAAATTTTTTTGTTAAAAATTGTTTTATATTTAGTGTTTCTTTTGCATATTTGCATGATTCTCTTCTTAAAATGTGAGATTTATGAATTCTAAAATCTGAAGTAATGATATCAGTAGATCTCTTATATTTTCATTTTTTTATGAGTGAATTTGAAATGGAAAACATATTTGTGTTCCTGATTTCCTTTGTAAATAAAACTAGATCGATATAATTTTTTTTGTACTTTGATAAGTGTAGAAATAAAACTAGGAGAGGTGTTGCCTTGAAAACAAATTCCTGTGTTATTCATAATATTAAGTGGTTATATTTCTCATATATTTCATATGTATGCATGACTTCAGGAGACACTTGCTGAAGAGCAGTAGTTTCTCGTGTAGCACACTGCTGCTCCTTTCAGAATCCTAACACTTTGCAATATCATTCCTCAGACAGTTATGACCAGAGTGCTCTGCAAGCTGTGCAGCTGGAGGATGGAACCACTGCCTACATCCACCACACGGTGCAGATGCCACAGTCAGACACCATTTTAGCCATCCAGGCTGATGGCACAGTGGCAGGTCTGCACACAGGAGATGCTGCCATCGACCCAGACACCATCAGTGCTTTGGAGCAATATGCAGCCAAGGTACTCTGCAAGGCATTTTTCTTTATACAGCATGTTTTAATGTATAGCACAACATAGCTGGCAGCACAAGCCAATTGTCATCTAAGAAATAAAGTTATAACTGAGAGGGTCTCAGGCTCCTACAAGAGACAACATCAAATTGTCATGGCAGTGCTTCACTGTCCTGAGCAGCTCTGGTGTGTAGTGTTGCATAAAAAGGAGAAAGATTGAACACTGAACTGGAGTCAGGAAACAATTTAGGCAGCCAAATAATAATATTCTCTGTGCTATAGCATTGCAAAGGAGTCTCTTGAAAGGAGACTGTTTGGAAAGAAGGACAAAGTTCAGATATTCTTGTTCAGGCACTATTGTTGGATTAATTTTTTTTCCCGAATGGGAAGAGTATGGCCTGGTGTACTGAGAAGGACAACACATGGTATGAAGTATAGAAAAGACAATTAGTTACTGAGCTCAGAAGAAAACTTCTTTGATTCATATTTTCAATAGTAAAAATGCGCTATGATGGACAAAATTCATGTTGTTCACTTTACTGAACTTCTGTAAGGCATGATGTGAGTATGGTAATGGATGATGCAACTTCCATGACTCTATAGTTAAGCAGTGTCCCAGTTGCTGGATAATTGCCATCAGTGCATGTAATGCTCTGGAAAAAGAACAGAAGAAATTTTAAAGTCTGTCTTCTTAGTGTCACTGAAAGTTGTCAAATTTTGGGAGAAGGCCAGTTAGGATAATTAAGTAGCTTATTCACTATTCTTTTCATTATGCTTCTGTCTGTTAGAATTGAGAGATCCTAAGGCAGGCAGTCAAATTGTGTTGTGGTGCTATGCCTTGGGATTTTGTGAAGTAAAAGGTAATTCAATGTTAGTTGAGCTGTAATCACAAACTTTAACACATTCCATAGCTACTATTTCATTTAGATTAAATCAATCATCACTTTGCCCTCCTTAACCAGCAGCTATATTAATCATAATTTCTGATCAGTTTCTGTTTTGAGAAGGTGAAGAAACAGAAGAAATGCAAATAAATTTGCATTTTCATCCTATTCAACTCAATATATGTTTTTTAATTCTGTAATGTGAATTTGTTTTCTGTAATGCACTTGCATGTTTGTTTAGGAAAAGTTGTTTTCTTTAAGCTTTCATCTCAGAACCTTGTTCTGAATGGTACTGCTGGAACCTTTAGGGAAGGTCAGTGAAAGTGAGTTTCCAAGTGCTACACCTCATTTATGTACAAAAACAAATAATAGCTCGATGGTCAGAACACTGGATCTCTCTTAAAAGAAGAAATGTGGGTTTGTGATTCTTCTCCCTGTCTGTGCACACTTCATAGTGAGGCAAGGTACACTTTTCATAGCAGCTGGTGTTACAGACACTTTGAAAAAGGTATAGAAGAAACTAAGTACACATGATTAAGTATATGATAGGATTTTATAAAATTTAAAGTAGCCCAAAGAAGAGTTGTGAGTTGTCATTGGCTGCACCAGTTTCAGAACTGAAAAACATCAGGTAAAACTCTCAGGTGATGGGTCAAGAAGAATGAAGAAGACTTTTTCAAACAGCTCAATATGCTTGTAGGATATTGTGGATACTAATATGTCCTTGGATTCAAGGAGTAATTAGATAAGTTCATGGAAGAAAAATGTATCCATGGCTATTAGGTAGAAACATGTGACTTCTGGTTCAGGAAGTTTATAAACCACAAATTGCTTGGAGGTTGGCAGAATATTATGGGGGATGCATCACTACATTCTTGGCCTGTTTAGTGTTCTCCAGCATCTGCTGTTGGAAATGAAATGGTGCAGTAGTGTGGCCTTAGTTTGACTCAGTGTAGGTGTTCTTATGTTTTTATTTGAAGACAGACGCAATTTTTCTTTAGCATAAAAGAGAGTATTTTAGGAGGAGCTCAAAGATCTGCCCCAGAATCCTTCCAGAATTCTTGCAGTACTGCAAAAGAGAAGTTTAAAGTTGAGTGTCTTTTTTTGGTTGGTTTTTTTAAGGTTTTCTTTTCAAAACTTAAAGGGGAAAAAAAAAAAAGAGGTGGTTTTGGAGAGTGGTGGTTCTTCTTTGTTTCCCTGTCCTATTCAACAGGCAGAAACAGAAAGATCAGTGGGGTGCCCAAGATCAGTGTACAATATAAGGGAGTTCATACAAAGAGATCCAAGCAGACTACCCAGAAGCTCACTGGAAGTGGTGGAACATGGACATTTTTCATTGTCCCTCACTTCTCCTTCAGGCATAGAACTGCTTTTCCACAGCATGCAAAGCACGTGCAGACTTAACTAGAGCCCTCTAATTTTGGGCTGACTCAATGCCACCATCCTCCCAAAGCAACCAAGGAAAAAAGGTCATTGCTCTCAGTGAAGCCAGAAGAGAGGTGATGAAATTGTGAAGAGGTAACAACGTGTACTTTCCCTCCATAAGCTGCTTTCCTGTGCCATCACAGCTGCTGGCAAAGTACAGTTCCTGGGATTTGTGCATGCCTCAACACATGCACACACATTCTGTTTGGATCATTTGTTTCCAATAGTTGATAAAGTTCTAATTTCATGTCAGTAGCTCTTTTCTCAACCAACAATAGGAAGTTCAGGATGAAGTAATTCAAGTCTCCTTTCTGTGCAGGTTCTTTCCCCTCCCTTTAAAAGTTCTGAGGGAGAAGGTCTCAAAATGGCTATTGTTTCCCTCTGAAAAAAACACCCCAAAATTACCTGCTTTCTGACTCTTTTCAATCTTTTTCTAACGTACATTTGCCTCTGCTTGGGCACTTTCCTCATTACTGTTTAAACTCAAAGTTCCCAAAAGTATATTTATCATAATTGCCTGATTTAGAGAGAGAGTATAGTCTGAAAACCTCTTGTGGGATGAGTTCATCCCAGGGGGCTGATGCTTTGGGCAAGATACTTTACCCAAGCACCAATGTTGTCAGGAGCCTGCCCTGGCCTCTTGGGTGAGCAGGCAGCAGCAGCCCAGGGAAAGGAGGGTTCCTGCCAAACTGTTTTAGAGAAGAACAGAATCACTTAGACTAGACTGAGGTGCATCAGTCTCAGCCTTGAGTACAGTGGATGCCTGTGAATGTCTGTGCTTAATGCAGAGACAATTTAGGAACGAGAAACTATGCAAAGTAAACTTTAAGTTTTTATCCAGTGACCAATAAGGTCCTGTTCTTTGAGTTGCTTCATGTGAGAGAGTTTGGAGTGGTTTTTTTCAACTGGATAATTATGTTTTTATTTAAATAATAAATTTCACATTAACATCTAACAGTCTTTCAAATATTTTTATGAGCTCCTTGGAAACAGCAATACCTTTCTCCTCCTGGAGACTGTTTTTAAAAACAAACCTATGTAGTAATACTGAGTCCTTGCTTAGTTGTAATTTGACTATTTCACATTGACATGTAACACATTGTCTTGGGTATTTTGATTCAAAAAGCAGTTGTGGTGTTTGAAACAAGTACATTCTGTTTAAGAAGCAGTGAGAGAGATATCTTTAATAGAAAAGAAGTAAATGTTTGGGGTTTTTTTGTCAGAACTCAGTATTGTTGAATTTATTGATTTAATACTTTTGTCAGTCTATTAATTTAATATACATAGTTCTTGCAGTCTTTCCTACCCTGTTATAAAACAACTTTGCTATGCTTACTTTGCCTGTTTTGTAATGCAGGTGTTGCAAGTGGTGATTTTTATGTAAGCCTGTGTACTAGAAGATAACAGTGTTCCAAGAGGGAGCTAGAGAGCTATGAAACAATAAACCCCCAGAACTGTGTGTAACCCTGTTTCTCAGATGAGTAAAAATAACCTGTAAATGTTTTTCCCATTTCAACTTTGTTTTTCAGGTGTCTATTGATGGAAATGACAGTGTTAGTAGCACAGGAATGATAGGTGAAAATGAACAAGATAAAAAAATGCAGGTATGTGCCCAATACAAAATAATTAAATTTATTTATTTATTTATTTATTTTGTCTTCTCTGCCCAGCAAGATGATGCACGATAGGGAGCCCTGGAGCCATGAACTAGGATCTGCTGCTACACTTCAGAAGCTCTAGACAAACTATACAGATAGATTACATTATCTCACTCTGTACAAGATCCTGTCATAAGATTTTAAATAGACCTTCTTATACTTAACTTGTTTTCTAGGGTTTTTTCCTCTTAAAAGGTAATTAAGAATTATGTTGACTTTCTAAGATTTTTCAAGCTGACCTGAGTATTTTATCAATAAGAGTGTAAGTATTTCAGAAGTTTGTTTCCAGAGAAGGAGCTGACTTTTGATAGTACTTAAAGCAGAAAGAATGCTGTCTCAATTAATAAATTTCTTTTAGGGGAGACCATTCCAGGCATATGTCTGGAACTGTTCTCCCTGAGATGACTTAGTTTGATTCCACTTGCCCTGTTAGGGTCCCTGACTTTTAGAACAGGTATTATAAGGAATCAGTACATAAGTGTTGCTCCTAGAGAATGCTTAAAGAACAG
The DNA here is from genome assembly GCA_013396875.1 of Vireo altiloquus. Classification (NCBI taxonomy): domain Eukaryota; kingdom Metazoa; phylum Chordata; class Aves; order Passeriformes; family Vireonidae; genus Vireo; species Vireo altiloquus. The sequence goes on from VZRF01010036.1 coordinate 906,065, forward strand.
AAAAATACTTCCATTTCTTTTTCAAGATCCCTGTTGTTATTACATAGAAATGTAAAAATCTTTTAATATTAGAAGATTAACTTAAAAGTTCAAAGAGTAATGGAAAATACAGGTGCGACTTACTAAGTCTCAAGTTTTTTTTCCTGGGATCCATAAAATTATGTAAGGAGAATGGTATTTGACATTATAATGTATTTTATTAAGGGAAAAGACAAAGAAAAATGTATTCTGGGCTTCAAATATACAACAGAAATGATACTAAAACCTTTATACCCTCACATGTTCAGATGACAAAATCAAAATCAAAAATGGAAAGGTTTCTCGGGGCAAGCCTTTTCTCCTTTTTGCTTAATTGAAGAAATAATAGTAGACAAGGAGGAAAAGTATCTTCCAAGATCAAAATACCTTATCTGTGAAAGGAATAATTAGAGGCTCACCTCTGACAATTAGCACAAATATTCTATTTTTAATCTTTTACAAGTTAAGTTCCACAATATTTAAAGCAGCAGACACTTCACTTTTGCCTGTGTGGCATGACTGTGGAAGGAGAGAATTGTCAACACATTCACTGTTTACTGTATTGGACTGTGTTCCAGAAAATGAAATTAGGAAATTCAGAGGGTTTGCACACTTGTAGGTTGGAATAGGGATACAACTCCAATTAAAGGCAAAATTCAAGAAGGAGTAAGATAAAATCTTGGTTGGTTTTACCAGAAGTAAGAGCCTATTAAGCAAAATTACCTGTAATCAGTATCCACCTTAAATATTGATTTTGGCCTCAGCCCCAAAGCAAACTGAATGTGGAGGTGGTTTTATCTTATACATATATGGCAACATATGTGCCATATGGAAATGTGCCAATTTATGGAGCATTATATGTTCCAAACAAAACAAGATCTGATATTTCAAAAAGGTAGTGAGGCTTAGTCTCAAATTCTGACCCTTACAAGGTGACTACAGTTGGCTTTCAGTTAAAGGGGCCCAAAGCTATCATTTATGTATGAAAATTTAAATAATTCTTACATCTTGATTTAAGTAGATACCAGCTTGTAACTCATTCTGTATTAGTGTATAATATATAAAATAGTTTCATATTTAGATGTAGAATTAAATAGGTGTATATTTGTAAGCTTTTTAAGTTCACAGGTAACAGAACAGATGTTGTACTGCTAAGCAGTCACTCAGACTTACACGTGGTTAGTTAGGTGTTTCACCAAAGAAAAAAAGCATAAAACCTCTTTGTGATTTCTACATGGGAAAACAAAAGACTCTGTGTGCCCAAATGGATATCTCACTATTTCCTTTCAAACCTGTCATACCCATCTGTTCATGATACACACTTTGGTTATATGATTCTGCTTTTATATGTGCCACAGAAAAATCTGATCCGAGATCTTTGTTTTTCTCCTCTGTTACCACTCTGAACTCAGAATGCATTTGTGATCTCTTAAAAATAGGGGGGTTTTAATCCTATTTATTTATTCTATTTAAAAATATTTGAAGTGCACAGTTCCTCACAGTGAGTTTCACACTATTATAAAGGTGCTTTATTTCCCCCCCTCACCTTTTGTATCCATCTTAATATTGGTTATGGCTGGTTATTTCCTTGCAAATATCAGCACATTACAGAATTGTTTTCATTTTCTTTTGAGCTTTATAGCAGATTTAGCAAGTATGTACATATTTTATATGCTGGAGCAGCAAAGAAATAGTAGTAGGTTTACTGAGAAGAAAAAAAATTAGTGCCTCTATGCAGGTGCTCAGCCAAGCATTTTCTTCATGATCCTTAATGTATTGAAGTGATTTCTGTGATTCATGCTGTCCCAGGTTAAACAATTGTATCAGTAATGGGTTTTTTGATCCAGGAGATTATTTTTCTCTGTGGTTCCAGAGAAGATTTTCTGAAGTGATGGAGCTGAATGTTTCAGCTGATTAAAAGTTTTTTATTGAACTTTGCTCCTTTAGTCTTAAGAACAGTCTGAAGGTAATGGGTTATCCCATCCTCTCTGAAGAATCTGTAGGAAAGGTGTTCCCAGTCAAACTTCTGATTTATCTGAATAAATTTATCTGAATAAATAAATAAATTTCTGAGGAAATAAAGGTCTGTGTGCTGTTGCAGGGCTGCAGTCTCATTGGTATGAGAGAGATGTGGTGGCAGAGCTCAGATGACAGGTGCTGTGGGGATGGATCCAGGCTCCTTAAAATGTCCCAGTGGGGAAGGAGAGGAGCCTTTCCTGTGGGAGCAGCAGGACTGCACAGGGCTTTGTGCTGGGAGATGGCTCAGACCAGCACAGGTGCTATGGTGGTGGTTGTCTGCCACAGGGTGCATGATCAGGAAAATGATGAGGCCTTCTTCAGACAACTGGAAGAAGCCTCAGTTCACAGGCCCACATCCTCATGGGGAATTGTAACATCCTTGGTACCTGCCAGAAGGGCATCACAGCAGGGCACGTGAGGAGCATTCTGGAGTTCAGGGTAGCAAGTGGCAATCTAGAGCAGGTTATTGAGCAGCTGGCAAGATGAGACACTTTGCAGGGCCTCAGTTGCCAAAAATAATTAGTTGGGAATATGAACATTGGGAGCAGACTTCAGGAGTCTCCATCCTTAGAGATATTCAAAACCCATTTGGATATGGCTGTGAGCAACCTGCTGCAGCTGACACTATTTTATGCTGAAGATATTGTCTCCTCATCCATCCTGTGAAATGTTCTTTTGACATAGAACTGGATCTGTAACAAAAGGGAGGTGATTTAAAAGGACAGACCTTTTAAAATAGTCTCGATTGCTTTGCATACAGTTGTATTGAAGTGCTGCTGTTTGGGCTTCTGCCTCTGTGTTCAGTCTGTATGAATGCTTCTTGCATGTCAGGGTATGAAGGGGCCTTTACAAGGGGTTTCAGTTGCCTCCTGAAGCTGTGCTGTAGATTCTCCTGTTGTCATGCCAGAAGGGAGAGTAGAACCTAGCTCACATTGCTCCAATTAGCTTGATGAAAATACACGCACAGCAGACCAAGTACAAAATGTTTTCCTTCATTTTCAAAAAGTGCTCATTCTAAGGACATTTAATTATTGTTTGGCCTTTCCATGAACTTATCTTTGAAGGTGGTCTGATTTATGACTAATCTCCCTTAGGAACAGATCTAGTGCTTCAGATATAATCTAAGACTTGTCCTTTTACCACTGTGATTTGAATTATTTTTGCTATTTGGCTAATTAATGCAAGCTTTTAAGTTTGCTAGGTACAAGTAAATATGTTTTCCAGTTTCCATCATCAGAATTTGATTTTCACTTTTTTATTTATTGAGGACACAGAAATACATGACATAGCAAAGACAAACAAAAGAAACCTGTCAGAATTGGCTCTGGCTTGATAGCAAAATAAAGTGTGCAACTTCTCTGATCCCTTTTAGATGTTTTTTTTAGTATGTGGTTTGGTTGGGATTTTTTTAATTTTTTTTTTTTTCTATTTCACTTAAGATTGTCTTGCAAGGACATGGAACAAGAGTGACTGCAAAATCTCAACAGACTGGAGAGAAAGCCTTTCGCTGTGATTATGATGGCTGTGGAAAACTGTACACAACAGCTCACCATCTTAAGGTGATGAGATGTAAAATGTGCATTTCTGTTTTGTAAATAGGATTTTTTTTGAAAGATTATGTGGGTAGAAGTAATTAAAATTGAGAGAGCCAGTTGCAATGGGGCAAATGTCAAATGTTTATTGGGTTGATTTTACAGTAATTGGTGGTGCTCAGCTGAGTTTGCTTAGTGTTCTGGATAGATGCAGGCATGGGATCATGTTAAGCTGCTCTATCGCCAACATGTTGGGCTTGTTTCCACCAGCAGTGTCACAGAAATTCTGGAATCCAGCATTTGCGTTATGAACTTTCCGTGTGTGCATGATCATGCAAAAATTCCAGTTTTTGATATATTTCACCATTATAGTACAAAGCAGAAGAGTGAGAGAAGTTTCTTCAAAACTGGTTATCTTTTCGAAAAGCTGGAACATATTTTCTTCACAGATGGCAACTTCTTAATTCTCTTCCTTTTTTTAAAATAAAGGAATTACTGAAATGGTAAATGATGTAGGGCTGCTCACATTCCATCTGAGGCTGACACAATCCCTTGCTGATGATGTAACCTCCTCACAGTGCAGATTTGTCTCTGACTAAATACAGGAGTCAGTGAGTGGTTGGCTTTGGGAGTCACTTGCTGAAATCATGTCCTTGCTGTACAGGTTTCATGCAATGTAAGAGCATCATTGGAAGTGTTCAGTGGAGTCAAAAATCAGAGTGGGCTCTGAGGCATATTTACCTACTGTCTTTAATGTGGTGCATCATGGCAAGTCTGCATGTATTTACAGAAGTGTTTTGTGCAAAACTAACTGGCAGGATCAGGTTAGACCTTGGAAAGAGATATCTTTAGTTTTAGGGAAAACGTTATTACCATATTTCATTATTTTTTCATCACTGATATAAACAGGAACTCGAATGTGAATCTTAGTAAGATAAACAAAATATGTTGACTTGGAGAATGCACTGCTCCTGTGCTGAAGTAAGCAAGTAGAACATTTCATTAAGTCACTGTGTTGGATGTCAACAGGTGCATGAAAGGTCTCACACAGGAGACAGACCCTATCAGTGTGAACATCCTGGATGTGGCAAAGCCTTTGCAACAGGTAATCTTTTGCAGACTGCCTCCTCCTGCTTGTTAGTGTTTGTCTGTGAATAAAGTAAGTTTTTATTATTGCCTTTTTAACTGCTAAGTAGGTTGGGAGAACTGGAAAAAAAAAAGAGTTATCTTTTCAGCTAGTGTAGCATATAGAAAGGACAGAGGATTTATCTTACTGAAGGGGCAATGAGGTGAAGGACTCAACACTTACCTTACTCTTCACCAGTCACCTGCAGTCCAACTAAATGTTAAAAAATAGGCCTTTGTTACCATTTAACTAGTAGTGAAAGTTAAATGAGGTGATAATAGAAAGCTGAAGCTGTAGGCTAGAGGCAGATTCTTGATCTTCTGGTCTAAATTTGAAAGGAAATTTGATAGAAGATGCTAGTTTAAGTGTTCTTTATTGCATTTGTATCAGAGTGACATCTGTCATGAAGCGAACTCTCCATTTGTACAGATTACTCTGCTCATAAATGATGCACTCCTTGAGATTGAATTTGATGGTGCAAAATGCAATTATGAGGAATGAAACATGGAAGGAAATGGAAGAGCAAAACTTATTAAAAATTTCATTCTTTTTATTTGAATGTAAATTAGTATAATGCTTAGAAAAGTTAGGCTTTTCTTAAAAAAGGGTTTTTTTCAAGTAAGGGTTTTTTTCAAGTTTTTTTCATCTGATCTAATACATTTAATACAATTGTTTTGAATAGAAACAAGCAAAATAAATGCTGATGCAAAAAGTCAAAAGGGAAACAACCACACTTTTAAAGGGCTGCAGCTAAGTTTAACTGCATAGTGTTTGTAAAGGGATTTCAAAACTATATAATGAAATATTCTCTTCCTTTGCAACAACTGATGTATGGCTTTTAACAGCTATTTGTTTATAAATACTATATTTTTGGTCAGAGCCATTGTACCATTGTAGTTCAACAATCTTTGCCTTGGACAAAGTTCACTTTTAAGTACTGAGTACTCTTTGCTTTAAATATTAAGAACTCTCCTGTGTTGGATCATGAAATTAAGCTTATTTTAGATGTAAAAGTGAATTAATGCTCAGCTTGGTTCACATGCTGCATGCTTTCAAAAGCATCAAGAACAGGAGTTTCAGTTGTTTTGGGGAGAACACTCTGAAATTAAAGCAGATGCCAATTTTCTACAGACTATTTTGTAGAAATGCATACATCACTTGTGGGTACAAGTGAAATTCAGGTTAGTTTTCTAAAATGGCTGTTTCAGGCTTTAGTTATTATCTTTTCAGAGAGGTGCTGAAAGGAAAATCTTGGTAAAATACTCATTGCAACATAATTTATAGAGGGCCTGATCCAAAGTTCACTTCAGACTGGTGGAGTTTTTGATGATGATGAGTTCCTAAAAGTAATCTTGAAAGTCTCTATGACTGTTCTTGGTTAGCACCTATATATCTGATTTTACTGCTGACTTCATTAGTGGTATTGCTTTTCCTATGAGCAAATAATTAAATTTCATTTTCATTACAATAGTGGAAAGAGGTAAAAACTAGATGGAATGCAGAGCATATAGCTTCCTCAGAAGGCAGAATAAATATTTATTCCCTCTATCATAATTGCAGTTTATCTTTCTGAAGAGAAGGAGAAGCATTATGGAAGTGTATTTTCTTCAAAAGTAAAGAATGAAAGAATTTCTAAACTGTTACGCAGAGTTCTGCTGCTATGCAGGGTAGAATGAAGAGCTTATGAAGAATGAAAGAGTAAATTTTACTCGTCACCATTCCTGGTTGGAATGGCAAGCACAGCTTTTGCTGGTGATGGTTTTCGAGTATCCTGGTTTTGTGCTTATGCTGTGCTAACATCCTTTCCCATCTCCAGGGTATGGGTTAAAAAGTCATGTGCGAACACACACTGGGGAAAAGCCTTACCGGTGCACAGAGGAGAACTGCACCAAATCCTTCAAGACTTCAGGAGACCTGCAGAAGCACATTCGAACCCACACAGGTACTGCCAGCACACATTACTGTTTGTTCCTTCACTTAGGTGGGGTTTTAGTTTTTTCTCTTTCCTCATTCTGTGACTTTATACTTACAAAATCAGCCTATGTATATTCTCCTTCTGAAGCCCAGTGAGCTGAGCAGCATTCAGCATGGTAAGCATTTACTGCAAAACCAGCATGCTTTTCTTGGAAGAAGTGCTTAAGCATTCACTCTGCTATTGCAAATGCACTACCTTTTAGCAGTGCCTCACTTACACTGTCACCGAGTCACTCCTTGCCTTTACAGTTTCATCTGCAGCTGTAACAGAACAAGAAACTTTTCCTCAATAATCTGTCTTGCCTTTTAGAAATGGCTTCAGTGTTCCTCAGTTTTGGTGCTTTGTATAACTCACATGCCAGCTTCACGAAGGTTGATATTCTGAGCTTGTTATCCTGGTTTCCCATCTCTTCTTCCAGCAAAAACAAAAATATCATAGAAAACCAACTGTTACTAAAACTTGCAAAGGCACAAAAAATAAAATCTTACATTTTGTCTAAAAACATTAAATTGAAAGCCAAGCCACAAATTCTAGACAGCACACACTACACTCTGCAAAACTCTGTGGGTGCACACACGTGTAAACAAGTTTGCACAATGTCTCCTTTGTGCCTGTGATCTTCCAAAAAAAAAGAAAACAACCCTTAAATGTAGGAAGAACAGTCTATCACTTGCTAACCTATTCCATTAAATATATTTATGTCTTTGCTAGAACACTGACAAGTTTTCTACTGAACTGTCTGAATCTTAGTGAGTCAAGAAGAAAAAATAAAAGAAATAGGGGTTTTTCTTTTTAATTTTTTTCAAATAAAAAATTGTAATGGGGGGGTGGTGGGATGTAAATATAGGCAATAAAATTGTAAAAACACGGGATTAAATTAAGATATTTCTGCTTCTTTGAATTTCCATACACACAGAGAATCTGTTTGGATTAGTGCTATCTTGATTTTTAAACATCGGGATGAACATACATCATGTCAGTTTTAGAAGAGAGCTGTTGATATGCACTGCATCCAGCACAGACTATGAACTGAAAGGTTTCTGTACTATGGACAACTTCACTAGCTGGAGACTGTTTTCTTTACTTCTTATTAGCCACAGAAGTTGTGTGGTAATTTAATCTCTCTCTGTTTAGCAGTTGAGACAAAAGACTTGAGCCAGCCCTACGTAACTCCCCACCTGATCAATGTTAGTAATAGAATCATAATCTCCCAGCAGTCCAGGGGCTAGAGGTGTCTTACTCTAGATTTATGAGTGTTTTCAGGAAGCTAAAGAATGAGAAGAAAATTGCAGCAAGTCCTTTGTGCAGGTGGATGGAGCAGTGTGCGCTCATGCCTTGTGCAGCAGTGCACCCGGTGGAGGCAGCTCTGGGCTCTCCCACCCTCTCCCACGGCTCAGAAACCTTTCCCTTCCTTTAGTAGGTACATCAGGGGCAGCACTTTCTTCACTTTCTGTCTATTTTAACCAAAAGTGACTTTTCTCCGTCTTTGTGTAGAGTCAAGTCTCACTTCCAGTGCCATCAAATGCTTGCTCGGGTTTCTCCCTGACTTCCCCACACACACAACTCGGAGTTCAGAAAAGCTGCTATAGAGGATACCTGGTGCTGCAGTGGGGCAGAGCTTCAAGGCTTTGCATTTCTGCTGTTAAATAGAATTCTCTGTCACCTGGAAACAGGTCGCTTTGATAGGAAGTACATTAGAATTTGAAAAGGCCCCCTCAGGGACTGGTCGGGCGACATTCCTGCGGGCTTTGTTCAAGAGCGATCTGTTTTGGTTTCTGGTGCAGGGTCTGTTGCTGGGTGGGGTTGGCTCTGCAGCCCTGCTGCTTTCAGACGTGTTTGGGGTCCTGGCTGAAGCGAGGATTAGGGGAGCCATGGTAACACAACACTGAGGCGAGGACGGGGATTGCACACTGCCTTGGCAGGAAGCTGGAGAACCTTCCCAAAACAGCTGCCCGAAGGAGTGAATAGTAGTTTCCTCTGCCAAGGAGCTAACTGCTTTGGAGTTTCGTGGTATTACTGTCTATCAGACTTGTTCTTTTATTTTTAAGTACCTGTTGTTGCATCTGTAGTGCTGTTCTGCTCTCGCTTGCTCTCAGATTCTGCTCTTTAGTAAGCAGCACAGTGCGTGGGATGTACTTGGCTCTAGAAGTGACAAATTACAGCAGGACAGCCTGTCAGTGGCTCAAACTTCTCCAAATTTTACCCCCTTTGCTCTCCATTTCTGTGTGCTTTGATAGATCTGAAAGGTCAGGGTTATTGGGAGTATTTATTGATTGGCCTCATCTGCTATTCACAGTGAAACGGTTTGGTGCAGTGATGTAAAAGTTATTGTGCTTAAACTTCTATTACATGAGGAGACTTACTTTAAAAGAACCTGTATTTGTGATTTTCTTTGGTTTGGGTGTTTGAAACTTGAGTTTCATGGCTGCTTCTCTTCAGAAAGTTTGTTCTTTTTTAAGGTTAAGTGCTTTCTATAACAAGTTTTATTAATCCATGTTTATCCTGGTTATATGTTGAATCATTAAGGTATTTTTTTTCATTTGAAGAATTAACAATTGTCAGTGTCAGTGGTATGATACACTTGGTTTGGATAATATATGTATGAATTGAGGAGGTTGTTAAACAGTTGATAGATTATGGGCAGTGTGGGAGCTAATCCAAGCAACTGAGTCTGTTCTTGACCTACAAGCAGATCTCTACCCTTGCCATACATGTTAAAGTACTAATCTAAATGTTTCATAATTTAGCATACAGACTGTATGATTTTCCTGAATTTTGCTAGTTTTGGCTAAACTGGAACACTCCACAGTGGCATGTTCATGGTATTTCTGACTGAGCACCTCAAAGATAGAATTAGGTAGCTTTAGGTTCCTACATTCAAGTATAAGTGTAACTTAGGATTTTCATTCTTTTATAACTTTTGCGTGTGTGCCTTTTTTTGTCTTTTTTTCAGGTGAAAGGCCCTTTAAGTGTCCCTTTGAAGGATGTGGCAGGTCGTTCACAACATCTAATATTAGAAAGGTTCACATCAGGACACATACAGGCGAAAGGCCTTATTACTGTACAGAGCCGGGATGTGGGAGAGCTTTTGCCAGTGCAACTAATTATAAGAATCATGTGAGAATACACACAGGTATATGAGTGATTTATTGTATTTTGAAGTGGAATCTGCTTGGGAAAGGCTGTGTCATTCTCCTTGTGAACAATGTTTTGAAAGTGTGTTGTAATTGGGTATAGTCATGTTTATATGACTTGGCTTGGTATTTCTGTTTGGGCCTCTTCCCCCCTCAGCTGAGGATACTTAAGTAGTTAGATTTCCCACCTTGCCGTCAAGGCCAGAATAATTTGGTTTGGATACAAAGTTTCTTAAACTGGACATTGGGCTAAATCCTTAATATGATTCTGGCGCTTGCCTCCCTTGTGAGCTGTTTCTTAAATAAATACCAGTAAAGGACAAGTCTGAGCTTAACTTTGGCTCACTGTTATGAGTCACCCTTTCATCCCAGCTGTATTTTCCTTGCTGCTGGAACTGTGGTCAGAACTTCCTTTTTTATAAGACTGGATGTGAACATACTTATCCAATTTGATTTTCAGGGTTAGTGAGCAGAAATAATAAGTGCAAATTTGAATATTCTAAAATGTAAATGCCAGTGATAGCCACATCAGTTTGGTAGCATTATATATTTTATAGAAACACAGACAAGCTTCACAGAGAGACATTTTGTATCTCGGTTCATATTTTTAGTTTACAATGTAATTTGGACACTTGTTTCATTGATTTTAAAATTAAAGGTGTTTCTATATGAAACCATAATTGTCTATACACATGCTTCCTATTGATTTCCTCAGAGCTTTAAAGACTCAAAAGTGATAATAGCCAATCAACATATCTGATCACTGACAAAAATTATGGGGCTTCCAGTAATAAAAGAACAAAATTCTCAGTACAATGACAAACTGAAATTGCAGCTTTCAGTTTTGTATCACTCCACCTTCATCAGAAGGATATTTTAGATTAAATGATAGGGAGGAAAATGGGCCCAGCTTGTACTGACAGTAGTTTTTAAGAAAAGACAGTAAGAGGTTGCGTTGATAAACTTTGTGAGGTCGAGCTTCTCTATTGCCTTTGAAATTAAAGTATGGTTGGTGATGAAGGTTTGTCCCTAAATATCATTTGCTGGCAATTTTTCCTGAGTGCATCCTGAATAAAGTTTTTATCCCTTTTGTTGTCCCGTGCAGGGGAGAAGCCCTATGTCTGTACAGTTCCTGGCTGTGACAAACGTTTCACAGAGTATTCCAGTTTATACAAACATCATGTTGTACATACTCATTCCAAACCATACAACTGCAATCACTGCGGGAAGACCTACAAGCAGATCTCCACCCTTGCTATGCACAAACGGACAGCACACAACGACACAGAGCCCATTGAGGAAGAACAAGAGGCTTTCTTTGAGCCACCTCCAGGTTAGAATTTCAGTCTTTGAATCTCTTGTTGTAAAAGAAAAAAAAAAAAAAAAGGGGTTGGATAGCATTTTGCTGCGAGTTTTTGATAGCCGAGGAAATTAAAGCATAGATAAAAAGCTAAAGTACTTAATGAAGATATCTTTATTTCTCTGTAAGACTTTTTAGGGTGGTAGGCAACTTGTAAACAGAAATTTCAGGAGTAATTGGCCCGATAATAAACTCATTTATAGCAGTCATGGGGTTAAGGGAGAAATTTGAGTTGCAGTCTCAGCAAACCTGCTAAAAACATGAATGTGGGGAAGGGACCAGAGAGTATCTAAGGTGATTACAACCTACCAGATTTTTGTTAGGGATTTTTCAAACAGTATGTATATAACACCATGGCTGGTGACAATCTTTTGTGTGGGAGTAAAGGTTCTGCCTCGAGAAAAAATTCTGGTTTTGCAGCACAGTGAAATGGGCTGGGTTTGCTGTGGTGCAAAGCAGTTTGTGTAAACTGTCCTGGAGGCAGGGATGAAAAGTGGCTGCTGTGCTGCAGTACTCCTCAGAGTATGCTGTTCATGGTGTCATGAGTGGTGAATCCTACAAGGATCAGACTGAAGGACATACTGTGATAGGACAAACACCACTTGTCAAATTGTGATTTTTAGATGTGCCTGAAATATTGAAAATACCCACCCAAACTGTTTTGGTTAGAAAAGTTGTTTTGCTACATTTTCACAGGAAACTGCACTGAATGCCTCAAGCAGACTTTCTATAGCCTAATTCCTTCTTTTAAAGGAGTGATAAGATTCATTTGCTGAGGTTAAACATTTATCAAGATAATGAACTTACTTAAATCTTCACACAAAGGCCTTGCTTTGTTCTTCTGTAGGTTTGTTAATTAATAACTTTCTAAAAAAAAAATTCCAGTTGTGTCTGTATGGAGTCCCTTGCATGGAGAGGTTAACATTTAATGAATAAATTAGAAATGTTTGTCACATTTTAGTATTTGCTCATAAACTAAATGTATAACTTCTTTATATGTAATATTTGCCTGTCTTTAAACTCATTGCTAGAAAATTATTCCTCATGTTCCCAATATAAGACTTTCTGACTTGCTTCTGGTATCCTTCCTTCTTTTATTTTTCTCATCTTTCCACTAAATTTTTCTGTTGGAGTGTTTAAAACCTTCAAACAAGACTGGGATTTAATCCTTTTCATTTGCTCTCCTGGGAGTATTTAGAGTATGTAAAGTATCCTCTTGCCTTCTTTGTATCCAACAGGTCAAGGTGAAGATGTGCTCAAAGGCTCCCAGATCACCTACGTGACAGGTGTAGAGGGAGAAGATGTCATTTCTGCACAGGTTGCTACAGTTACTCAGTCAGGATTAGGCCAACAAGTAGCACTAATAGCCCAGGATGGAACCCAACATGTAAGTAGCCAAAGTGCTGACAAAACCATGCTGAGAATTGAGGCACAGGTTTGCAGCTCCTCCATGGCTCTCTGAAATCCATTAGGAGTCTTGGTAAATGTTTGTGGGTTTCTTAAGGAAAGAAGCTTCTTTGGAGCTGTGTCAGGATATGTTTAGGGTTGTGCCTCCTATGGAATACCTAAGTGAAACCACATATTTTGACACATGTAACTGTGTTAATACAAAGTTAGGAGTTTGGTCTCTCCACGTTCTCTTTGTCACTCTGAAAAGGGCTGTTTTAACAACTGTTATATATGCAGCCTGTTTCTGAGAAGTCTCACAATTCCCAGATTATGCTGTTAATATCTGATGGGCATCTTCATTGTCTTGTCTGCACACACTTTGGGAGGCTGAGTGGTGGGAAGTCTTTTCAGTCCAGGTGCTTCCTTTTCAAGCAGTTTGGCTGGTAGCGTGCAGTTCTTACCATTTCTAACATAAACTAAAGAATAAGGAATGCTTTGATACTATTTTCTGCTTGAACATTTCTATGGCTGTCTTTTTTTTAAGGTTTTTCATGGATATATATTTTTAAAGATTTCATACGAATTTTCTTTAGAAGGGGATTTCAGTACAACTGTCTTGATTCGCTGTGGCAATGTATTAAAGGCTTATGGGAGAAACGTTTCTATCTTAAGTGGCAGGGCAGCTGTAATACCAGTAACATATGAAAGATATAGTCTGAATTCAGACTGAAATGAAATATCCAAGCTGCTATATTGGCAGCTCTGGACATTGAAGCAGTACTAAATAACTGGCATTTTTTCCTTCTAAAATGAAGGCCTGCAGAATAGGCAGAAGGCCTTGACATAGAATTCTTACATTTAAATTATCTTTCAGCTTGACTCCAGTTTTGGGATTTATTACCTTATAAATCAGACATCAAATTATATATCTGATGCCCTAATCCATTTATATTGGAGACATCAGTAACTTATATCATTAATTTGTTATGGATTGTTTATTTGTGGTTTAAATTCTAAGCCCTCATAGGCCTCTTCAGTATTTCCATCAAGATCAAAGTGTGTCAGGTGGTACAGCCTTGAATCCCACTGACTTCTGTGTAAGACACATGCATAGATAATCTGTTACGGTGTTATTTGGGATACACTCTGATTAACATGGAGTTGTAGACTCTGGGATTAGGTATGCAACCTCTTTCTTACTACTGAGAGCCATATTCTTTTCTGTAAACAGATAAATGTATCTGAAAGGTCATGAACTGTTAGATGCCTTGAGCAGCAATCAAACCCTTCTTGGCCTCAGGAGTGGTTCTGTGTTGCAGGTGAATATCTCCCAGGCAGACATGCAGGCCATCGGCAATACCATCACCATGGTGACACAAGATGGCACCACCATCACAGTCCCTGCCCACGACGCTGTCATCTCCTCTGCGGGAACACATTCCGTGGCCATGGTCACTGCAGAGGGCACCGAGGGACAGCAGGTGAGGCACTGCCCTGCACTCCTGTGCCCTTCAGGAGCTGCTGTCACATGGGCACCTGAGCCATCACACTTCTGTCACTGGCGTAGATTTATCTCAGCAAAGCAATTTCCAGCACCTGACCAACACATTCCCCACATACATGTCTGATGTGTTCTAGTCCAGTGCTACACATCAGCAGGTGGCAGAATGTTTTAAAAACAACTGGACACCAAGAAAAAATTCTGAGGTACCAGTCCAGTCATTCACTTGGGTGTATGTAAAATAAGACCTAGAAATGCCAAGTAGTTTCCCCAAAGTCACATAGTAAATGAGTGGCAGAACTAAGAATAGAATCCAGTACGAACTGGTTAATATTATGGGACTGTAGTTTATTTGGCAGGTGGGAAACATTTGTGTAAGTATATATCTGTGGGAGGGTTTGTAATATACAGATAAAACAGCTAACATTTTACTACAAATATGATGCTATAATCTCTCAGTTAAAATGCATTCTGCTGTTCTAAAATTGCACCACATGAAAATGAAGATACTTACTAATCCCTTTGTAGATAATCACAGGTCTTAAGTGCATTTATTGAATTGCTGCAGTCCTGAGGACATTTATGTTTTAAGAGCTAGTAGATAACTTAGAAAACACCATTATGGCAACTTTTCTTTTGCACAATATGATTATGCTCACGAGCTTTGAATGTAACTGTGAAGGCAGTGGAGGTGTGAGGTCAGGAGCAGAACAGTTGTGCCATGCAGGTGATTCTCTCCCTTTGTCCTCAAGGTCGCTATTGTGGCCCAAGACTTAGCAGCGTTCCATAGTGCCTCCTCAGAAATGGGACACCAGCAGCACGGACACCATCTAGTGACTACAGAAACTAGACCTGTTACATTGTTGGCTACATCCAACGGGACACAAATTGCAGTACAGGTAAGATGGGGTTAAATGATTTTTTGGAGTGTTTCTTACTTCCAGAGCTAGAACTTCTAGTCAAGTAACAAAATTATTCAAATAAGCCTGGTTTCCCTGAAAAAAACCATCCCACAACCATATGATCTTATATTTAAAGTAATATATAGGATTAGGAAGAAGAATAAGCAGCATCTAAATTTCCAAATCAACTTGTAGATCTCCCAGAAAAAGAGGAGGGCTGGGGGAGGGCCAAACTTCAGCTCAACTGATTTGTTCATGGACTCACAGGTTGTGCTTTTGTACATCCTTCAGCTTTACATATAGAGCTGACAAACTCTCAAGGGTAAATTGCTATGAACTTATAAAATTAGCAGATTTGTTATTTCAATCTTGAAATGCTAATAGCAAAATAGTGCAAACAGTTATATAGAAAGATTAATAATCAGAAATCTCTGGAAATAGTGACCTTCTGTTATGTGCCAAACCAGCACGGTACAAGCAGTCTCTGTAAATAGTTCCTCACACTGTTCAAACACTGTCAGGGAAATGTAATTTCTAGGTATGAAAGAGCTCTTAAGAGCTCAGGTTGAAAGGAATAGTATTAATATCCTTCAGCAGAAACAAGAGATTGTTATTTTACCCTTTGTTAAATGAAAAGTAGCAAGTCAGATGATGCTTGAAAGAGCAATGAAAGTCGAGAAGCTCTGAATTCTGAAGTCCTCTCTTTTGAGCTAAGTTGGCAGTAATCAAAACTACCTGTAAGAGAAACCATGTCAGAAGGCAATTGTTTGAATGAGAGCAAGAAAAAAAAGTAACTTGCACCCTCAGCAGTGGGTCCTTGGAATGAAAGGAAAACAGGCACTCTGCACAAGGCTCTCTTCTTTACCAGCAGTGGAGCGTTTGGTTAAGTCTCTTTACATTAATTAAACTTAAAATACACAACTAGAAGAGAGGGAATTCAAAATTAAAATACTATTGATTATTCCTGAGGGTTTGATTGGCTTTTCTTTTGTACTTTGATACTAATAAATTAATCTGTTTGGTTTGTAAATAGGGGTAAAATTAGTCCTATTGAAGCCCTAACGAGGTGATAACAGAGGTCTTGATTTGAGTGGCTCCAGAATGTGATATGCAGTGACTGTAAAAATAACAAGTGGTACTTAGCACTGTCCCATTAGCTCAGACAATATGGTTTTACCTTTCACACTCTCATATGTGTTTCTCCTGAGCCAGTAAGTAATGGTGAGCTTTACATTTTTTTGGTGAGGTTGAGGTTGTCTTCAGTGTTCCCGTGAATATATTGTAAAACTCCATGGATTCCTTCCCAAAATTGTATCAAGTTGCCTTTATTCAGGGTTCGTTATGTTGCTTCTGGTAGTACCAGATACATTGATGACTTTGTAGTTGCAGCTACCAGATAATTTCCTCCCTAAACTAACTGTAAAATGAGTGTCATCACAACAGCTTTTGAATACTGTTGGGATTCTGCAATAAATGTACATTTTCTCCATAAATTAACGTCATACGATGATCCAAGGAGCTGACTTTCTGTTGGAGAGTTAAGAAAAATGAAGATGTTTGTTTGCTTTACCAGTGATAAAATGTAATGCAACAGCCACCGTGACTTCTGCAAGCCTTGTCTGAGCTTTGTAATATCTGCCAAGTTGAAATGTGACCTATTTTGTGGGTCACAAAGTGTGTTTATCATGCAGCAGTTCTTTGAAGCAAATGCATTTGGTAGTTACACAGAAACTCAGTTTACTCTCCTATCAGTAGCTATCTTTATTGTCATGCTGATTAGATAGTTGCTGGTATATATTACCCACGAGAGGTGTGACAATATTGATCACACTTATTTGGGCTGAAGTATTGTTTAATAGCTAGATCTTTGCTTTCCTATCTTTTTTGATGCATTAATTATCCAGGTGTAACATTTTGGATTCATTTCTGTTTAAATGGGTTTGTTTCAGCTTGGAGAACAACAGTCTCTGGAAGAAGCCATTAGAATAGCCTCCAGAATACAACAGGGGGAAACACCAGGGATTGATGATTAACTTCTAAAACTGCTACCAGAACAATAGAGTGAAAGGTATTTTATTTTCAACCAACAAAGGTCCATGCCAGCAACAGCCCATAAAAACTTTGAAGTCCCCCACTCACTGATACTGTGTACACATTTTATGCAAGAGTGAAGAACATTTTCTAAGTTTTGTGTACATAACCCTTGGAATGGACTGACATCATCTACTTCCAACCGTTGTATTCAGGAGTATGGAATTAGGATTATATAGTCAACTTCCTTGTTATCCTTTCATCAGATTTCAGACTGGTCTACAAGCAAGTTAAAAATAGAAGTATTGGAATGAATTTTTAATGTCACGTACAAATAATGAAGGCATTACTGAAGATTTCAGCTGTTTAAATAACCATTTCAGGAACCCTTACAAGTAATAAAGGCAACAAAGCCTTTTTAAATTGCATTCCATCAATGGAAAAGTCTTGGATTTTGAGCCTACTACTGTAAATCTTCGTATTTTGATTTGTTTCGTACAGATTTGAATACTCTTTAGATTCTCTACCCCATCTCATTCATTGTAAATACAGACTGTTAATGCTGGAAGTGCTAATTATATTATCTTTAAATTGGATTATGTACAAAGAACTGGTTGTTCAATATTAAAGAAAGTAAATCTAATGATTTTGTTTCTTTACATATTTTACTTAAGATGTTACTCTCAAATTATTATGCAATAAAATATAGCAAGATTGTATTGTTTAGATAGGATGATATTGTCGTGTGACGTATTGTTTTACTTCTTACTGAGACTGAAGTTCAAATTATTTATTTACGGCCTTGTATAAATTTTTCCAAAGTTTATTTATCATAAACTTAATTTTTTGACATTAATTTTTGATGGTAATCCACTAGAGTGTATGAAGCAAATACTGGTAATAGTTATTTCAGACATTCTAAAACACTACAGGAGTGATTTTCACTATTAGGTGAAGTTACCCATTTTCCATAGAACTGTTTTCAAATGGTGCATTTGCAGCAAAAGTTCAAGTACTAAAAGTCTATTTTCAACAGTTCTGAGTGCCTGCTGCTACCATTCAGTACCTAGGATGTGCTGATAATCAGTGCTTTTGAAAATCAGGACACAAGTTACAAGAAAAAAGGGATTAATGATGATTAATCATCAGTGCTCCTCTCCAACTATCATTCTGTAAAGGAAAAAATCCGTTGTAGATATGTCTAACACATACAGCAAAATGTAACTTTCAATTTTTTTATATGAAGAAGTGTTTTTACTCTTGTCTTGTTAGCAAGCTGGTTAAGCAAGTTAAATTTTTTTGGCTTCCTGTAAGATTCAGTGCTTATTTTAGATTAGTGTCAAGAGCACTTCTGAAACTGAAGCCTCATCTTTTGCCTTCTCAAGGGAAGGACTGAACATCCTCTGAACAAAATCCTTATTAAGGAATCCCAAGTACTGTGAGGTGCACATCCTACATGAAAAAATAGAGTCCATAACTAAGTCCCTTGAGGTGTTTGACCTCAGAAAGGCCAAGTTTGAATGGAATGAGCCAATTTATTGTGAATTACTGTATCAGTGTGGTTTGCAGCCTTTTCTGTTTTCCACACGGAGGCTAACTGTAAAGTGCAGTGAGAGAATACAGTACTGTGGGATAGATGGGCACAAAGCAAAGGCTATTCTCTGCATAAATTACAAAAAAACTTGGAAACATTTAGGTTGTCTGTAACTTTTGTATAGGATTGAGGTTGCTTGCTCACTTAGGTGCCAGTTTTCCTGAAATGTTGTAAATCTTGATATCCCATGGAGATAAATGTACTATGCAAGGAGGATTAATTGCCTGTCAACTAGATCAGTTTCTTAGTACTTATCACCTTTTAGAAATTAAAGTTGTATCATTTGACATGAATGTTCAAGGTTTTTTTTTTTTTTTCTTAAATTTCATTGCTAATAGTTTCTGGAAACAGTGGCTGGAACGGTGGCTTTGTCTTAGCAAAGAAATAACTTCACTTCTTACTTCTCATTTCCCAGGACATTTTCTGACCACTGTACAAATGTGAGTATTCTTTCTGTTTCATACAAGTTGGTTTGCTTCAAGGTGTTCATTCACAACCAGCTCAGTAGGAAAACTATAGTATTTTTAAATTATTTCTGACTGTTACCTTACCAGTTACTCTTGCAAAACTCCCAAGTCAAAGGTGGTGCTTCTGTGTTTTGCTATCTACCTCTGCAGAGGAAATCTTACTGAATAAATAAGGTCAAGTGACTTAGACTGCTCAGTGTGCAAAGAGAAGCTGAGGTGATTATGAGTGTCTTAGCTGCAAGGCTTGCCTTGATAAGAGACTTATCTTTGGCATGGAGAGACCTTGGTGATTTTTCCCTCCAGCTCCCATTCAGCCAGGAGTGGAAGGAGCTGTTTTGCTAAGCTGATGCTGCATGGTGGCATTGGAAGGTCCTGGAGTGGAGTTTAGACAGGACAAGATTGGGTTAGATAGGAAAACTGGCAAAAAGCATTTCAGGAGGAGGAAGCAACGAATATGACAGCACTGTTTGTGTTTGGCAGTAGAAATCTCTGTACTTTACCCACAAATTTTACCCCTTTTTTGAAAATTGTCTCAAAAGGAATGCTTTGGCACACTAGAAAGAAGTAACTTGTAAAAGATGAACCCTGTAAAATAAATCAGCTCACTATATTGCTGCCTCTTACAGACTGACTCCCACGTGTCCAGTCACAATTTTTCTCTTGTATTTGAATTCCAGGTCTATGCCAATTCTCCCCATAGAAGAATAAGCCCAAAGTCTCTCCAGACTTCGCAGTCAACTTTTCCCTTTTTTCTTCAGTTTTTCCCTGTGGTGAGCTTTGCTTTACTGTAGTTTAGTGCCTCTGATAGTAAAAGAGGGGATTGTTTTCGGTGCTCCAGGCTGATGACCTATTGTGCCAGACACACTGCATAACAACAGGACGGCTTTTACCCTAAAGGCCTAATGGTTTTCATAAGAGTAAATCCTGCTGTAAACAGCCCTCATCCCTGCCGCTGTGATTAAGCCCAGCTCAGCTGACCGATACCGCAGACCCTGGGTGTGAGACGGGCAAGGACGGGGCTCAGAGCTGATAAACAGCGGCTGAGCTGGGAAGGCCTTTCCTCCTAAACTTTGCTCCAGTTCCTGACCTCCTAACCCCTCAAATACTGCCGGGATTTGTCTGACTGGCTCCTCTGGTTTCTGCAAGGATTGTGCTGTAGCAGAGAAATCTCTCTGCATTGCTGTGCTCTTCCCAGGGCACGCAGGGAGCTCCCCAGGGACTGGAAGGCATTTAATCAGTGTTTAGCATCCAGGGAAGGATGGTGTGGAGTAAGGATCTGATCCAAAGTGTTTCTGAATGTGGCAACTCCAGCTCTACAGCTGTTGAGATTTGTCAGGCTCTACACCTTAAGCTGACCAAGATGCAGAAGTGCCCCATAACAAACCTGTTCTGGTCGTTCTGAGTTTGTCATTGAATGGAAACAAATTTTTCTGAAAAATTTTCTGTTTAATTTTCAAACAGCACAGGTGAAATTTCACTAATCCGTGGGTGGCATGCAAACTGATTTTCTCAAGCAGTAAGGTGTTAAGAGATTGGAAATGACAGATAACTTGTGTCCTGTTCGGCTATTAACTTACAGTTCTTCAAAGCTTAAAAAAAATGCATTTATTCAGCATGCATCATTTTTGTCTTGAAAAAAATGGGAATTTCCTTGTCTTTGCAGATGCATAAAAGCAAACTCCAGCCCCTTGTTTCTAATAAGGTACTCCTTTTTTTATTTGTAAAGTATGTATTTGAACATTTTCTCAAAAGTATCCTGTGCTCTATTGATAAAATCCTAAAGCATAGACACCTATGACAACAAAACACAAAGAGCCATTTTCAGTTCTTTTGTTGTAGATAGTAAACTGCACTGAAACTGAAGCACAGAAGCAAGCGTTTTCCTTGTTGTGTTATGTGTATTGTAAATTATCCCATCAGTTTGGCATTCCTTTGATTCTATTTTTCATTCTGCTGGTGAAGTTCACTTGCCAAAGGAAAATCTGACAATCTCATTAGGCCATCACCATTAGCACTAAGTGGTTAACACCTTACCCTATCAGGAATAGGGTGATACCAGACTTTTTAACCGAGGGTTATATTCAAAGCAGACTTTAATTATCCCAATAAACATGCAAACTTATATCAATTATCCCAATAAACATAGAAGGCTGTATCAACAAGTGAGCACTTGGTCCTACACAGTCTGTGTATTTATCTCTGCTGGAAATGTGACCCCCTTAAATCCAATCCATCTCAGGTTCTGAAACAATAAGAGATTTTCTTTGGCTTATTACTGCTCTGTTTAATTATCTGCAGCATTTTGCTCAAAGGAATAACAAACCATTTACACTTTCAGGGCACAAGTAATTGTGTCGAACCTTTCCTCTAAAAAAAAAGTATCTTACATTGTTGTCAGTGTATTACCCTCTCTTTTCTTTAAATCCATCATCAGCCTTTAGGTTGATAGGCTGCTGCTCTTTACTTATTTTTCAAGAGATTTTTAGACTTTCCATCATGTTATTGCTTGGTTCTTTAGACTTTGCTGGGAGGTTCCTGAACAGGCATCTTAGTGAGGCAAGACAAGGACAAGAGGCTGACTTGCCAACATCTGGCAGGTCTGCTGGCATAACAGAAACTACCACATGGGTGTAAAAAGCTCCTGGAAATATGACAATGCTCCAAAGCTACATCTCCAGGCACCTTTTTTCTCTGGTGTAGGGCTAATTCAGGAATATAGGTTGTAAAGACTGAAAAATCAGAAAGTGCAAGAATGGTTTGTGGGACAGATGAGATTAGCTGCTTGTTGGGATTAGCTGCTTTTTGTTTTTAAACAGATACATTCAAGATAGTGAGAGAAATTTTTTTTAAAAATCTTTTTATCTGCACACCTGAAAATGTTTGTAAAATGTCTTCCCTTAAATGATGTGAATAAGAGATTATTAGAAGAAAAGCAGTAGATTTGAAAAAAGGCAGAGTACCTCTTTTATGGTTTTGCATGTTCCCTGAAGGAGAAAAAGGAAACAGGTTAGTGATACAGGTAAATTAGTAGGGTAGTGACTACTTAGCTTCTCTGCATTAGACATTTTGAGGTTTTTAATTGCTGGTACAAAATCTTTCTATTTTGATCATTATAACTTGGCCTCAACAGAGGAATGGGACATTCTAATTGTACCTGTTTCAGTCATGACAATCATTCTGTCTCTTCCCCTTTTCAGATGTTTTGGAGGAAATTTCTTACCTGAATACAACTCTCAGGAACAGACTGTTTTGCTATTTTCTTGTTAAGCAGATTTCAAGTGTTAGGAGGCAGACTTAAAAACAAAAAGGGAGTCACTAAAACCTGTCAGTGTGTGCTCTCATAGTCATAGAGAATTATTGAATATGTGACTGCTTGGCACAACCTGTACTTTTTTAATGTACTTTGTGCATTTTAACTTCTGAGTACCTTTACATTTCCCCTGAAATTCCTAGATTTTGGGTCCAGAAGCTGTTCTTTACTCTGTGGAAACTGTGGTGCAGTCAAATTCCCCTTTCTATTCTCTACCTTGTTCTCTTGTTATTATTTAGAGTTCCTGGGTGAATACATCCCTGAGAAATGTTCTCTCTGCCTGCAGACTATAGACTAAAAAGAGAACAAGGACTGGCAGCATCAGCTGTTGGCATGTCTTTGGATATACAAAGTCCATTTGTGATGGGAAACTCATTTAACTCTGGACCTTGTAATTGAAGAGAAAGAGGTTGCCAGCTAAGAGCAGCTGTTAGCAGCACAACCCCAGATAAAATAATCTTTAAACTGCTCACCTTTAGGCTGTCAGTGGCCCAGAGACAACATCTCCCAGCTGGCACACGCCCACTGAGACCTGTTGTCCCTGTATATGCCAAGTCTTGTGTGAACACTGGAATGCCATCACTGGCACTGGTGACAAGCACACTGATCCCTGGGTACCTGCTGAAAACCAAGATGAAAGCTCTTAAAACTGCAAAGATCCATCTCTGCTCTCAGTTCTCCACCAACAGCCTTGGCACAGGTGGCTGTAGCGTTTCTGTTTTTCATAAAAGCAACTTTACCTTCTTCCTCTTCTGCTTTTTCACTCCGTTTTCAGCATAAGGCGAACTCTCATAATAATGTGAATTATGCTGGCTGATGTAGAATGGGTTTCATCCAGATTTTGGCAGAACTCTTCCAATTTGATGGAAGTGGTTTTGGAGGAATCCTGACAAGATGGCAATGCCACTTCTCTGGCAGTTCTGACAGCGAGACAAATTGGCCATTGTTCTATTTCTTCCCCATTCATCATTATTTGACTTCCCCTGCTACCCACAAAAGTTGGAAACAATGGTTTCCTTGAGCTTGAAAACTCCTAGTTAAAAGCAGCTGTTTGCCTGTGAGTGTGTGCTGCCCCAGATAAGTATTTCTGGTAGCAAAATCTTCAGTGCACCATAAAAACAAGTATTATAAAAAGAAAAATAAGCCAATCTTGCAAATATATCCTGAAAACTGTTAAACCACCAAAATTTTGTGGGAGTATCAGTCAGACACTGCCTAAACATCAGTTTGTGGGTTGTGGCATCTATTTGAAGAATGAGGGCTTGAGTCTGCAAGATCTGTAGAGGCTCAAAGGTGCAACTTAATCAGCTTCAGAGAATTTGGGATGGTTTGGCTCGGAGAGTGTGGCACAATGGAAGCCTGCAGAGCTTCTCCTCGCTCAGCTTTCTTCCTCCTGTGGTGATTTCCACTGCTCAAGTGCTCTCTGCAAGGGAATTGGCTCTGTGGGGCTCTTTAGCCAGGCTGCTCCTAGGGCTCCTCATGCTAATTACAGGTGTCACAGGGGACAGGGGAGCAGAGTCCCACACTCAGCCTGGGCAAAAATCACTCCTTCAACACAACTGCTCAACTGTGGTCCTGTCAGACTACAGCAAAAGAACAACTGGTGCCAGTTCAGAGCAGCATGTTCGTAGAGCCTGTGAATCCTTACATAGCAGGTGTGTGTTTTGTTAGCTACGTATTTATTCAGTACTTCTCTTTCTTTAAGATTGGAAATAAATTTTCTTTTAAAATCATCATGTTACTGTTGTTTCCTTATTTCTCTCTTCCTTTTTCCCTTTCCTTCCACTAAACTGTTCCAGTGATTAGTAATTCATTGGTTAAACTCAGTTAAAACAGGGCTTCCGAACTTCAGTTTGCTACTTGCTGTCACCAAATACCTGTGGCTGTAGACTCCAGAAAACATCAGTTATATTAGGCTGAGTTTGGGCAGGAAACTGCAGCTTTGACATTACAGGGGGAGGGATTTATTGAAAGCTTACAGTCTTTAAACTTTTTCAAAGAAAAGGAAACTTCATATATGACTGAAGCAAGCCACAGATAGTGGCTGGGATGTTTTGAGTCACTACAAGTATTGCTTTGCATCTCCCTCTGTGGGCTCTGAGTGGAGAAAGAGGTGGAGATTGTATTTTTAAATAGCTTTCTCTTACATCATCTGTTCTAAAACTTGAATGCTTCAGTTAGTACTTGCCATACAGTGCATCTCATTTAAAAAATAATATTTTTAATGGGATATTATTGTGATCTGAAATTATTGCACACCAGGTGTGTTTACACTTAGCTTGATGTAGCCCTATCTCTGTCTCATTTTCATAAATTATGTTAGCTACTTTCAGTTTTCTGAAACCTGTTTTCAGTTTTCACCAAAATGCCAATCTCAAAACTTGTGTTCGTGTGGCATTTCACTGCTTGTTCTGAAAACAGGGCAGCTCTCTGCAAAGAAATTAGTATTTCAGACACAAGAGGTTAAAAAAGGAGGAAGGGCTCGCACAAGTGGAGCACAGGACACTGAGGTGTCTGTGGGAGCCGAGGTGCTACTCTCGTGGGAGGGTGGATTTGTCTGCCGGGCCGGAGAGGGGCTGTGTTCAGCTCTGAGGGGTGAATCCTGGCAAGGAATGAACCCAGGGAATTAATGGTGTGCGTGCCTAAAAAAACCTAATTTTTTTCCTGTGCTTTGTTACCCAAGGCATTCGTTTTAAGGCGATTTGGTTCAGAAGAGAGAGGGGTAGGTATATTTGTTGGGTGTTACCAGACGGAAAACGAAGCCAAGAGGCAAAGTGGCGGCAGCAGTAGGGAAAAGCGTCTGATGGAACAGCATCCACCATCCCTCGCCGTCGGTGTGCTGGCACCGAGTGCCTCGGGAAGCACCGAGTGCCTCTGGAAGCGCCTCTGGAAGCACCGAGTCCCTCTGGAAGCGCCGAGTCCCTCTGGAAGCGCCTCACGGGAGCGAGCAGCGCTGAGGCTCCTGTGCTCCCCTGCTCTTTAAACCACGTGCAGCAAATTATTCCAAGTACACTAACCTGTTTGGTTCCGCTTTAAAAGAGAAAAAGGCGTCTTAAATTGGCGCAGAAGGTGCTGTTATTATATTATTATTATGTGTTAAATAATGTATTATAATTATTACTATTATGGAGATGTTTGCGCGCTCAGTTCTAGCAACCCAACGGGAGCAAGACCACGCTGCAAGGGAGCGGGG
>VZRF01010036.1:932424-978716 GCA_013396875.1 Vireo altiloquus
GGCGGGGCGGGGCGGGGCCGGGCGGCGCCGCCTCCCGACGGGACGCGGGCACGGGGCGAGCCGCTTGCTTGGGTATTAGTCGCATATAAACGAAAAAAGTTTTCTGGGTTCGGCAGTGTTTTGTGAAAAATATGTTTGAAAAGTGCGAGCGTAGAGGATTAAAACTCTTAAAGTAAGTGCTTGAGTGGGCGTTGGTAGGGGTGTAGCCAGAAAGTTAAAGCTCGGCTTGGTGTTTGCTCTTGGGTGTCTCTCGGTGAGCTGGCCCGTCCTAGGAGAAATATCTTCATAGGAGGGGTGGTTAGACATGGAATGACGTGCCCAGGGAGATGGTGGAGTCACCGTCCCTGGAGGTGCTTAAGGAAAGATTGGACCTGGCACTCAGTGCCGTGGGGTTGGGTCATGGGCTGGGCTCGATGATCTCAGAGGGCTTTTCCAGCCGGATGGATTCTCTCATCTCGTGTTGGAGTACTGCTGTCGTGGTGCCGTGCGCTGGTTCAGTGTCTGCACTCCTGCATCGAATGTAAAGGGCTGTTTGAGTAGCTGAAGCTGTTAAACTGATGAGTCCAAAGCTTAGAGGGATAAATGGGTAGCTCTTAACTCTGTCAATAACAGACTTTTGGAAAGCAGTTCAACTTTTGAACTCGACGCTGTGTAAAACCCTGCATAGTGAATTTAAATCTAGTGATAATTGGCTTCCTTTCTTCATTACTTTTCATATAGCTCTTTAGAAGTAATCCTGGGATAATCCCCCGGGATAATCTCCCAGGGGTCTATAGACTATAGATGGAAAACAACTGACTTTAGGTGCGAGGAAGGCAACCTTGTTAATTGGTTTTCTACAGCTTGCATCTCCACTGAGGTTTCACTGGTAGAAATCAGTGGTACAAGTTTAGAAAAGGTAAAATTTGCGATGATTTTATACCTTCTCAGAAGCAGACACTTCAGAGATGCAAAAGTTTTGTGGAATGTGACACTAAAAACAAGTTCTTAATACAGCAGTTCAGTGGGATTCCTAAATTAGGTGCCCAGATTCTACACAGGCTATACTCGAGAGGTTATCTTTGGAAGAATCAGTTGGTCCAGGTATCCAGTGGAAGTACAGAAATGCATCCTGAGATGGACAGGTCTTCATGTGGTGCAGATTTGAGGATTGCAGTTGAGATTCTCATGTACAGAGCATTCTTCCCTTTGGTGGTTTGGGCTTTAGTCCTGTCAAATCTTTACTTTGAGGGGTGTTGTTAGGATAAGGTGATACTCCTGCTTGTGATGCAGTGATTGGCATCCTCACCAGGATGAAGGAGACTCAGGTGCAGACTTTCCAGTATAAGTGGGAGAGGTTTCATCATGTGCCTGGAAAATGCCTGGTCTGGCAAATTACCACCCAGAAGATCAGTTTTGGATATTTAACTGAGAGTGCAGCCATGCTGTTAATTCTTGAACAATTTTCTATAGGCTCAGGAAGATGCACCTGTGCATCAATATTAAATGCTGCATTTTCTCATTTTTTAATTTGTCACGTAAATTTGTAGAAACCAAAGATCATTTCGTGTCTGGTCTAACTTCCACATTATGCATTTAAAAGTCATGGTGATACAGTCCAGGATTGTCCTTGAGTTTCATCTGTGTTCATTTAATGGACAAAGATTGGTCCAAGACGTTTAGGTGATGGAATGATTAAAGACAGGAAAAGATTACTCTCATCATCATCTTTCCTATCTTTTAAAAGTAATTTTAATACTCATTTACTTGAACTGTTTCTGTGTAGAGTACAGGGCATTGTAGTTTTTTAGAAATTCTTTTGGATGGAAATGCAGGTATTTAAACAACTGATGCTAACTTTAATTAGACAATATTGTAATGATGGCTTCAGGCATGACCTGACTGTTTTATGTCTAAGACAATATCGAGGCTATACATCTTTTCTTTTTTCTTATTCTTTTCTTTATTCTTACGTTTTTTAAATACAGAGTTTGCTTTCTAAAGCACAAGGTTTAGGCTCCAGCTCAGTCAAACTTCGAGGGGGCTCACTGTTTATGAATGTTGGGAAATCGGAGAAGCAAGAAGAAGATTTTAGACAGACACCTCATGTGAACATCAATCCCTTCACTCCTGATTCCATGTTCCTTCACAACTCTGAAGGCAAATGTCGTAGGAGGAAGAGGATACACTGGAACGAGTGAGTGACTTTTAGCTTCCTTTGTTAAGCTTGTATTTAGAACTACTTTTGCAAAATTTCGTTACAATTTCCTTCTAAGTATTTTTGCTTGCAGATTGTTAGCAATGTATAATAAAGCTCTTAAAGTATGTGTTTCGAGATGCATGATATCATGAAATAATAATTTAGTGCTAGATCTTCTGATTAGTGTACAGAGAGGATAGACTAGACTGTGTCCTGGTCTTTTTCCCCTTGTGGAATGGGCACAGTCTTTTCTCGAGGAGGAAAAAATGCATTAAATACCAGTGTGAAACGTGAAAAAAAATGACAAAGATATTAGCATGACAGTTTTATGGGTTTGTGTTTACAGATGTCTAGTGTTCAGTTAGTTAACTAAAATTAGGTAGAATAGGAGCATTAGATCTCAGAAAAATTCAAGAGCTTCTGGGCTTCAGTTTTAAGTTTACTTAAACCATGTTATTTATTTCTGGTGCAAATTTCAGCTCTTGTGGAGAGGACATGGAACCAAGTGATGGAGAGCCTGAAGAGGAGACCATGAGGCCTGCGAAGGTATTTAATCTTTAAACCTTGACACTAATTTTAGCAGTTTGTGTATCTGCAGATCTGAATATTTTCTTTGATAATCTTTGCAGAGGATAACAATAACAGAAAGTAACATGAAGTCACGGTATGCAACCGAGTTCCATGAACTGGAGAAGATTGGATCTGGTGAATTTGGTTCCGTGTTTAAATGTGTGAAGAGGTTGGATGGCTGCATTTATGCAATAAAGCGCTCCAAGAAACCCTTGGCTGGCTCAGTGGATGAGTAAGTACTTCCCCCTCTTAAAACTTTCAAGTCTTCTCTTGGTGTTTCTTCTTCACATGGCTCTTTGTGTTGGTGTCTAAAGAAGGCATTTAAGAGAAAAGTGTAAAACAAGCATGAATTAAATGTAAAACAGATACGATTTTGAAGCCACTTCACTTTTTTTCTTCCCCACCCGCTCCCCCAGATACCCTGCAGCATTGTGGATAAAAGGCTAATTGGCCTCTCTCCTGCCAGATGCTTGTCCCAATATTCTGTATATTGAAATATATAAATATGTGTGGAAGTGAGAATAATGCTTCCTTGGAAAGAAGATTCTTTCAGCAATAAAAGGAAGGCACTATTCCCACTAAGTCCTCATCCTTGTCAGCTTGAGTGACATGCAGATGAGTTAAGTCAGTTTGGGGGTATTTTTTGGCACTTTTGAACGAGCCTGTGATTGAGGACTTTTCCCCACACTGTTCCAATAATTATAACATAAAACCCCACAGGTCTGAGCTGCACAAAACTGTGTACCAGACTTACACACTAGAAGTTATGAATGTTGAGTTCAGTCGAACTCTTGGCTTATGATCACTTTTATTTCTTCCCTAAAACTTCAGAGAAGCTTCTCAAAGCTTGCTATTGCTACTGCTTGGCAAGTAGGTAATGGAAGTGGCAGCTCCCTCAAAAATTATCCACACCAAACTCTGGTTTTTTGATTTGCCATATACTAAGCCTTTTAATATAAAGTAAATTATTTTAGCTGTTTGGATATAAGTCCAAATCCACCTTTCGGTGCCAAGGAACAAAACAGGAAGATTTTTATTAGAAATACTTACTGTAATAAGAAACTGTACTAATTTCACCTCACAATACTCTGATGTGCTGTTGTTTTTTGTGACTAACAGGCGCAATGCTTTGAGAGAGGTCTATGCACATGCAGTTCTGGGACAGCATTCTCATGTAGTGAGGTACTACTCTGCATGGGCAGAAGATGATCACATGCTTATACAGAATGAATATTGCAATGGTAAGTAAAGAAGCTGTACAGGTATCTACAAGTTCTTGACACTACTTAAGAATTGATTACCCAATAAGCTATAGCTACCCTATAGCTTATTGTTAGCTGTTGTTCAAGTGTCTGCTACTCCTTTCTATTGGAAAAGGCATATCAGATAGATGAAGCAAAAACTGTATAATGGTGCAGACTGAGGCATGCTGCAAGTACAGTGAGCTGTTTGTGAGCAGCAGAACTGTTCTTTCTTCTGTACAATAGTACAAGCTGGAATAGAGAAAAGTATTAGTTTCCATTAAAAAGGGAAATTAAACCTGATTTCTGAAGTGTTTAGCTGTTGTTGATGCCCTGACAGAGATTTGGAAGAGAGAGAGAGCTCTTTCCCTTGTGTTGATATCATGTTAGTTTGTGTGACAACTACAGCAGAAAAGAATTTTATTATATTTTTATATGGCTAAAAAGAGAGGATACAGCACTATATTTTACACTTACTGTATATTGCCAGCAAGTTCTTTGTGATGTATTCACTTAATTTTGGAAGCTAGTTGTCGTTACTTTGTCAACTGCTTGATGTAAAAAAATAACTTGTTTTCTTTAATGTTGTTTTAGGTGGCAGTTTGGCAGATGCCATAAGTGAAAATTACAGGAATATGCGTTATTTTTCTGAGCCAGAACTGAAGGACCTGCTGCTTCAAGTGGCTCGAGGTTTAAAATATATTCATTCAATGTCCCTGGTACACATGGATATCAAACCTAGTAAGTTTGTAACTGCTTTACTCTGTATTGACAACTTGCTCAGTTCATTTAATCTCCTGTAGAAAAATGAACAGTTAGCCACACCTTACTAACTGTAAATTCTTCCCTGATGGTCTGAATAGGAGCACAAAGATGTCAGTTATAAAATTGGCCAGCAGACCTAAACTGTTGAGTTTATCTTGGGTCCTTTTTGTGTAATTGACTCTACTTGCATAACACTTGGCTGCCTTCCCAGCAGAGGGGCCACAGCGAGTCATAGTTTCTCACTCTTTGAACAGGGTATATATACAAATAAAACTTCTGCGTGGCTAAAGCAAACTGTAGTGAAACTAGGTCAAGCAGAAATTGTACAGAAACGTTTCTTTTAACAATTCTGCTCTTTTTCAGGTAATATTTTCATATCTAGAACATCAGTCCCGAGTATAACTTTAGAGGAAGGTGATGATGATGACTGGTCATCTGATAGAGTCATATTTAAAATAGGTGAGAAACAGCACACTTGTGCTCAAAAGGATTGCATCATCTCATTGTCTTCAGAAGAGTAACTTTCTCTTCTCCTTGCAGGTGACCTGGGCCACGTAACTCGAGTCTCTAGCCCTCAGGTGGAGGAAGGTGACAGCCGTTTCCTTGCAAACGAAGTCCTACAAGAGGTAACTGTTCTGTTTATGGGAAACGGTGTTGTTAGGCCTGCCTGCTGTTTCCTTTAAAAAAAATGATTATTTATTGTTTCTTGTTTCTTTTAAAGAACTACACTCACTTGCCGAAAGCGGATATTTTTGCCCTCGCTCTGACTGTTGTCTGTGCTGCTGGGGCTGAACCACTTCCAACTAATGGGGACCAATGGCATGAAATTCGGCAGGGAAAACTCCCCAGACTACCACAAGTGCTTTCTCAAGAATTACTAGACTTACTAAAAGTAAGAACTCCTGTACTCGTGGCTAGCTGATAAGTGTGATTTATTGTGTTGTTGGCCTTAACAAGGATGCCTTGTTTTCTTTTTTTCCAAGGTTATGATTAATCCTGATCCCGAGAAAAGGCCTTCAGCTGTGGCCCTGGTCAAGCATTCAGTGCTTCTCTCTGCTGCAAAAAAGAGTGCAGAGCAGCTCCGGATAGAGCTGAACGCTGAAAAATTCAAGAACTCACTCTTGCAGAAGTAAGTAGGTCCTTGGGGGCCTTCAGTAGGACTTCATTTCTAATAGGTTCTCACCTGACAGTGAAGGGATGATAAAACAGGAGTGTCCTTGTTTGTGTGCAAGATCCACAAATCTGTATGCATGCACAGACCTGAGAGTACAAAGTGGGTCGTGGAACTTAATAAGGAACTTTGTCCACAGAAAGAACTGCTCAGGGAATTTCAACACCACTATTAGTATTCAAGGCATACAAAACATTATGGTTTTAAACAAATGTTTCAGGGCAATGCACACTTTCATGACAGGTATAGCCTAACTTATATCTGTGTGGTTTGAGTCTGTTTTCCTAGGTCATTTGTACATTGAAACATGTTGGAAAACATTACTTAAATGACCTATTTTGAAATTAAATGAAATAGAACATCAGGAATGTTATTGGACTGAGTTGACCTGTACACAGCAGTGTTATTGGGTCACCAGAGAATCATTTGTACCAGGTCATTTTATCCTACCCCTTGCTCAGACATTCAACTCAACTGAATTAAAGCTTGGAAGAAGAGATTGCCTTTAGGAAAGTCTGATTTCTGCTTAAGTTTCAGGGAAAGAGTTTGTAAATTATTAAGCAGCCATCTGACTCTTTCACTACAGTTATCTTTGCATGTGTTATGCATAATAGGCTTTTATGAGGGAATATAGAACACTGATTTCTTGCTGAGTGGTTTGTCTTGAATGAAGGTGTTAATTTCATGTTCAGGTTTGCTCCATTGTGAGCTGCTTATCTTGCCATTGCTAGTCTGACCACAGCCTGACGTATTAGATTAGAGGGTTATCTTTACAATATTATGAATGATGTTGAAAACATAATCAGACAGTTTGTACAGCTCGTTAAAGGGTAGATTTGCTGAGGTAAGTTTCTTGCGTATATAAAGACAACATATTTTTGTATCACTTGAAAGAGAAAACTGGCAAAGTTAGTGTTTTGTGAAGACTACTTCTGGCCTGGCAACAAGAATGATACATCCTTATAAATCCAAGAATGATTTATGAAGAACACTTAGCCACAGTAATTTTTAATGTTGTGTGACATAGTGCCCCATGAAATACTTCAGGTAGTTATTTGGTGCTGGGAGAGGGGGTTGTTCATTTTGAGTTTGTTTTTTCTTAAATTTCTGCATTTGAACCATCTAAAATACCACTTTTGTGTGTAAGTCATCTTCAGTGAAAAGAATCCCTTTAAGGCAACTCAGTTTTTCTACTGTGTTGTCCTCTTCAGAGAAGGAAGAATTCAAGATTTCTAGGCAAGAACTCAAGACTTCTAGGGAAGAATATTGTAAAACTTAATGTCCTGGTAATGGTGTGGTGGTGGTTGGGTGAGCACACGTGTGTGTATTTGTGACTGATGCTCACAAGGAAGAGGGCTGGAAATTGGTTGCATTCTCTTGCAGTGAACTGGCACAGTGATAACGTGGGGGTGATTAGAGGGGGCACAGGTGTTAATGAATAATACTTTGGCTTACAGGAATGGGGATTTCTTGTTAAACTAAAACTAAACTAAAACTGAGCACACCTACACCAATGTGCAGCAAGCTTGTAAAATCTGATTTTATTTTGCACCTGGATGTGAAGTGCGATTACAAATACTAGCTCTTATAGTAGAGAAAGTTGTTAGATGGTAATTTGAGATAATGGAAAGAAGAGAGTATGGGGCAATGTGCAGGGAAACCTCTATAAAGATAGCTGTGCTCTCTAGTTGGACTATTTTATAGTTTTATTCTGAGTTTTATTTAACTTTGTCCTCAGACTGGGTATTGGTAAAACTGTCTGAAACAGAACAGACGGGGCAATGGCCTGTGCTGCCTTCAGTGACTGCCTTGCAGGCTCCCATTTTTCTTAGGCACAAACCATGGGGGCGGTGATAAGCTTTTGATGTGGGTATGCAAAAGGAAAAGGATGCTTCCTGAGTCATCTGTTGCCAGTTTCCTACACCTGTGTTCATCTGAGTCTCTGTTTAGGTCTCCCACAGAAGATCAGGTGTGGCTGAATATGCTTCCTTGGGGCAAACCTCAGTAATGAACTCTGGCCTAACATGTGCCTTGTGCTAGGAAGTAAAAGCGGCCTGCTGTGTCCTGGTAATTGAAGTGTTGAGCAGCTTGTAACAGGCTGGATTTCAGAATCTGAGCTGTGTGAATTTTTCATTTCCTTCCCTTGCTTTTCAAAAGAAAGAACATGTAGACAAGTAATGAGCATCCCACCTCTGGGTTGGAAACAGGTGGATGCGAATCATAACCATCTCAGAACGACCTAAAACTGACCCCAAGCCTTGAGCTGTGCCCCGCTGTAGTCGGTTTGCTATGTCTTGCTGTGCTAAGCCTGTATCCTTGTGGGCACTGCTGGGAGTGACACTGTCCCTGTGTTGCAGAGAGCTGAAGAAGGCCCAGCTGGCGAAGGCTGCGGCCGAGGAGCGAGCGCTGTTCACGGACAGGATGACCACGAGGTCGACCACGCAGAACCGCCCGTCACGGCTCATCGGCAAGAAGATGAATCGCTCCCTGAGCCTCACCATATACTGACCACGGAGCCCACAGGGACTGCAGAGATGGCTGGAGCTTCTCTGCTGGACCTAAGGAACTGAAGGAAGCCTTCAATTCCCGGTTTCTTGTCCTGTGATCAGTATCACCAGTTTTACAGCTATTGCTTCTGGGTTTTCAGTTGTACTCTGTGGCTGATTGTGTATTAACCATTTGAGTTAATGGACTTGGTTACTCTCCTGTCTCTAGAGGATCCTGGATGTTATTCCATAAGCGTTTCGGTTACACTGTTAGATGTTACGTTATCCCAGGGTTAACCACTATAGTGGTGTGCTGCTTTGTAGTGTTACAGCATTGTAATAAGAAGCAATATCCCTAATCTTTTAAGAAGGAGGGAGGAGGCCTTACTTTGATAGTTAATTTTTTTTTTTTTTTTGGAGCAGAGGGGGAATAAATTTTAAAAGACAGGCTTTAAGGCCACCTACAGTCAATGTACCTGATGTCAGGTAGACTTCTGTTGTGAATTTTATTTGTCTATTCAACTGGGAGCACTTTGTAGGCATTGCATAAACCACAGCTTAGGAACCTGTGGAATTAAGTGCCATGTGGAATTGCTGCTATTTTTAGTTCAATGTCTTTGCTGTAAACTGTAGCATTAAAACAATCATTATTGTGTTAATAGGCTTCTTGTTAAAGCAATTAAGTGAAACAAATGTAAGCTGCATTTTAGTGAAGGCAGCATTTTTCTCTCAAAGCTAGTGCATTGTGAAAAAATGCACCAATTTAATATTTTGGACTCTGTATTAGTGTAGTGCAATTGTTAATGTCTTTGCTATTAATGTTTTGTTCTTCTTTCTAATAAGGTTCTCTGAATGTTCATATTTTCTTCAGTTGCCCATTCTTGAGGCTATTGTATGTTTGGTTTTTTTATGTTGGAATACTTGTAAATAGTTGTTTAGTATGTTCAGGTTGTTTTTCATTGTTTATGTACATAAGTTTGATCATGCTTATAGTGTACTATAGTGAAACTGCAGTCTGGGATGCCAACAGACACACCTTAACCCTTCAGTTTGGAGTTCCAAAATGTGGGACGGAATGTGGCCTTTGAACCGGTGCTGATCTTGAACCTAGGCTGACAGAAATGTTCTAATTACTGGCTTGTCTCTTCATTTTACTTAAAACAATGTTTCCCTTTTGTGCTCTCTTTGTTCTTACTAGTGTTGAATTTGAATATTAAAGTTTAAAGTTCTGTTTGTTTACTGTTGTCTAACACTTATTTAACTTTGTAGTTATGGAAGTACTGAGTTGGGAATATACTATGGTAAGTCCTGATGAGATCTGCTTCCCACTCAAGCCTAATGCTTGTGATTCCTCTCATGAGAGTGGGACTGAGATAAGACTCTTGTTGATAGTAAGGAGAGAAGCATCCTAGCTGGCATGTTAGTGTCCATAGCAGTCTGTCTCTGCAGCCTCAGGAATGGTATTGCATTGGAAAAGATGGAACTCCTTCAAAGTGGAACCTGTGACTGGTGATGGAGGAATAGAAATGTATGTGAAGAAAGACCTGGGTCTGAGGTAAGGAAGAAAACTCAGGAATTGCTGAGAATGGGAAGAGAACAGTGGGAAGAGTTGAAATAGGATCTCATCATCAATAATGGCATGTTTTGTGGTATGGAGACAAATATAAAGAAGAGAGACACAGTAAATAAAGTCTTAGTAGATGAGTCTATTGTGGAAGTTTTTACCTTGTATTAGAGCTGCAGGTAACTCAGACAAGCTGTATCTGAATTCTGTGGACTCAGAAAATTCAGCTTTGCAATTAGCAGAAAATAACTAAGTAGGAGTTCTCAGATCTCATCATTTAACAGTGAAATTCAGAGTCTTGGTTTAAGGTAACTGAATATGCAGTTATCAGTAAAAACCAGATATGCTGGAATACTTTTAGGTTTTTACTCTATAAGATAGCCCTGTCTTGTTTGTGAGAGAGTTTTAAAGATAGTTTTGTTGCAGTGTTTTAATGTTCATCTACATTAAGTGAGATCTTTCTTTAAGCATACTTCTAAACAGTCAGAAATACCAGTTGGTGGAGGATTAGTGAACCTAAGCCTTTTGTCTTCTACAGTGTAAACAAGTATGTTCTACCTATTACAGTTCTCTCCTCCTGCATCGCCCATTTTCCGTGGACTGTAACATCAGTAGAGGCATTGCTGTGCAAACAAGCTGTGCTGTGGGCTTGGAGAGCTGTGCTCCTGTCTGGGTAAAGAACTGCCTGCATTGCTGGGCCCAGGGAGTGGTGGTGGAGGGATCTGCATCCGGCTGGTGGTGGGTCACTGGTGGTGTCCCCTAGGGATTGGTGTGGGGCCCAGCCCTGTTTAATGTCATTATCAATGATCTGGGTAAGAAGACTGAGGGCTCCCTCAGTTTGCAGATGCCATCAAGTTGTGCAGGAGTGTTGATCTGTTGGAGGTCAGGAAGGCTCTGCAGAGGGATCTGGACAGGCTGGATCAACAGGCTGAGGACACAGCTGCAGGAGGTTCAACAAGGCCAAGTGCCAGATCCTTCCCTTGGGTCACAACAATCCCAGGCAGTGCCACAGGCTGGGGCAGGAGGGGCTGGAAAACTGCCCAGTGGAAAAGGACCTGGGGGTGCTGGTGACAGCAGATGAACACTAGACAAGAGTGTGCCCAGGTGGCCAAAGTGGCCAGTGGCATCCTGGGCTGCATCAAGAACAGTGTGGCCAGCAGGAGCAGGGCTGTGACTGTCCCCCTGTCCGGGGCACTGGTGAGGCCTCAGCTCCAGTGCAGTGTCCAGGCCTGGGCCCCTCACTGCCAGACAGACATGGAGGGGCTGGAGAGAGCCCAGAGAAGGGAAACAGAGCTGGGGAAGGGTCTGGAGCACAGATCCTGTGAGGAGCTGCTGAGGGCGCTGGGGGTGTTCAGCCTGGAGAAAAGGAGGCTCAGAGGGACCTAACTGCTCTCCACACCTGCCTGAAGAGAGATTATAACCAGGTGGAGGTCGGCTTCTTCTCCTAGGATAAGAGGAAAGCCTCAGGTTGTCCCAGGGGAGGTTTAGATGGAATATTAGGAAGCATTTCTGCTCTGAAACAGTTGTCAAGCATTGGAACAGGCTGCTCAAGGAAGTGGTGGTGTCACCATCCCTGGGGTTATCTAAAAGCTGTGTGGATGTGGCCCTTAGGGACATGGTTGAGTGGTGGACTTGGCAGTGCTGAGTTAAAAGCTGGACTCTATGATCTTAAGGGTGTTTTCCAACCAAAAGAATTCTGAGTCTATTTTAGTGCTGGTCACAGGTTTTGTGTGCCATTGAAGGGGTGCCCAGCTTAAACCATGTGACTGAACTGCCTTTAGATGTTTTAACTTTTTCCTGTGTGCCAAGAACAGTATTTTAAAAGGTACTTCAGGGTTTTAAAGCAGTTTATGGGAGCAGTAAGAATGGTGAAACTTTATGTCAAATTTTCATCATCCTTCCCGGTGCCAATGGTGAGGCAGTGAATCCTGGCTGCAATGGTGGCTAGTGGGAAGAAGCAGAGAATTTGGGAAGTGTGTGTTAATGCTTCCCATGAATATTCCCAGCATCCAGTGATTCATGATTCAGATGCTTACTGAGTAAGAAGTGGTATCTATTTTTACTGACATTGAGGGGGGCTTCTTTTTTTTAATAGAAACAATCTCACAGTAATTTTGGTAGCTTACAAATTATTGAGAAAAACAATGGGCCGAACATTACAAACATACATTACTGGACAGCACAACCTGCCTGGTCTTGCTCAGTCTTTCTGTACCTTCTGACCAAAAAGTGGGTGGTGTGATGGACCAAAGCTCCTACAGACTCAGTTTCCTGTAGAGATACAATATCATTTAACACTGAAAAATGAATTCCAAGTGTCAAGTACTGATTCACTGTTTGGATAATTCATCTTACGATTCAAACTTTTCCATTGACTGTGGAAATACTGATGGGTTTGAAGGCTAAACTGTTGAGTTGAATCATAAATGCTACATTTAAAAAAATACTGAGTTACATCTGGTGTTCAAACACTACATGAAATTCTGTTTATGCCATTACTCTTAGAATACATTTGGAGGTCATATTTGTATTTTGTTTTGTTTTTGATAAGGTATCACAGTAGTTGTCTAGGGTTTTTTGATGGTTTTTGTTGGGTTCATTTTTCAGTTTCCAAGTATCCTGTTGCCCTATTAAAAAGGAAAGGATCTAAATTACTAAAATGTAGAACCTGAAAAGCTTACTGTCAAGTTGGCTTATTTGGGAGGTCACAGACAAGCTTTACCTCCACATAGAAATGGAGTTAGGCACTGCTTGTATATTCCAAAGTAGGATTTAAATGTCATAGCTTGCATTACTTTATAACATTGAAAGGTTTTATGAGCAAAAGCATACTTAAGCACCCTATCCTTGCTGATCTGGGGAGGGGAGCACCAAGTGTTTGACACCCTCCCAAAAGCTGGCTAGCTGGACCTTGTCTAAATGTGTTTTGTAGTCTCCAGCAACACCTACTGGACAAAACTGTTAACTGTGTACTGAATTTTTGTCTTTGAAGTGTTCATGTGCTGGTGTGACACTTGATCCCGGTTGTTAGAAAGCATTATCTTGTTCTGCAGCAGTGACTGAGCGTTCTTGACAGCAGTAGCTCAGGTAAGTGTCTTTTAATTTGCTCATCCCCACTCACCCCTTTGGCTGCGGAGGCTTGGAAAAGGTACCCTCACGATGTGTCCTTATGTGTGGTGTGGTGTGTAAGGCATGCAACTGTTTAATAAACCCCTGTGTGTGAGAGCTACAAATAACCCTGCTGCAGCTGGGCTTGGGGTCCCGGGTCTGAACATGGCCACCAAAAGTGAAATCAGGGCTGTGCCCTGCTGAGCCCTCCCTTCCTCCAGGAAACCCTCTGGGGGAGCACTGCCGAGCCTCTGGAGGGGCTCAGCTCCAGAAATGTGACACAGAGAAAGCAGCAGGAAACTGGGCAGGACAGCACTCAGGAAACACAAGTACCGCTTCTGTCCGAACAGTTGGAATTGGATGAAGATTCTGTCTTCCCAAAGTATAATGGGATTGGGCTAGGGGAAAGGGAGGTGCCCCGAGGAGAGAATATTGCTGTGCCTAATTAAACAGGAAGCGATTTATTATTGTTTAACATGTTGCTCAGAGACCTGAGGTTGTACACACCTAAAAATGAACTCGAGATTCTGGATACTCTTGAAAAAATTGGAAGCATTGGTTTGAAAGGTCTTCGTTTTGCTGGTAGTTTGACTCTCTTATAATACACAATACGAGCATTTATCATGACATCTGAATTATCATGCTGGCCTAAACTGATTTCTGTTTGACTCAAGATGAAAGCAGACTAAGTGGCCTGACTGATTAATGATCTTCTGTGTATCCCAAGGGTTACAGATGAGTGGCCTAATGGACATAAAACCTGCTGCTATTACTGAATTTACCCACAGGAAGATTCTGCGTGTTCAGCCTGCATCCTGATGGAGAAGATCTTGTTCATCTATTGATGTACAGACAGCAGAAAGCACCACTAAGGAAAGTATTTTAGGCAAGGTGTTTAGCAGGATAGGGATGGGGGACAGGAGAAACACCTGCTATTCTCAAGCTTTAGTAGTCTCACCAACCTTAGGTGATGTTTCTGCCTCTGCAGCTCTTTCCTCTTGCCTCTTTTCACTCTCATCTACTCAGGTGTTCAGATGTTCAGGGCAGAATCTCCCCATAGGTTTTATCCATGCCTTAGCACATGGGATTTTAAATGCCTTTTGATCCTTGTAGACATTTGAGTCAAGGCTGGATTGATGGGGTAAGGCCACTGTATAAGGTTCAACAAAGCAAAGTGACAGGTCCTGCTCTTGGGTCACAACAACCCCAGGCAGTGCCCCAGGCTGTGGGCAGAGCAGCCAGAAAGCTGCTCAGTGGAACAGGACTCAGCTGGTCAACAGTGGTTGAACACGAGCCAGAGTGTGCCTAGGTGGCCAAAGTGGACAATGGCTCCCTGGCTTGTGTCACAGTGTGGGCAGCAGGTCCAGGGCTGTGACTGTGCCTCTGTACTGGGCACTGGTGAGGCCTCACCTCCAGTGCAGTGTCCAGTCCTGTGAGGAGCAGCTGAGGGAGCTGGGGGTGTTCAGCCTGGAGAAAAGGAGGCTCTGGGGAGACCTCCTCGCTCTCTGCTACTCCCTGACAGCTGTAGCCAGGTGGGGGTCAGCCTCTGCTCCCAGGTAACAGTGATAGGACAAGAGGACAGGGCCTTAAGCTGCTCCAGGAGAGGTTTAGATGGGACATTAGGTAAAGTTTCTTCACTGCAAAGGTTGTTAGGCATTGGAACAGGCCGCCTA
Organism: Vireo altiloquus; assembly: GCA_013396875.1. Classification (NCBI taxonomy): domain Eukaryota; kingdom Metazoa; phylum Chordata; class Aves; order Passeriformes; family Vireonidae; genus Vireo; species Vireo altiloquus. The sequence goes on from VZRF01010036.1 coordinate 947,182, forward strand.
GGGAAGTGTTGGAACCACCATTCCTGGAAGTCAAAAAACATGTGGATGTGGCTCAGAGGGGAATGGTTTAGTGGTGAACATGGCAGTGCTGGGTTACCAGGGGGCCCAGTGATACTGGAGGTCTTTTCCAGCCTTAAAGATTCTATGATTCTGACTGACTGTCTTCTACATTAACCCTGCTTAAATGGCTTTTTCCAGTGATTGATTCTATTTCCAGTTTCCATCCCAAAAGCTGGTATCAGACAGTTACTACAGCAAACATGGGACTGAATTTCCTCTTCCTCTCTGCAGGTGGTACTTTGGTGTCTGTGGTACTTTGTTCTATGGCAAGTCCTGTAACTTGATGAGAAATACCTCATCAGCTGAAAGTGTAGAGTAAGATGTGTGTTACCAGGGAGAAACTGAAAGGTAACCCAATGTTTTAGCCCTTCATTATGTTTGTTTTCTTAAGTTTAAATAAAAATGCAAGTATTGTGCACATGTGTATAAATAACAGAAAACCATAGTGAAATAAGTGTGCCTTGCTGTAATCCCTTTAAAGATTGCTCTTGAAGTCTTAGTGAATGGGAAATTCACTTCTTTTATCTTTTTTATTAGGAGAGACTGAACTGCCATTCTGACTCAGCATCTACTGCTGCTTCCTGTTTCACCTAAAACTACTAAAGTACTTTAAAATAACAGAAAAAACAAATTCCTCAGATGGCCTGAGGATTGGGTCATGCTATAATGTCAAATCTACTTACTGCTTTTTATGTTCTCTTCCCCAATGTTTCATTGAGATGTTTTATGTCAGGACTAGTCTACGCAGAAACTAACACCCTGCTAATAAACACTAGCACTTGCTTCAGTTTTATATGCTGCTGAAACATCACTGTGAAGTGGCAGATACTGGAAACACAGTTTGCTGCAAAGCTGGCTTAATGGTCTTCAATTTCTGTTTGCTTCCATTTAGTTTTCCTGTGGAGAATGAAAATGACTGGTCTAGCCAAGGTTGGGAAGATTTTCCCTGGGCTAACAATGAGCAGAAAACTGAGTTACTGAAGTGGTGGAATTCTTTCCTTGATGTCAGTTTAACTGACTCAGTGGCATAAAACAAAATTAGTAACGGTTCAAGTGCGTAATCTTTCCTCTGGTTAGAACTTCCCTGACAAATACTTATTATTTCGCTAACAAGGAGTAATTAAGCTCCTGCAAAGAGGACCAAGAGAAAAGTGATTGACCCCTGAAGGCTGAGCCCCAGCAGGGTCTAACTAAAGCTCCTTCCTGAAACCGTGAGTCACTCTGTGAGACCGAGCCAGTTTTCCCTCCCTTCAGTCATGTTTTTAACTGTGGTGAGGAAACAAAATTAGGATAAACACAGATTTAAAATGAAGTTGCTGAGATCTCAGACAACTTTCAGGAAAAGCAGAAGTATGTGAAGTTGCATCAGAACTTGCTTTTGTACCACACAATTTAGGGTTTATGTCGTGCTATCAATGGCTTCTTGGTTAAGTGTGATCGCTGTTAATTAATGTTTAATGGATTACATGTCAATCTTATCTTCAAAGGTTCAGAATGTAAAGTCTTTGATAAGCAAAGATCCAGACTAGCATATCAAATTAGAAGGGTTGCTTAAAATAACTCACGCTTTGGGTGTGGATGTAGTTAGTCCTGTAATTTTGTTAAAGCTATTTTGGGTAAGCATAAGAAACAAAGGCTTCTTTCCCCAGCAAGTTTGTCTGCATATGAACTTCACTTTAACTGGTTTTGCTCAGTTAGTTCAATCCTATGAAAACAATTTTAAATATGACTGTATAAAATCATGTACTAGGTTTATGCTTAACTTTTAAGTATCTTTTTGATTAACCTACCAAGTGCTGGAGCAGCTGAGACTTGTACAAACCACTCATTTTAATGAAACATTTAAGCATGGACTGCTAACCTAGTGACCTGAATGGGACTATTTATATTCTGAGTGAAAAACAAATCCTGTTCTGGCAAAGGATTTTAGCACGTAATTTAAATCAGGAATCACAGAAGCCAGCAAAAAGAATGAAGAGAAAATGAAAGGCAGCACACAGGGTTTTAGTCAGGTTTTTCTGTGGCAGTGTTTTGTTGGTTGGTTGGTTTGTTTTAATGTGTGTGTGTGGTGGGGTTTTGATGCTTTCTACAATTTGTGGGGCATTTTGTTTTGATTTCATTTTTCCACTCTATTGTTTTTACCAAAAATTCAAACTGCCAAAAAATCACTGAAAAGCAGAAAGCAGAGATTAAGTCTCTGTCATTGAAGATTCATGTGTGAACTACATTAATTGCTTTTCTGCAGTGACTTTTCACAGAATCTAACCTTATTTTAATGCACTTTAACAAGGATGTTCTGTTTTTACTGGTGACCTTGTGAGTGCTCAGCTACCAAATTATATAAAAGTTATCTCTTTCCATCTCAAGTGTAATAGCTGTGTCCAAATTGGAGAAATACTAATGTATTTTAAGATGGCAGATGTTTCTGGTAATAGCAGCGGCTATAATGTTAGCAAATCAGGTTCATAAGGAAATTTAATCCAAATAATTTTAGATGCTAATCGTGTAGTTCACACTATCCTTCTCGAGGAAAGACCATAAATGTTTGTGGGTTGCAAAGTCTTGAATAAATTATGGAGAAAAAAGTAAAGAAAAAAGAGGGGAGAAAAGGCTTTTAGGATACAGTGAATAAGGCAGGTTATGTTTGACAGCTGACTGTGCTACTGGGAGACTCTGACATCTCTGCTAGAGAAGACACTAAAGAATAAAAATTAGCAGAAATTTGTGGATGATTCTAGTCTCCAATTCACCACATACAGAAAAGCAATCATATGAATTGTCACTTATGACACTTGCAATTACTTCCTACAGTGGACTTTGCTGTCTGCTCATCTGCCCTGGCCAGAAGCCTGTTGTACCTGGAGGATCAGTGATCCATGCAAGTAAGTCCTGTGCCTTCCCAGCTTGTGCTGAGCTGTGCTGTCTGTCCAGTCCTGGCCTCCAGGCCTAATTTCCAGGACAAATTTCCCTGATTTCCCTGTGGCTTGATTGTTCCACAGGATTTTTTGGGCAGCTCCTACATGGTACCTGTGATTACACCCCCTGCCCTTTACTTGAAAATGGCAGCAAAAGGAGGTGAAAATCCTTTTGGTTTGGCAATAGAAACAATGTATAGAGTTGTTTCCTTCTAAGAAAATCCTGTAATAGCTTGAATGACCAAAAAAATGGTGTAAATTTTCCATGGACAGGATCTGCGTGACATGCATGCACAGCCCAGGCTTCCTGAAGGAATGTAAGGTTATCTACACTGTTCTCTCCATTATAATGTTGCCTGCTATAAATGGTATTTTAAGAGATACTTCAGAATCTGAGTGCCTTTCTTACTGGAATCACAATAAACCAGCACCTCCTGGTACAAAACAGTCACCAAACTGTACCTGCCAGAACTATTTCACCTGGAGTGCTATTTTTGTTCTGATGATGCAATTGACTGAAGAATAAATTGAGCAAAAGCTAATTTTTTTCCCCCCCTCTTGTTTATTATGTGTCTGGACTTTGGGATCTTAATGGTTCTGTGTGAAAACTGTGAAAATAAAACCTTTATAGATCATGGGCTGTGTTCTGTAAATGACAGTCACGTGCAGTGTTCAAAGCAATGTATGTGGGTTCAGCACTTACAGACAGACAGAAAAGTGTGAGCTTTACTATCAATTCCTGGAAATAGTGCATGCAAGAGCCTTATTTCTCAACCTTTGTCAGTAACTGTTGGAGTATTTTGCACCTTCTGATGCTAAGGCCATGCCCATTATCCCTCACTTCCTCTCACTCACTGTCCTTTTCTGCAAAACGAGCCCACAGAGATGCTCTCAGTGGGTGGCTCATATTTGGGCCTAGGGCTTCAGTGCATTTGGAGTTTGGATCCTGGCTCTGTTGCTGACATGATTTATGGTAATTGCTGTCCAGGTTGAAATGCTGAAGACATCCACCAAGTTGTACAAAAAGGCCATTCCATCCTTCCTCTCCCCAAAGCTGGTCTGAAGAGGTATTTTTGGCTAAGTAGACCAACCAATGCACCACTTTGCCAAAAAAATAGGGACTTCATACATGGAAAAAACGACCATTGAGATCACAGCACATTCATCATAAGTAATAATTTGATTTTCCTACAACATGCAGAAGAAATGATGCATAAATTTATTTTGTTTTATTAATCTCAGTTGAAGTCCTTGCACAGCTGCTGCCCTCACCAGTGCTTATTCCCAGCCCACAGCATTACACATGACTTGACACAAAAAACCTACCCCAAACACCCAACAACTCTCCGAAGAACTTCCAACAACACAACTCCTTCCTCTTGATCATGTTTTGTCTGGCTTCTGCTCTGGAAGTAGTGGAGAAGGAGGTTTTAATAGCTGTCCCCCTGCACTGGGGCTGCACTGCACTCTCTCCACCTGTGTGCAGCCTTCCTTCCAAGCTGCTTTTGTGGCATAAAAATTCCAAGAGGAAAGCTGCTCTCCTCAGTGTGAGGCATATCCTGCTGGGAACATTGGACCTGAGACTTTCTCTAAGTTCCATTCACGGACTCAACTGTATTCCTGTTCTTCAAAAACCCACAATTTTCTGGAGGGAATTATTTGGAAAGACAGGAAAGTATCAGGCTCACTGATATATTCACGACAGCTTTCATTATCTTGTAGTACTCGTTTTATCTATCTAGTAACACATCACAATGACAAGACTGTTTCATTTACTATCTCAGCTGAGGTGAAAACCCTGAACAGTGTTTTAAGTGTACTGAAGAGCAGTAAGGTGACAAACGCTAATTTATTCACCCATGCTGCAGCGAGCCATCAGAAATAAACCGAAAAGGAGAAAATCCAACAAGCACTTTTCATTTAACCGCGTGTATTTCCTAGTAGGAAAAATAGGCAGACCTGCGACAGGAGAGAACTCTGAGGAAGGCCGGAGAAGGAGCCGCTGAGGAGCAGGGCGAGGGGAGGCCGGGGCGGGACGCGGCTGCCGGGGCGGTGCCAGCGGGGCCGGGGAGGGCCAGGCCGGGCCGGGGAGGGCAGGGCCGCGCCCCCGGGGCCGGCACAGGCAGGGACACAGCGGCGACGGGCGCAGGCCGGGAGCGGGCCGGCCATGGTGGGGCTCAAGGAGGAGCTGCTCAAGTCCATCTGGCACGCCTTCACCGCCCTCGACCTCGACCGCAGCGGGAAGGTCTCCAAGTCCCAGCTCAAGGCAAGCGGGGGGCGGCGAGCTCAGGGGCGCGGGGCCGGGCCCCGATGGGGTGCGAAGGGCCGGGCGCGGACACTGCCGGCACTGGGACCTGCCTGGGGCGGCCACCTCCGGGGGAACACGGGCACTCGCTTTCGGGGCTCATCTGGGCGCTGTAAATCGCGTTTTCCCCAGCGGCGCTGTGGTTCGTCCCACGGCACCGCTGTCCCTGCGGGCCCGGACCCGTCCTGGAGCCCTGGAGCCCCTGGGCATGCTGATTTATCTGGGAGCCAGGCGAGCGCTCCGTCCTCCCCGAGATGTCAGTGCACAAACCCTTGTTGTGCTTCTGGTCCGCTTTCAACCACATGTCCTTGCTACCCTTTCTGGCCAAAATCTTTTGTGGGGTAGCCACAAGGTCCCATCTATAGGGGTTGGCTGCGTCCAAGTGAAATTCACAGCTTGCCAAGGGGAGAGAGAGGTTCCACAGTGCCCTCTTATTTGGATATAAACAGGAGAATTAGTCAAGAGGCTCCAACTGTGCCATTCTTTCCTTAGCTTATACGCTGAAGTAGTGTTTGTGCTCTTAAAAGAGCTCTCAGGCAGCTCACTGAATCCAGTCCCATCTTGGCCCTGCTTTATGGGACCGTCTTGGCCTGGGAATAATAGCAGGAATCTGGCTAAATAAATATTTTGAATAAGAACGCAACACCTGTTGACATTCGAGACTGTGGGTCCTTGTGCTCGGTGCTGGGGCTTCGAGGGCCGCAGCAATTAGCCAAGGTTTGCGCCTTTTGTGGCATTAACTCCCGGAGAGAGAGTGGCCGTGCTGTGGGTGCTGTATCTAAGCGTGGCTGGTCGCTCATGGGCTTTATTTTTAGCATTATGTAATGAGGGTCCAGAGCAGGCAACGTGCTGCAAGCAGCCTGTTCCTCTTCTCCTTTTCTTATCTTGGGGTGATCAGGCTGTGAGATAGAGCTGAACTGGGCCAGAAGTGACTGCGGGGCAGGAGTTGGGCGAGACGCCAGACCTGGCTGTGAGCTCAAGCTGAAAATTGTGCAGGTCCTGGGTGTTTCCCAGGGGGTGTCAGTGAAAGTGAGTATTTTTATTCCAGCGTTGCAGGATGAACTGCAGAGAAGCTTTTTTCTTCTTTTTATTGTCCTGCTTTTTATAGGAATCCTCTTTTCCTGTCATGCTGCCTACCACACCTTGCATGCTCTGTGCACTCACCTGAGGGTGTCTGCAGCATGTGTTGTCATGCAAGCCAGTGGAAAACCTCTTGTGGTCCACAGATGCTGGGCTGAATGAAATGGCTAAAGGAGCTGCCAGTGTGCTGGTGGGCTGATGTAGCTGCTCTCTTGGTGTCACATCACTCAAAGATGGAAAAATGTATCGTTTTGTGTGTCTGTGCACTTCTGTCTGTGACACAAAGGCTCCTGTGGGAAGTGTCAGGTGGGGGATCTGGGAGTGCAGAAACAAGCCTGGTATGAGGCTGCCACCTTCTCCTGTGGCCACCAAGAATTAGTTTCCAGGAGGCACAGGAGAGGGTAGAGAGTGTTCTTACATAGACTTTTTGTGGCAAATGATGAATGTGGTGTCAAACTGATGGTCCTGCTGGGAGAAAAGGTGTGCATGATGGTAGTATCCCCACATGGTTAAAAAGGGCAGGCAGGACAGCAAAAGAGCAGTTCCTATCTGATAGAGATAGGGCTGTATTGTCCTAAAGAAGGTGTTTCACAATGAAGTGTTTCTCATCATCGTGAGGAAGATTTAGCACCCCTGTAAAATGGAGAGATGGTGCTTGGAGATCAATAGGTCAGTAAAGATCTGTGACATTAGAAAAATATGCTTAATAATTTAGTGGAACTGCTGTTTAAAAAAAAATGATAAAAACCTAATTTTTGCGGGGACAATGGCAGTGTTTTAACCTGCTGAACACTTCCCTCCTCAATAAGTCAACTTCCTGGCAGTGGGTCTTTGGTTTCTGTAATCCAGTATAACGTGGTGCCATCATGTTGCACAGAAGTTCCTAAGGATAACACATTTTGTCACTAAAGGCAGTGATTTCTGGTTTCTCTGCCTAGAAGTGACTTTTGATCCTTCCATTAAAAGAAATAATTAACTTTAAATACTGTGAGAAAAATAAATATGTGTGTGTGTGTTCTGTAGCTGAGGCCCTACTGCAAAGGGTTTGCATCACACATTTGTTTTCAATAGATGTAGAGCAGATGGATGGAGGTGAGTCAGTTGGGTCTGTTTTGTAGTCTGGAGAAATAGCAAATGCTTGGGGGCAAAAATGGGACTGACTTGGAATAGTAAGGATGTCATGAGATGTCTTTTATCCATTTGTATCTTCTGTATATGTGCTGAACTGCTGTGAGAAGAGACAGCTAAATCATTCCTCTGTGTAATTTTGAACATTATTTTCTTCCAATATGCAGTGATTTTTTTTTTTTTTGGTTGGTTGTTTTTCTCTACTTTCTTTCAACTGGTAATCTTCAGAAGTTCTAATGTTTTGCTGGCTGCAGCTCTTAGTCTTTTTTTCTACATCAGCAGAAACATTTGTATATTCTGTTCTTAAATTACAGCTTGAAAGCTGGACACAATCGTTGTTTTGCCAGGATGTTTTAGCACATTCAAACACTGACAGCAAGACAGGTGTAAGTTCTGTGTATGCAGTAACAGCTGCTGCTGTGATTCCAGCATGAACTACATGCAAATTACTTCCTTTCCTACATATAAAATCCAATTTCATCTTTCTTTCAATGTGCAGTTTGAAATTAACTTGTTTTAGAGTTTTCTTTAAGGTGCCAGCATTAAATCCACTTTTCATCTGGATCTTGAAACACTGTGGTTTTAAATATAGTTCCACTTGATAGCCAGCAGAACTGATTTTAGTGTGTGTGTATGATTGGATCTTGGAAAGAATACACACCAGTTAGTATTTACACCTTCTCTGGAAGCTCTTCCACACATTGCTTTGTGACTTGTCTCTGCTTAGGTAGTGGGTTTATCTTGGTATTCTTGTTTTGTTTTACATACTACATTGGAGTGGATTTTTTAAGTCTTGGATTCCTGTATGATATCTGCAGATTGTGGATGGTGAGACACTTGTGAAAATACTGTCTCATTCCGGCCTGTATTATAACTTTGGGTGACCAAGCTTCTTGTTAGAGAATTTATACTGGTCTGTTCTCATGTCTGGGGTGTTGTAGGGTTATTATACCTCTTACCTTTGCTTTGCCTTTCCACTAAATGTGAAGTCAGTGGCCTGTGGGAAGAGGAAGAATGGTTTAATCAGGGGTGAGAGGGATGGCCTGACCCGAGAGGAAGACCTGGAACAATGTAGGGAGGCAGGGGCAGGGTTGGGAGCCTGTGCCGAGTGGGCAGGACCCCAGCAGGACAATCGGCTTTGTACAGCAGTGGAGGATGGTAGGAAATTAGTCACCATGACTCACGGGGAGAGGGTCCTGCTCTGGTGCTATCAGCAGGGCTGAAAGTGTGTGTGTCAGGGTAGCCATGAGGAATCCTGTCGGTGAGGTGTGAGGGAGGGATGCTGCTCTGCTAGGAAAGCCCAGGCAGCTTGTAGACTAAAAAAGGAGCATGAGGAAATGATGGGGTTGTGATGCTGTGCTTAAGAGAAGCAGCTCCCAGTGGATCAGCAGCCTGTTTAACCTTTTGTCCCAGCTCTGCCCAGGTGGCCAAGAAGGCCAGTGGCATCCTGGCCTGTATTAGTAGTAGTGTGGCCAGCAGGACCAGGGCAGGGATTGTCCCCTGGACTGGGCACTGGTGAGGCCACAACTCAAGTGCTGTGTCCAGTTCTGGGCCCCTCAGTTTTGAGAGTATATTGAGGTGCTAGAGAGAGCCCAGAGAAGGACAACAAAGGTGGTGAAGGGTCTGGAGCACAAGTCCTGCAAGGAGCTGCTGAGGGAGCTGGGGGTGTTTAGCCTGGAGAAAAGGGTCAGGGGTGACCTTAACACTCTGCAACTGCCTGAAGAGAGACTGTAGCCAGGTGGGGGTCAGTCTTTTCTCTTGGACAACCAGTAACAGGACAAGAGCTTAAACTGCACCAGAGGAGGTTCAGGTTGGACATTAGGAAGAATTTTTTTTTCACAGAGGGGCTGATTAGATATTGGAATGGGCTGCCCAGGGAGGTGATGGAGTCCCTGGAGGTGTTTAAGGAAAGACTGGATGTGGCACTCTGTGCTGTGGTCTGGTTGACATGGTGGTGTTTGGTCATAGGTTGGACTTGATGATCTCAGAGGCCTTTTTCCACCTAATTCATTCTGTTTAGTCAACTGGTTTCAGGGAAGATGCAGAAGACAGGTGCAGTACGTGGAATATGTTTACAAGGAGCTCTTCCTAAGGGCTGGGAGCCACAGTACAGAAGGGCAATTCCCTTGGCAACTCGGGCAAATGCAGGCTGACACCAGTATGTGACTTGGGGGCCAAGGGGGATTGTGCAGGTGAGGAAGACAAAAGGAAGGGTGAGGTCATTGAAAATGGTAATGAGGGGTGTGCAAGTGCCCAGGGGTGAAGGGAGTGAATGAAGGAGCAGGAGCTGATGTGGGCGAAGGGCACAAGTGTCAGGAAGCTGAGCTGGTGGAGGCTAGGCTGGAATGCACTCATCCAGCTGGGAAAGAGGCTGCTGCACTAGCCATGACATTGAATAATGAGGCTCCAAATGTCTGCTACCTGAGTGGATATATGGAAGCTGTACCCTGGGGATGAGGTGATGCAGGATACGGTGTGCTTATGGTGTACCTGGATGAAAGGACCTGATGCTTGTGACAAGGGGTTTAGATGATGCTACTTTAACACTGGTCATAAAAGAAAAAGGGAAAGTACTTATGAGTAGCCTTATTTTGGCTGGCTGACTGCTGACATGGATGTTAGGGAGAGATGAGCCAAGAATGTCTTGGAATGAATTCACACGAAGCCACTGAATGGAACTGTCGGGATCTGGGATGCCAACATTTTAAAATCTGAAAAAGAGATGGAGAGGGGGAAGACCCCCCTGAAAGATGGAAAAGAAAAAGGGAAAACTACCAAAGAAGCTGACAATAGCTGCTGCAGGATTAGTCTACCCTGGTAATGCTCCCACTGTCATCTGGGCCAAATTTTTGTTACTGAGCAGTAAGTAGTCTAGCAGATCCTCCCTCTCCCTGTAGAAATGCAGATCACTTTTATGGACATGGTTAAATGGAACTACTCAGATGGTAACAATTCAACACGTGCTGGAAGTTTTGGAAAATGGGAGCTCAGAGGGGAGCAGCTATGGCAAAGTAGACCTGAAGGTAAAGCAGCATGAAACAGGGCATAAATAAAGTAAATCCAAAGTCTCTGATGACCTTTGGCATTCAGCTTGCTTCTGTTTGTATTTGGAGCAGAACACCTTCAGTGTTCCCAGGGAAAGATGGGATGCCACTAGGTAGTTATCTTACAAAACTTTTCCTTGAAAATGAAGGAATTTTACCTGGAGTGCACTGGTGTCATGAACCCTGTGCAGGCTGCTTGTGCTGTCTCACATTTCAGTTTGGGGACCCCCACTGTACCCATGTGCTGCAGCAGAGATGAGTCTTTGGGCTGGGGCAGGAGTTGGCTTTGGCATGAAGGTAAATTGTTAAATGTGGCATCCAGAGCATAATAAATGCGGAAGGAGAAAGCTGCCTGGCAACCCTGTGGGCCCTGGGGGAATAATCCTGACTGGTGCAAAACTTCCTCATGGTTGATATAGCTTCTGCAAGGCAAGGTGATTTTTTTGTACCCCAGTTAACCTAGCTAGTTGTTGTTTGGTTTTTTTTATTTTAATTGTTAATTAACATAGAGTATCTTCTGGTCCAGATAAACATAATTTGAGAGAACAAAACCAAACGAGACCTCAGGGTAGAATTTTTCAGGCTTACCCTGCAAGTGAAGAATTCAGCTGGCACTTGGCCACCTTAGAGAATGGCAGGCTTTGGCAGGCACCGAGGAATTTCCTGAGCTATGAAAAGAAAGCACTGGGCACAGGAGAGATCACAGATGAGGCAGATCTTAGAAAATCATTGAAAGTGGAATTCTTCCCTGGTAAATTGGTCGCTTGATGTGGAAACCACCTAGGTTTCTGACAGCTCAAGCACAGCAAGAAGGCCAAAAAGAGAAGACATATATAGAAAGGACATGATAAGAAAGTATTTTATTGAGACTTTTAATTTACTTTGGTAATAAGCTGCACTCAGTCATGCTTTTAGAATATTTTTATTAGCTGAGTATTTTTTTAGTTATAGTATTAGCAACTACAGTGTGGTTGGAAAACAGTGATCATCTCTATCTCTCAGAAATTCAAGAATCCCTCAGGCTTCTATAAATAACAACAGATCCTTAAATAGAAGGGGAAACACACATGATAGTTCCCCCCAGCCCCATATGTAAATCACATGGACTCAAATACTTGATCTGATGTGGTGGTTAGAGTTAGGATAGATTGAAGTGAAACATACTGTGGATGGAGAATGGTATGAAATATGATAACTTCTAAATGCTCTTTAGCTGCTTTGGGAAGTGCAGCTTTCATTGTGCTATGGCTGATGCTGTTGTTTAACTCTTTTTAAATTTCTACACCTTATTAATTGTAATACCTTNAAATGCAGGCTGATGCCAGTATGTGACTTGGGGGCCAAGGGGGATTGTGCAGGTGAGGAAAAGGAAGGGTGAGGTCATTGAAAATGGTAATGAGGGGTGTGCAAGTGCCCAGGGGTGAAGGGAGTGAATGAAGGAGCAGGAGCTGATGTGGGCGAAGGGCACAAGTGTCAGGAAGCTGAGCTGGTGGAGGCTAGGCTGGAATGCACTCATCCAGCTGGGAAAGAGGCTGCTGCACTAGCCATGACATTGAATAATGAGGCTCCAAATGTCTGCTACCTGAGTGGATATATGGAAGCTGTACCCTGGGGATGAGGTGATGCAGGATACGGTGTGCTTACAGTGTACCTGGATGAAAAGACCTGATGCTTGTGACAAGGGGTTTAGATGATGCTACTTTAACACTGGTCATAAAAGAAAAAGGGAAAGTACTTATGAGTAGCCTTATTTTGGCTGGCTGACTGCTGACATGGATGTTAGGGAGAGATGAGCCAAGAATGTCTTGGAATGAATTCACACGAAGCCACTGAATGGAACTGTCGGGATCTGGGATGCCAACATTTTAAAATCTGAAAAAGAGATGGAGAGGGGGAAGACCCCCCTGAAAGATGGAAAAGAAAAAGAGAAAACTACCAAAGAAGCTGACAATAGCTGCTGCAGGATTAGTCTACCCTGGTAATGCTCCCACTGTCATCTGGGCCAAATTTTTGTTACTGAGCAGTAAGTAGTCTAGCAGATCCTCCCTCTCCCTGTAGAAATGCAGATCACTTTTATGGACATGGTTAAATGGAACTACTCAGATGGTAACAATTCAACACGTGCTGGAAGTTTTGGAAAATGGGAGCTCAGAGGGGAGCAGCTATGGCAAAGTAGACCTGAAGGTAAAGCAGCATGAAACAGGGCGTAAATAAAGTAAATCCAAAATCTGTGATGACCTTTGGCATTCAGCTTGCTTCTGTTTGTATTTGGAGCAGAACACCTTCAGTGTTCCCAGGGAAAGATGGGATGCCAGTAGGCAGTTCTCTTACAAAACTTTTCCTTGAAAATGAAGGAATTTTACCTGGAGTGCACTGGTGTCATGAACCCTTAAACCCCTTTCCTTAAACACCCCCTGTGCAGGCTGCTTGTGCTGTCTCACATTTCAGTTTGGGGACCCCCACTGTACCCATGTGCTGCAGCAGAGATGAGTCTTTGGGCTGGGGCAGGAGTTGGCTTTGGCATGAAGGTAAATTGTTAAATGTGGCATCCAGAGCATAATAAATGCGGAAGGAGAAAGCTGCCTGGCAACCCTGTGGGCCCTGGGGGAATAATCCTGACTGGTGCAAAACTTCCTCATGGTTGATATAGCTTCTGCAAGGCAAGGTGATTTTTTTGTACCCCAGTTAACCTAGCTAGTTGTTGTTTGGTTTTTTTTATTTTAATTGTTAATTAACATAGAGTATCTTCTGGTCCAGATAAACATAATTTGAGAGAACAAAACCAAACGAGACCTCAGGGTAGAATTTTTCAGGCTTACCCTGCAAGTGAAGAATTCAGCTGGCACTTGGCCACCTTAGAGAATGGCAGGCTTTGGCAGGCACCGAGGAATTTCCTGAGCTATGAAAAGAAAGCACTGGGCACAGGAGAGATCACAGATGAGGCAGATCTTAGAAAATCATTGAAAGTGGAATTCTTCCCTGGTAAATTGGTCGCTTGATGTGGAAACCACCTAGGTTTCTGACAGCTCAAGCACAGCAAGAAGGCCAAAAAGAGAAGACATATATAGAAAGGACATGATAAGAAAGTATTTTATTGAGACTTTTAATTTACTTTGGTAATAAGCTGCACTCAGTCATGCTTTTAGAATATTTTTATTAGCTGAGTATTTTTTTAGTTATAGTATTAGCAACTACAGTGTGGTTGGAAAACAGTGATCATCTCTATCTCTCAGAAATTCAAGAATCCCTCAGGCTTCTATAAATAACAACAGATCCTTAAATAGAAGGGGAAACACACATGATAGTTCCCCCCAGCCCCATATGTAAATCACATGGACTCAAATACTTGATCTGATGTGGTGGTTGGAGTTAGGATAGATTGAAGTGAAACATACTGTTGATGGAGAATGGTATGAAATATGATAACTTCTAAATGCTCTTTAGCTGCTTTGGGAAGTGCAGCTTTCATTGTGCTATGGCTGATGCTGTTGTTTAACTCTTTTTAAATTTCTACACCTTATTAATTGTAATACCTTAGTGCTAGCATGCAACAGTGAAAATATGTATTTCTCATGGAAATATCTCTTTTTATAAAAACAAGTTTAAGTTTGAAGGTATGTAGAGAGGAATTCTCCTCTTAATTGAATATACATCTTGGGCTATGTTTGTCGTATTTTCTGCTAACTAACAGTTAGATTCTGCCGTCTCCTTATCACGCATCAGAATAATATATGTACTTTTTTCTTGGGGGCATGTGGGTGGGGGAAAGCCCAGACATTTTAAGTGTGTAGCTTTGGTTTAATTTCCTAGGCTTTGACAGCTTCAGACTTTCACTTCTTGTTTTACAGCTACTTCATCTTTGACCACTTAATGTCTGCTCACCTAAATAGACATGCTTATAAGTTTTCTGAACTTTTTTTTTTTACTGTTTTCTCTTTGCATCATTTAGATCTGTTTTTTTAAAATTCTCTAAAACCCACAAAATTCAGTTGCATTCTCTTCCATGTAGTTGTTGATTAAAAAAAAAAAAATAGCATTGGCAGCATAGCATTTCCAAAGATGTGATCTGTTTTACCTTTTTTTTAGATGCATTTTTTACCTTTGTTACATTTTTTCCACGCAGACCATGGCGGGACCTGTGATGTGAAATCCTTTGCGCAGCTCAAGTAGGTGGTACATGACCTTCAGAGGCTCAGCTCTGCATCCTACCAAGGGAGAGAGCTCCCCAGTGCTTTTGGTGCAGTGGGCAGCCTGTTACAGGTCTGACCCCACTCCAGACAGTGTGAACAGCTAAAAGAAGGGAAAAAAAAAGTATTGCCTTTTTTTCTGGAGAGTGTGTCTGCACAGGAGTCACTGCTGGCCCTTGCAAAGCTCAGCTCAGGCTGAAGAAGTTGAGATGTGCTGGCTACCAGTTAGTTTTCAGTAATTCAGTACTTCCTTAAAATTAGTCAAGCGTGTAGTCTCTTCTTGAAGGTCATTTCTCAAGAACAGACATGAGTGCGGGTGGATGTCAAGTTCTTGACATACTTCATGCAAATAGCTTTTTAAAATAAAAATTTGAGAAGCACACACCTAAACCCTTCCCCTTTCTGTAACATTACTTTCCTTTACCAACTGAAACATGGGGTGAATGTTGGGAAGCAGCCCAAAAGCAAGCAGATGAGAGAAATCTATAGTTAATGCTTTCATCTGAATAGTCATTTCTTTGTAAACTAAAGCTACATATTGAGTTTTCTTTGCTACTCCTTTTCACTAGATATAAATATTTATGATTTCAAAGGGTAGGTGTTTGTGGTTGTTTTGATGGCTATCTGACTTCACTCTGCAAATATTACTCTGGTGTTCCTGCATGCCTCTCCTGCTTTCCAGCTGCCTGGGTATATATGTACAAAGGGGAGCTTGTGTAGCTCCATTTGCAGCTCTCTAGGGCTGGACCTCTCTGTGCTGGCATTGCCTCTGTAACATGCAACTCTCTGAAACCATTGAATCAAGATTTTTTTTGCTTTCTGACAAAACGTTTTGGGGCAGAACTTGAGGTGACATCAAAGTGTCACTTAGCACATGGTGTTGGAGTCACAGGTCTGCCCTGGAGGGAGCACAGAGTGGTTAAGGCTGACGGCAGTGCCACTGTTTCTCTTCTGTCCTTAGGTCCTTTCTCACAACTTGTGCACAGTGCTAAACGTTCCCCATGATCCAGTGGCCTTGGAAGAGCACTTTAGGGACGATGATGAAGGACCAGTTTCCAATCAGGGTTACATGCCTTATCTAAACAAATTCATCTTGGAAAAGGTAAGTTTTGAGTTCTCATGTTCTGTGCTTTCTTTGTATCAGCTTTTGTTGTGAGAGTGTCTTTTCAGTAACTGGTGTGTGCAGGAGGCTGCTGCTGGTGCGAAGACACTGGGGGGGGAGTGTGTCTGTGGGGTTGTCACGGGGCAGCTACTCTGGAGAGCCTCTGCCTAAAAATGGAAGTGTGCACTGTTCTCTACCTCTTCTCTCCTTGGTTTCTATTTCCTGTTACGTATGGCCCTTGCCTAAGCTGTGTTCATGCAGAACTGTGTTCGTATTTGTTAAGCACCTCAGCTTGAATTTGTCTGAAAGTGTCTGGGAGCTATAGGTTGTCCCACTTTATACTACAACTATAACAGAATATTTTCATAGACTCCTTTGCAAACAGAAAGGGCAAAAATATTGTCACTATTTGTCACAAAATGACAGTTCAGAGAGTTACAGTAGGTGACATTACGGTGTGTTGTGCAGTTTTGTCTTTAAAAGTTCTTTCACGTCTGTGCATTCTTCAGTCTTCTGTTGTGCCTTGTTTTGGGAGAAACTCTGGAAAGCCAGCAGGGTCTGCCCTCCTCTCCCCTGTCCCTTGTCCCCTCTCTCTTCTCCCCTATCCCCTCCCCTCTCCTCCCTTCCATTCTAAAATAGACAGTCACTGGTTGGAAAGTTAAGAAACCCCAAACAATGATCTTCCTGCTTTTTTTCTGACTTCTGTTCACATACTGGGCTGCACAGCAAAAGCAGCTCACGTGATGCTCACGTGAGCAGCTTCAACACCACTGATTTCTTGTACACTCCAGACCAACCCCAGAAACCCTCAAACTTTGATGTTGTGGCTGCAGAGATGTGGAAGCTGTTTGCTCTCTTTTGCTTTGCAAAAAAGTCCTGAACTGACATACTGCCGAGAAATCCAATGCAGCAATTACAGTCCATGTTGCTGATTTTTGCTCCTTCATTTAATAGTGGTGGAAAATGTGATGTATATGATGCAGTCTGGGAGCTTAGAAGAGCAAAATTGCATTTAAGTAACACTTTTATCTGAAAATGACAGACCTGACTATATGAGTAAGTAGGTATGAAAGGGAAGAGCATGACTCTGTGTAGTTTCTTGTTTTGTTTTATTCGTATACTTATCTGTCTTCCAGTGATTGCCTGGATGATATATCCATATCATCAGTTAATTTTAAAAGATGGAGGTGTTAAGGAACAGGATTAAATTACCTGTAACTTCCCATTATTTGATTCTGACTAATGCTTGTAAACAAGAAAATCAGTGAAGTTGTTTTGACAGAAGGCTATCTTTTTGGGCAGGAAAAATTTTCACTCCGACTTCTCTTCTTTTAGACATGAGTTTACATCAGTGCCAAAAGACAACATGCAGAGGGATGAAGTCACTGATTCATAGCATGTCTCCTTTGTTTAAAACAAACAAGCAAAAAAAAAAGCAAATAAGAAACTCCTTTCTTTATTTTTCCAAGGCGTAATCTGTTCTTCTAGAGGAGTGATTGTAGAAAAATCGCTGTTAGTATATTCTAGTAAGCAAAGCTACTAAAGAAGGAGTGATGCTTTTTACCCCACATACACAGGAAGCTCTCTCAATTTCCAGCCATGCATCTTATGGTGAATTAATTGATCCAAGCAAAAACCACTGTCTCAAGAAAGGTTTTTTGATCTTAAGATACTTTGCTTTAAGACATTCATAAAATATTTAAAGAAAGATTTCTTAAGTTTCTTTCAAGATAGATATATAACTGTGGCTTAGAATTTTATTGAAAGGACTTTGTAACCTTTGGAAATAACTTTCATTGTACTCTTAAATACAGTTGTAACTTTTTGGGGTTTTTTTTGTGCTGACTTACCCCTGTAATAAAGCCTCTTTATATAGAACCAAGAAATCATCAAGAAAGGGACAATTGTCAAGAAATACAAGGTAGTTAAATGAGGTACATTTGCTGTGACTAATTTCCTTTATCCACATAGTTAATTTCAATAAATAGTTTGAATAATTAGTATTGCCTAATTGATGATTTCTATGCATCTTGTTAGTCAGCAGATAGATGTATCTAGGATTTTCTTGCATCTGAAACAAAATCTGTCTTGTTCTGTAAATGTCTCTTTCAGGAGGGAGCTGTGATTTGCCAGTATAATGTCTTCATAATTTGTTTTACTTGGCTTCTTAACCATATTTTAGCATGTTCTGTTATTTACGATGTATATCTTTAAATGCCAATTTAAAATGTCTCCTTTTCAGTGATGGCAATGGTGGTATTTTACAGCAAGCCTTACTTAGAGCAAGGAAGAGTCATGGTGGGGGGAGACAAAGAAGGACATTGTTCAAACTTCAGGTTATCTCATCTTCCAGGCAATGAATGCAAGTTACACTACCAATGCTTGTTATATTTTTGGAACTGTTATTTTGGAGAGCAAGGGTTTGTGTGCTGATGTAATTATTGTCCTGGATAATTCCTAAACAGTGTCTCTGTTCTGGATGACATGTGGGCCCCACAAAGTCCATTTCAGAATCAAGTCTGGGTTCTGAAAAAAGGGCTTACATGTCTAAAGTGGGATTGCTGGCACCACAGGACCCATCAGCCTGTGGTAAAATGGTTCTGAAGCCTCCTGCTCAGCTGCTGCCCAGTCCTGGTGGCAGGGACGTGCTGCAGGTGGCCTGGGCTTTGGCAGGAGTGCCTGAGGCGCTGCAGTCCAGCTTTGCTGTGTTGGCAGAACCCATGCACCACTAGGTCATTTCCAAGGTGGAACTGCTCACCATCAGGGTGGGAAAAGTACTTTTAGAAAAGAAGTTATGGTTCAGTGGGCAGGATAGGGAGGGCAGACAAAAACCACAGGCAAGAGTAGCCAAGGAGTGAAGTGCTGGCGAATAGAACGAAGAAGAAGGAATCCTGACTTCTAGCCCTCCATCCAGAGGGTGTTTGTTCATTTAGTCAGTGTTTCATTTAAAATCCATGTCTCGTGTGCAAACCAGACAGTTGCTGAAATTGTGGCTGTAGCAGCTCTCCCCCCTCCAGCTGTCACCTAATTCAAAGGACAGCTGTAGCCTGTAGCCTCTTGCATCTCCACTCACGTTGGTGGCCTCTGCAAGCATGCAAAGTCTATGGTTTTTGTTCATAGTCTCACTTTTATGCCTGGAGGCTGTTTTTGTCATCAGGTTGGTTCCTTCTTGTTTACTTCTGTTTTTCTTTTTTTATCTTTTTTTCTCTTTTTCCCCTCCGCCCACATCAGTTCATCGACTTCTCATGTCTGTCATTGACTGAGCCAGTGTGGTGTGGTCACTGTATTTAACCACTTACCATACTGGATAGGAAATCATACCGTTTGCATCGGTGTTCTGGAAGCATCTAAGATCTGTGGTTTAGCTTATCATAAAAAAATCACTGACCATTACTGGTCTCACTACCACAAGAGGTACAAGAACCTCTTTCTTAGACATGTTTCCCAAAATCTCAAAGGGTTTTCCATTACAGTGCCAAACATGCCTTTATCAGTTACACTTCGGCAAAGAAATAGCATTGCTAAGTTGTAGGGAGATAATAAATAGGTTTAACGTATAACTTAAAGGAGGGTTTAAAATCAAAACAGTAAATTAGAGCTCTTGCCTATATAAATAATTCACAGACCTGTAGGTGCAGCTGCTAGGTATGAAAAAGAATAATGAAAACAAGAGGAATTTTTCTATCAATGAGGTGAAGATTTGCAAGCTTGAGAAAAAGCAAAGATCTTAAGTGGATTAGCATTTGAGAAAAAAATTATTCTGTGTTTATGAATATCCTGCAAGAGTTAGTTTGAGTAATGTAAAGTAAAAAACATGTTAAAGGTCCTTCCCAGTTGTTGCTCCAATATCTCTTTTAGCATATGCACATGTGGATTTATGCTGGTTTCCAAATTTGCTGTATAAAATCTCAGTAAGTCAGTGCAAAAGGAGGGCAACTGGAACTAAGCCACTGATGTGCTAGAGGAAACACAGTGTGCACTGTAGCCTCCTTTCCATGGAGTCAGGGTGTTATTAACTCAACCAGAAATTGGAGGTTGGATGTCAGTTTTGGTAGGAGAAATCCTTATTTTACCCCATGCAGGAAGTCAGACTGGGTTGCTACAGTGCTCTTTTTGGGCCTTGATGTTTCGTGCAAACTGCAATTTTCTCACTGCTTTTTTTATGATGAAACCTGATAAACTTTGTCTGTCCACTATTCTGTGCCATTGATGCATATAAATTTCTTTGTTGTTGTTCAATTTCTTCTCTTTAGGTTCAAGGAAACTTTGACAAAGTTGAATTCAACAGGATGTGCTGGACTCTCTGTGCTAAAAAGAACCTCTCTAAAAGTCCCTTGCTGATTAGTGATGAAGATGCATTTAAAGTGTGGGTTATTTTTAACTTCTTGTCAGAGGACAAATACCCTTTAATCATTGTACCTGAGGAGGTAAGAAACAAACACTTCAAGCTTAACAAATACTTAAAGCTCTTTAACACCAGTTTGCCTAATGTCCCAGTTGTACTATGTTAGTGTGGTACTCTCTAGAGGTTTAAGAGAAAATATCATTTAATATCAAACTTTTATTCCCCTCTTTTAATATTGTAAGGCCTCAGGTGCATTTCTCTGTCTTCCAGGCTGAGTATATGTGGATTTCCACAGGATACTTGAGATATTGATAGCTCTGTGTGTCTGTCATTTAAACAGCCTGGTCTAAACAGGATAAACAGGACATGCATGGATGTGATCTTTCATCACTGCACTTGCTTACAGGTGGTTAAAATTTTGCAAGGTCAATACATCAATGTGATTCTGAAAAAAAAATGCTCCCAGTGTTACTGTGCCTTGCAAGATGAGTCTTCAGTCTCATGTCACCCTCCTAATGAAAAGGACAATACAAACTTTTCTGATGAAAAGTTTCTGATCCAAACCACCTGTATGTACACTCTTGCTTGAAAAGGAATGATACCAGAGAGATCTCTTTATACTTTCAGTTCATGAACAAGTATCAGCAGCACTCAAATAGGTATTTTAACCCTAAAGCAAGATTTTTGTATCTCCACTATTCTTCCCTTTGGGATGGGTGGGGAAAGAAGCAGAAAGATCAGAACTGTTGGCATAAATAATCCTTGCAAAACTGTGTATGCATATTCCAGTGGTTTGCAGTTCAGCACTGGAGGACTGAGTAATAAATATTTGCAAATTCTTGAAGAGCCAGGGATCAAAACAGTGTGATTAACATGCCACTAACAACATAACTGTTGGACTCTGAGGTGTTGTGCCAAACCCTCAAGTACAGATAACTCTCTTATCAAAATAAACTGTTCAGTTTTCCTTTCTCACTCACTTTTTAGCAGGAGACTTTCACTCTGTACAATTCTGGTTTTGCCAGACTGGCCCATGCCAGGGCCCTACCTGGCATGATATATTCCCATGAGAAATGAGACAGTCTTCTTGCTTGCTTTCCCATTTATTTTCTGTTGGTTCTGGGAAACAGAATCATCATTATAAAAGCTAAGACAGCTCCTTTCTTAGTGGTGCTAAATTTGGCTTGGTAGGTCAGAGCCACTAATAAATGCCAAAACCAAGACTCAAATCCACATCTCTGGTTTGTCAGTGTGTTCCCCACTGTGCAGCCTGGCTTAACCTGTGAGCAGGCATTTCACAGCTCCTAAATGGCTGGCATGGTTAAAAGCTTCAGCCCTGCCAGCTCTGGGGTGTTACTCCCCACTCCTTCTCCACCAAGCAAGCCCCAGACTGGTGCTGTGTTCTGTAGCTGCTGCCAGGGAATGGCAGCATGTCTGTGTCTTGGCAGATGTGCTGCAGAGTCAGCACTGAGCTGTGATTTGCCAGATTTCCAGATTTTATATGTGCTGTTGTTTGCTTTCCTTCCCGTCCTTAATGTCCAGGTTAACCTGTATTGCTCTTCTACTTGGATTATTTAAAAGATTCTGATTGTGGATCTATGTCTGCATCTCTTTGATTACAGCAAGACTTAAATTGTGCAATTTGTTTAAAGAAAGCTTACAGAGCCTGACTGACAAAGAAATGCTGCTCTGTTCTTATCATATACAATGCCTGTATTCACTCCACCTTCTCTCAGACCACACAGGTAATGTAATCAGCCACTGGAGGAATGCTGTCTGTTTGAGCACACTCCTTTCTGGTTTACACTGGTCCTGCATCAGGTTCTCTGTACTTCTGGAAGAATTTGCATTTACTCATCTACTCTTTGCACAAAATTCCCAAAGTAAAAATGCAAAGTCTCAATTTCAGTCAGTTTTGCTTTTTCTCACGTTTTGTATCTGCCTGTTTTACAAAATGGCCTGCATGGTCATGTATCAAGTGAGGGGATTTTTACAAAGGGAAGAAGAGAGGAGGAGGGGGATGGAAGCCCTGCTGTTTGTGATGTCGATGTTTTGCTGAGGGCAGTGTAAAGCTCTCATGTGTGACTGCAGCTTCCCACCCAGGGAGCAGACTCATCTTCCCTGCCTGACTGCTGCTCTTATCGTTGGCTGGGAATATTGCAACACACAACCTACTGCAGTTTCTGGCTTAGAGATCCTGCTGTTTGTGTGGGATCCAGCTGTTTGTGTGGGATCCAGCTGCTTCCCCTCCTCCCTCCCTTCCACATTGTTGGCTTTTGTTTTTCTTTTCTTTTTTGTTTGTTTTTCATTTTATAAGCAACTGAGGAACTTGCCACATACTTAGAGGTTGGAAGGGTGATCCCTTGAAGATTTTTGCATCCTATGTTGTGGATGGCAAGACTTCTTAGGTCTCTGGTGAATGTACTAACATAACTTCATATAGATATAAGGATGCCTTTTCTTTCTCCTTGGAGGAGCTGCTCTTTGAGACCTGCTTGGGGGTCTGAATTTCCACTTTTTAAAATCTTTTTGTAATTTTTAAAATGAGATAAGTGATTTCTGCGGTAATTTAATAGATTTCATATCTCATATCTGGAAAAGCTTGATTGCAGTTTCACCTCATTTGCAGTGTGCTGACTAAATACTGAAGCTGCTGTCCTTCGTTCTTGCCCATGTCATGTACTTTTGCACTGGTGCTGCTGTGCTGTGCCTTTCCTATTAGACAGCTGAATGTGGTGTGGCTGTGACCCTCAGCTACCAAGTCTTGATTCCCTGCCCAAGTGTTGAATGGGCAGCAAATGGGCAATGGCTGCAGCTCATCCAGAGAAGGGAAGAGAGGCTACTTTGGAAAGGATTCAGAGATGCAGGCTGAGAAGAGCTTTGGAAAGAGCAAAGTGAGGAAAGGAGTTACCAAGGGAGAATTTGGAGCAGTGGAGAGGTGGCACAAGGGCCAGAAGTTGCTTGTTTAGCAGAGGGCAGGCTGAAAGCCAGAGGCAGTGACTGGCCTGTGCTCCTCACCTGCCCTGGAAGAAGGGAAGTCAGCCTTGCACTTGAGGGAAATAAGGTTTGTAAAATCCAGTGTGGGGAAGGGCTTGGGTTGGGATGTACAGTTTTGGAATGTGACTTCAAACTCGAGAGGATCCCTCTGTGTTATGGAGAGAAATCAGGTGACACAGAGACAGGAGCTGGTGGCTGCAGGGAGCACTGGGCACAGCTGGTAATGGCCTTGCTCTCCAGTATTCCTTCTGCTGCCTACTGGCCGGCAGCTGAGAGCACTTGGGAGAGCTGGGAAGGAACAGAGATCCATGAATGTCTGTTTTGCAAAGGTGCTCATGTGCCAGGGCAGAAGGCAAGGACTGGGTGGGAGCTCCTTCCCCTCCCTACAGCCAGATTTGCCATTAGATCATCTGAGATGCTGACATCCAAGTGTGTGTTTCCTTCAGCTCTTTCAGGCATTACCTCTTCCATGAGAAGGATAAAATAAAAGGAAAAAAGGTGGAGGGAACTGAAGCCATAAGAGGAGAAATATTCCTATTTTGTCATGAGCCTTCATTACAACTCACATCTTAGTTGTTACAGACTCATGTGTGTGTCTTGGTATTTTTTAACGAAACATTTTCTGTTTTATAAAAAGGTTTTCAAACACGTCCCCTTTCTTATTTTTGGACATGTGACTGCAGCCTTGGGAATGCTTTATCTCCAGAGAGCTGTGGTGTACGATTAGTTGTGTTTCTGGACCATCCTTCATGGTGAAACTCACAGATACACACACTGCAAGCTGCATACTCAGTGTTGTAATCCCATGTTCACAGTTTGTTTCAAATAAGCCAAACATATTTGCTGCTTTTGGCTTCATGAAGAAAGATTTGTACAGTCATTTTTCACTTGTCCTTGAGTCTTCAACTGTATTAACACATGGCATTTCTAGTCCTCCTGAGAGGACCAACCCTTGTGTGAGTTTTTGTACATTTGAAAATGAGGTGATACTTTCTTAGCCTGAGGAGATGAGAATCTGATCCAGTGGTGATTCTTCTGGAGGCATTTCTTGCAGAGAAAGTGTGTTTTATGGCCATGTTTGCTTCCGTGTTCTGCATTCTAGTACCAGAAACTGAAAGAGTGAGTGAAATGCTGGGAATTGACCCTTGGCCCTTCAGAAATAACATCAAAACTGATACAAAGAGAATGAAAGCTGCTTGTGTGGGATTTTTAATTGACCCATGATCTCTAAAAGTTTATGACAGTGGTTAGGAAGACTTTTAGTCACTGAAGACTTGCATCAGTTTTTCCCATTTCATTGCCTTCTTCCTTGATTGCTGCCTGGAATACAGTTTTCACCTTATGCAGCAGGTTGTTTTTTGAGTTGACCTTTACTATACTTTACTTAATACTGATTTAATTTTGAAAAAAAAAAAGAAAGAAGGCTTACACCAGATAATGAACACGGTTTTTCTGGTGGAAAGGAAGAAACAAATATTTGACTTAAATGTAAGTGATGTTCTGATGGGATGAGGAAAATGGGTTGATGATGAGAGGGGATATGATTGCTTTCATGGCTGTTGCCCAGTAACTCCCACAGAATTTTGTACAACATGAGTAGACTTTTGACATCTGCTCTGTTAATATCACAAACCTTATTTGAATAGTGTGAACCAGATCAGCCTTGTCTGCCGTGCTCTGCAGGACATGAAGGCATTATTTTTCCTATTCTAAGAGACCCACTCATATAGCAGAAAAATAGGTGAAAAATCTGTGATACTTTATTCCCCATGGAAGAAGGAATACCTGGAAAAGGAAAACAAATCGACACTGAAACATGGGGAAAAGAAAGTGCCCTCTGAAAGAGGTGCCCAAACAGACTCATGCTAGAGCTCTGTTCTTTATATTCTTTTTGATTTCTCTTGGCAAAATTCTGGCTGAAAAGTTTCTGTTGGTTTGAGATGGAAGCTGGTTTCAGCAGTGTGGAGCCACCTGGTCCCTACTGGTGTATGTAGTGTTAACAACTCCCTGGTATTTTTGCACCTTTATTTTGCATATTTTTGACATGAAAGCAAGGTCCCCATCAGAACAGCAGCAAACTTTGCTTCACTTTTGCTTTTCAACATTGCTTTTTAACCACAAGAGTAGGTTATATTTGAGACAGGAGACTTAATTTGTCAGTCACTTGCTGGGTTGACATGTCTCTGTGGAGGAGGGGAAATGTCATTTGCTCTCAGAGGTTCCTCATTTGAGCACATAATGAGTGGTGTCCATTTGCTGTCACACTGGTGCAATTTATTTCTTCGTATTTACCTCATACTTCCATGTGCATAATATGCAACAGTCACTGTTGCTGTTGAGCAGATATAGCAGATTAACTTTTTCTGGGCACTTTGGTTAGCTGTCTACTTAACTGAAGTCAAGATAAACCTTGAAAGTATATTTGGTTTGTTTTTCTTTTTAATTTTAGAAATTGAATTGCAAGATGCACAGACCATTTTTCAGTTAAGAAGAGTTAATGTAGTTTAAAATAATGAATATTTTATGTACTTTAGTGGGATTATAGGAGATTCGTGGTCATGGAAGTGGCTTGTAGATGGGGGTTAACAGACTTAAATGATTAAGTGTATTCTGTGAATGAAAATAAGATAAAATGTGTACAAATAACATTAAAGGAAACAATGTGTTGGCTTATTTTAAGTGTATTATATGGTAACTTGTACTAGCCAAGAGTTTTGTGTTGCTTCATTTCGAGACCATTAGTTTGATCCACATTTTATTCATATGGCTTGAGCAAAAATGGGAAAAAAATAATTCAGGTATGCTCTATTTGTGTGTGTGTGTTCCATTGTCTGCAAGTGAGACCTGGTACTTTTAGATAATTAACCAAAGGACTTTGAGAGCTGCCATGCCTCAAGCAGTGTAAGAGGTTGTGAAATTCTGGAACAATGCATTTTAAAGTTAGAGTTCATATTTTTTAATTTTTTTTTTATTATTATTATTACTGAGTAGCAGTTTGGCAGTTACCTACCTAGTTAAGCCTGAGTTATTTTAGCTTTCCTCCCAGCTAAAGTTTGGGATCATAGTTTAGGACTGATGCTGCTCAAAGGGAATGAGCTGAATGGCAGAATGTGTTTTGAACGTGGGTAAAAATCAAGGGTTTAGGAGGTTTGCTTTGAAACAGCTTTGCAGTGCTCCTGTTCTTGCATGCTGTGGAGGCTTTTTTCGGGTTGGTTTTTTCTTTTTCTATAAAACTTGTCTGGAGTAGGAAGTAAGCTGCTTCCTGCCCTTAACTGAATACTGAGGATTTATGGTAGTCGGTGGCTGAAAGCCTTGAATTATTTTTTTTAACTTAAGGATTTTGAAGAATGAAAATCAGCAAAGCTTATTTTAGAGACAGTGAATTTGGATGCCACTTCTGCAGAGGCCTCTGTTAGACCTTATCTTTGCTACAAAGAACTGCATGAGGAGCTAAAAAATACTGAAGTGTCTTACTCGGTGAAGCTGAAATGGAAAGCAATGCTCTCTACAGTTTCTGGAGGCATATTCTGTGCCTGGCTAGGCTCTCTTCTCCTAAGAGAGGCTTGAGGAGGCTATGACAGCCACATCTTGGAGGTGTATGCACTTCCCATTCATTCAGTGGAGCAGGAACTTCCCTCCTGGCACTGCAGCAGCTTTGAAACTTTTCCATTTTGCTGTAGCATTACCCATGTGCTCCTGGAGTAGGGGCTGTGAGAGCAAGAGCAGTCACTGAGCTGAAACAGTGGGAAAAGCACATCCATCCATAGGGCAAATTTGGGAATTTACTGTTCTGCTGCACACCTGTGTTTCCTGACCACAGACATGAGAGAAAGGAAGGGATTTGGCTGTACCAGTTGCAGGAGAGAGAAGCAGGAGCTGCAGTATCAGCACGTGTGCTGCATCAAAACCTTGAGGCCTGGGAGTCCTTGTAGTGAAAGAGGGGACAAAAACCACTTCTTTATTCCTTTGTACTCCCAAATCTCTTGTGTAGAGACTCCTGTGTGCTCCCAATCTTATTAGACCAGCTGAAAGATGGCTCTGAGCTGCAGAAGGAAGGTTCTCACCAATTATGTTGTTTAGAGAGTCATTAAAAGCATTTTGCATGTGCTCAAAGCTGTAGATGGGGTTAGTTTAAAATACTGCAAGTGAACAGTGATGAGTTTAAAACCAACATACAAAACAGACTAAAGAACCCCAGCCTTCTTTGCCTCTTTTTCATTCTTGTGTTTGTTTTGACTAGTGTTACTGGTGTTGTTATCCTGCACATGGTAATGTTTACAGAGCGATGAAAGATTAAAGGACAAGGAGAGTTTATTTAGGAAACAATAAAAGCAGATGTGAAAGTTTTGTTCTTTTATTTCTTTTGATACAACTGTCAGGATTGTATCCAGGGATGGAGTGCTTGAGAGCTCGAGAAGAGGGGTCAGGTGTAGATCATACCTTCGTCGTTTTTCATTTCACTTCTTGTCCAAATATGACAACAAGGCCTTATTTTCTTATTTTTTTGTAATTCATTTGCTTTTTGCTTTCAGGAATACTTTCTGAAACTTTGTGCTTTCTCACGCTTCAGTCAGTTTGGAAGCCGTTGCAGGGAAGGTCCCATGTGTTCTGTAGGAATCTGAAATATTAAATGAGGCTGTCAGGTTCAATTCATTGTTTTACTGTGAAGTGAGTAGCTGAGGGATGGGCTTGGCAGTCAAGAGTTCAGCTGAGACAGGAGCTTAAAACCTTTGTTAATTAAACCACCTACGTTCAGGGGCCTACATGTGAGCGTAGGAATCTCGCTGTAATGAGAGTCTCTGGAGAAGCTTAGTTTACAGCTCTGAAACACTTGATTTCCATGTCTGCTGCAGATGATGGATTTCTGTTTGTGTTTCTGCACAGATTGAATATTTACTTAAAAAAATCACCGAAGCGATGGGAGCAGGCTGGCAGCAAGAGCAGTTTGACCATTACAAGATTGCTCTCAACACCAATCGAGAGGGTCTTTCTGCGTGGGAGCTGATTGACCTCATCGGAAGTGGGCAGTTCAGTAAAGGAATGGACAGGCAGACAGTGTCCATGGCAATCAATGAAGTCTTTAATGAGCTCATACTAGATGTCCTCAAGCAGGTAAGAATCACAGAGAACTAATGGTTTAAAGTAGAATGTGTTATTGCTTTAATCGTAGAAAATGTTCCATTTGTACTCAAATTTCTTTACCCTGTTGAATAAAGAGTAGGAAGAAATCAGGTAAATTATCTATAAGGGTTCTTTAATATGAGCTTGTTTTTATAAAAGAAATTGTGCTGCTATTCAGATTGTTGTAATTGTAGCAGTATTATGAATGAGTTGCTTCCTGGGAGAACTTGCTTTTAGAAAATGAAAGAAAGAAGTGGGCTCTGACTTGAAATATGGCCCTTTTTCTACTAGTGTCTGCTGCTTGCTAGTTCACAGAATAGCTGCATCATGCTCTCAGTTCTTGAACTGGTGGCAGTGCTTCAGTCTTTGGAAATGCCTTTCTGTAGTTTCAGTTATGCTGTAGGAAATGCAGCTGTGCTGGTGAGCACCTCTGTATTCAAACAAGGGGATATGGGCCAGGGTATTCTCCAGATGAAAGGTTGGCTTCTCAGTTGCCCCACTTCAACAGGGCAAAAAGGTGTGGAGGAGCTCCAGAGGGCTCTCCCTGCTTGTTCTGCTTAGCAGCTACGTGGCTGACAACCTATTTACCTGCTCCAGAAGTTGTGCTGGCCTTTGCTTTCTTAGCAAACTTCTTTCTTCAGATTTTCAGTGGCTGGATTACCAGTTTAGGAATGCCTTTAAAAGCTGCATTTCTTTCATGGGGATTGGAAGTACCACAGTGACTTGAGGGGTCACAGCAGAATTTACCTAAAGAGCTCTTTAAAATTGGCTTTTACCTGATGAGAGAATTTTTTTCATCTTTGATTTCTTGGTGAGAAGAGAAACGAAGCCTGCCTTTCTTGGCAGGCTTTCCTAAGCTTCTCTGAAGAAACCATCAGAAAGTCTTGGCACAGGAAATTAGTTCAGAATACCCACAGAACAATGCAAAAGTCTATTTTTGTTAACTGCTGGTTGCCTGTTGGAGGTGAGGGCTGGGGACACACACACACATAAAGTCAGTTGAGGGCAAAATGAAGTCATTCTGCTGTTTGATACCATGAAAATAAATTAACCAGTGTCATATCAGTCCTACTTGAAACTTAGGAGGAAATCAGATTTCTTTTCAGTTTTGACACTGCATTGTGTGTCTTCCCCCACACCTTTTTTTGTTTTGTTTTGTGTCTCCTTTCTTTCCTCTCTTGGTGCCTGGGCTTCTTTCTCAAGGATGTCTGAATGCCTTTGAATGGTTCCTTGACACTTAAAAATAGTTTGTGTCAGGATTTGGCCCAGTGCCTCCTGGGAAGCTGGGACAGCTACTGGCCCCATGGAGAGCAGAGTTCTCTGTATCAGTATCCTGATACCTTGTTGATTCACAGAACCATCCTTCTTTATTGCAGTAATCATGTAATTGCTTCAAGGTATTAATTAATGACACGTGGTCTCATAACCAAGTGTTGTGCTATCCTTTTTATTGAACTCATCCTGGATCTCTGAGGCTTGTGGCAGGTGGCAGCAATAGTTAAATCTGTGATATTTAGTGTTCTGAAAGATGTGTCCTCCATGTGATAGTTGGTGTGGAAAAGCTCCTGCTTTTCAAGAGCTCTCAGTGGGCTCTTGGAAGATGAGAAGCAGCTGATATTGAAGTAATAGGTAAAGATTTTGCAGAAATTTGTGGGGAAAATATTAGTCTGACCTGGCTTTGAAAGCAAATTTGGTAAGTCAGGAAGAGAAAAATCTGCCTGGCTATGACTTAGGCTGTGCAAAACATGAAAGATTGAAGCTGCAGGAGTCCTCCACATGGCCTTGCAACCACCCAGAGCTCAGAGCTGAGTGTGGAGGCAGCAAACAAAGCTGTTTCTCTGTGCATTCCTGCTTTGGAGCAAGGGAGTGGAATGGCACATGGGAATAGGCTCGGCCTTGGCTCTTATGTTTAAGTGGCTGGAAAAGCTGAGCACAGATAAGCTGTATGTGAAGGGGGTAGTTTGGGTTTTTGTGTGGTTTGGTTTGTTTTTTAAACAAAAACACTTCTTCAACTGTTCTGAATGTTTTCTTTCCCCTCAGACCTGTAGAGAAAGATACATTTGGCTTAAATATGCCACAGCACATTTCTTCATATATATATATGTTTGGGGTTTTTTTTTAATACAAGCATATTTGCATGTATCAAAAACTGTTGTAGATGAAAGCCATTACAGAAAAATGTTCCTTGGTCTTCTCTCCAACTTCTTCATCCTCTTAATCTGAATGCTTTGAGTATGCTTTCTATATGGCATAGATATATTGATATATATATATATTGATGTTGATGTTTCAGTTTCATCTGTGATTTGACATTTTTAAAGTTAAAAGTCAGACAAAAGCATGTAAGTATTTGGGGAATATGATTACAGAAATGGCAGGTACAGCTGAAATACCAGCTAACTTTGAAAGTCTTGGGGGCTATGAGGTAACTTTTCTGTGTGCTCTCTTGGGTCTTTGCACCTTTACATAACCAGAGGAGCAGATGGTTCAGCAGAGGCCAGGCATTTCAGCTGATCTGTTGCTTTTAACAGGGTTATATGCTGAAAAAAGGTCACAAACGGAAAAACTGGATGGAAAGATGGTTTGTGTTAAAACCCAATATTATATCCTACTATGTAAGTGAAGATTTAAAGGACAAGAAGGGAGACATCATACTGGATGGCAACTGCTGTGTAGAGGTAAAACCACTCCAAAACTTATCTCGAAAGATAAGAATGAATCCTTTTTTGTGTGTGGGATTGACTCCTGGTATCTTTAAACAGAGGGTTTTTTTTTTTTAATTTTATATAAAACCAGCTCATAAACATCCTTTTAATAAGGGTTCTTAGTGCTGGTATTTGTAGCTCTGTGACAAAACTGCATACATGCTACTTGACTGTATAACTAAGATTTCAGTGTTTGCAAAGCTAATCCTGTTTGGTTTTTTTGTTATTCTTTCTAGGCCTTGCCTGACAAAGATGGAAAAAAATGCCTTTTCCTCATAAAATGTCTTGATAAAACCTTTGAGATCAGTGCCTCTGATAAAAAGAAGAGGCAGGAATGGATTCAAGGTGAGGTTTCAAAAATGCTAGTTACGTGAAAGTTAAGGTTAGTGGAATTCTTACGGCAGTGCTTTATTCAAATTTGAAATTCCTGGACTTGTGAGTTTTTGATATCTCTGGTTTGGGCACATGGATCTTTAAGGGGCCCAAGACTCAAGGAGAACTAAGGATCCATGTACAGGTGATTGGTTTTTGTCATTTAGGTGCCTC